>CM046877.1:371407668-371849676 GCA_025667525.1 Glebionis coronaria | reverse complement strand
ATAGAGTGGGGTCCACTTTGCCTTTGGAGAAGCCTTCCGACATGAGATATGTTGACAGGAGATCATACCACGCGCGTGGAGCTTGTTTCAACCCATAGAGAGCCTTCTTAAGCTTGTACACGTGATTAGGGGACTCCGTGCTGACGAACCCATCCGGTTGACTAACATAAACCTCTTCCCTTAGTTCACCGTTCAAAAATGCCGTCTTCACATCCATTTGATAGACGATCATGTTCATATGAGCAGCAAACGCAAGGAATAGTCTAATCGCCTCCAATCTAGCCACAGGAGCAAAAGATTCCTCAAAGTCTATACCCAAGGCTTGTTTATATCCTCTAGCGACCAATCTTGCTTTGTTCTTTAATACCGAACCCATCTCATCAAGTTTAACCTTATAAACCCATAACAAGGTAAGGATGTTAACCTTGTCAGGGCGAGGAACCAATTCCCATACTTCTAGTCGTTTGAATTCATTGAGTTCCTCCTGCATAGCTTCAATCCAAGATGATTGGGTCATAGCCTGCTGCCAATTTTTGGGTTCAACTTCAGAGAGAAATGCATCAAAGTAACAATATAGTGCACTCTCTTGTAGTTGATTGCGTGTAGAGACTGGTCGATCTAGATCTCCAATAACATTCCTAATTGGGTGATCTTTTGTCCATTTAGTGCTATGTTTTTCAATCCTAGGTGGTCTGGAGTGAACAATAGATGGAGCTTCTTCTGAGGTAGAGGCGGCTGAAGGGTTTTCAGGGATCGCTACACCAAAGAAAGGAAGCTCTTGCAAGTGAGCATATTCCAAGTCGTGATCAGTGGAATCCTCTTCTACATCATTAGGCACAAGTAGGGGTGATGATTCAGGTGAAGTTTGAGAATCACTTGGTGAAGGTGCATCCGGTTCAATGTGAATTGTAGATGCATTAGATAAAGGTTCATTAACTTGAGCAACCACTTCAGGTATTGGAGCAATTACTACAGGTGTTGGAACTTCATCAGTCGGGGGATCGAAGAATTCATCAAACAACGGTTGAAACAGTTTATCCCACTCAGGCCTAGTTGGTGGTAAAAATGATGTAGAAGTAGGATTGTTGGGAACTAATCCGGAACTTATAGCACCGGGTCCCATCTCATGAAGCGCGGGTTCAGAGCTGTGTTGCTCAGAAGCCATCGCTGTCAGCTCGTCGAAATCAGCGTCCATAGTTTCTACAATCTTGCCAAGACGACGGTTATAGATTCGGTATGCTCTTTTGGACGGTGAGTAACCAATGAAAATACCTATGTCCTCTTGGGTTTCTTACAATCCTTGGACATATGACCCTCTTCCTTGCAGTTGTAGCATGTAATCATTCTCAACTTGCCTGTATTAGCCCGTGGAGGGTTGTTGACCATTGGAGCAGGAGCAGGATTGGCGGTGCGAACATTGGTTGATGTGGAAGTTCTCCCCTGATATGGCTGAATTGGCTGAACCATTACTCTGCCATTCTCAATTGTAGCTTGTTGGCGAGAATTGGATGAATTCCTCAACTGATTGTTGGTAGGAGCTGATCCTCTGAATCCTCGTTTGCTTAAAGTTCTTGTGAGGTAAGCAGACATAGTAGTTAGCACTTCAACTGGGTCAGCTCCTTGTTGGAATACAGGAACTGGGACTTCCTCATCATCACAATATAGTGCTTGATCTGGATGAGCTGCATAATCAGTATAAGGAAGACTCATTTGATCAGGGTAGCTTGTTGGATATGCTGCATTCTCTTGATAAGAAGAATATGATGGCTGAGCATAATGTGCAACATTTGCTGGATGAGGTTGTGAAGCATACTGTGGTGAGGGTGCATTGAACCGATATTGTTGCTGATGTGAGGTGGGTGGTTGTGGTAGAATCGAGTATTGGGGAAAGGCTGGTGTCATGTAAGGTGATTGATGATAAGCTTGATGTCCCAAGATATAGGGTGTGTTGTTGTGAGACAAGCTTGGTTGATTCGCCATCAATGCTAAAGAATCTGGGTGCATACCACGAGGAGAACGGTGCATAATCACATGCTTCTCATGCTGCTGAAGGAAGGCATAGATTTGATCTAAGTTGCACTTATGCAAATCTCGGGTTAACTTCACATCAGTAATGTACTCACCCCATTCAGCTTGAGGTAGAGTATTCAAGAATTTGGTGTTAACCTGGAATGGTGCGATCACAAGATTGTATACATTCAGATCATTCATAAGTGTGGTGAATCTGAAGTAATAATCGTGGAGCGTTTCCCCTGGGTTGTAGGTGAATCTATCAAACAAATCATACAGCTGACACTCCCTTTCTTGTTTGGTGAGAGACGTGCCTTGTAGCAACACCTTAAGACGTTCCCATAGATCCTTTGCCACCGTATACTGACTCACCATCCTATAGATGTCATGGGGAAGTGCTTGGAGAATTGTTTGAAGAGCTTTTTCATCTGCATCTGCAACGAGTTGTTGGGCTGGAGTGAGTTCTTCAAATTCTCGTGGTCTAGTCACGTTGTCAACCGTAATGGTACCATAGTCGAGTGGACCATTCAAAATCGATTTGACCATAAGCCTTCCGTATGTCGGTTTCCCCTTTAGATATTGCATCATTCGACCTTGCCATGCCTCAAACACCTCTTTAATGAGCATCGGTGGACGGCTATCAGTTCCCGTTATGATTGATATATCCGTAAGAGATGTCATCTGAGGCATTACTGAATTTGGATTCATTTTGTTTTTCTTCAAAGAAACAGAGATTATCGGTTGATCGAGCAGTGAAGTAAAGCTTGTGAATTGTGTTGTGTTTTTGTTGTATGAAACCAAGATTAAATCCTCTAAAAAATCGTCGAAAAAACAAGCAAAATTACCCTTGATTCGGAACTTTTTGTTGATTCGGAAGATTACCTTGATTCGGAACTTTTGGGTTGATCCGGAACTTCTTGACTCGGAAGTTCTTGGTTCGGAACTTTGGCTTGATCCGGAACTTCTTGACTCGGAAGTTCTTGGTTCGGAACTTTGGCTTGATCCGGAACTTCTTGACTCGGAAGTTCTTGGTTCGGAAGTTTCTTGATCCGGAACTTCTTGGTTCGGAAGTTTCTTGATTCGGAACTCCTTGATCCGGAACTTCTGCTGAATGAACAGAAACCTCCTCCAATGAACAGTCGAACAGTAAAAAGTAAGATTAAGCCCAGATTTTGACCAAATAACCCAAAAAGTTTTGTGCTTTCGACTAAAATAAGTAACAACTAATACTTATTCACTAATCTCAATCACAAAAACATCAAAAACACCAAGAATCAAGATGATTTTTCTTAAAGAACACTAATACAATCAAAAACTAAAAAACCACACAAATCACCACCTTAAATCACCCCATAGCTCTGATACCAAATGTAGAATATTGATAATCAATGAATCTATGAAGGGGTTTGTTAATTTCTAGAGAGAGAAAGTTAGAGAGAGAAAGTGAGAGAAACTATGTGAATTTTATTAAGTGGAAATTAAGAAATGATAACAACCAACCCCTTTCCTTAGTGGAAAGGGGTATTTATAGTCCAAGCTAAACATTGGGCTTGGGCCGGTCCATGACAAGCCCATGGACCGGTTCTTACTTAAGTTAATAAGCAAATAATAACTAATTACTAACTACGAGCTATTACAACATAAATCATATTGTGGAGTGACCGATACTTCTAATATACGTTAAAACGTATTTCTAACAATACATATATATATATATATATATATATATATATATATATATATATATATATATATATATATATATATATATATATATATATATACATATATATATACATATATATATATATATATATATATATATATATATATATATATATATATATATATATATATATATATATATATATATATATATATATATATATATATATATATATATATATATATATATATATATATATATATATATATATATATATATATATATATATATATATATATATATATATATATATAAATGTATATATATATATATATTTATATATATATATATATATATATAAATATATATATATATATATATATATATATATATAGATATATATATATATATATATATATATATATATATATATATATATATATATATATATATATATATATATATATATATATATATATATATATATATATATATATATATATATATATATATATATATATATATATATATATATATATATATATATATATATATATATATATATATATATATATATATATATATATATATATATATATATATATATATATATATATATATATATATATATATATATATATATATATATATATATATATATATATATATATATATATATATATATATATATATATATATATATATATATATATGTATAGGTCTAAAGTTTCTTAGGATTTAGCAATGTTTGATTTATCTAATGAATGGAATGAGATGGAAGAACTAGAGAGAGAAAGGTAGAGAGAGAAAGGAGAGAAATGGAGAAATATGGAATGAATTGGAATAACAAAGTGTTCAACCCCTCCTAACATGCTAGGAGGGGGTTTATATAGCCACCTTACATGTGGGCTTTGGTGGGCTATATTGGATCATGAGCCCAATACTTGAGTATATTGTTGGAGTGACCGATCCTTTCTAAATACGTAAAAACGTATTTCCAACAATCTCCCCCTAAGGGAGGTCACTCCAAGTTACAATGTCCTAAATAGTCTGTAGCTCGTGATCTATGCTATCAATGATGTGACCGAGACTTTCCTTGGAAAAAAATGTATTTCCAACAATCTCCCCCTAAGGGAGGTCACACCATTTTACAAAATCTTAAACCTAGAATACTATGCTTGAGTCTTCGATCTTTTTCTTGTGAATGTGCTTGATGTGATCTTTGAATTTAGTCTTGAGCATGTTTCCTTGCCTTGACCTTGTGCATTCATCACTTGGGATTGTTTCCTCTTCGTGACTTCATGTTCCACATACTTATACCTTTATAAATTCTTGAAAGCTTCAGAGTTTGATACAGTGGAAGACTTGAGTTTCAGAACCAACTGCTCTAGAGCAGTTGGCCACCTGGGCTCCTTCTGGAGCTTAGGGAGGGGGTTTGGTCATGGGTTCAAGTCTTGCAAAGGACAAGAATCCATGATTTTCCTCCTTAGTACGAAGCCGTGAGTTCTAGGGGTTTCCCCTAGTGGTTCGGGTCCTGGGGCCTGCCCGTTATGGATGGTATAACTCGGGGGTCGGATTTCAGTGAGATTGAGGTGCCGTTCTAAAAAAAAATTAAGTGTATGCAGTATAAGCATGTGGTGACGACTTCTTCTGGATTGTACACCGTAATGCCACCTTCTTGTTACGCTGCATAAGACAGTTAGCAACAAAACATATACACGGATGAATGGCCTTGAACATTTCATTCTAATTCGGTAGCATTTTACCTCCGGTCGGTGAAGACCGTTGGACGATATAAAATATTGTACTTGTGACAGGTAGTTTCAATTAAGAACCTCCTTGACAAGATTTCGCGGGTAAACCCATTCTCTTTATTCGACCGTCCAAAGCAGACTACGAACATAAAGAGTGAATCATTTGGATAATATTATCCGCATGATTTGAATCCGTCAATTCATGTTCCTGGAACAAGTGAAATTCAATTAAGAACCGCACCATCGTTGCTTTCCAGTTGTCACGAGCTTGATTCGTATAGAATCTTGCAAGTTACATACCAAGTGCTGTTTGAGGTTAACACTAGAAGGATTTCCACTCATCACTGTGAACACTAAGGTATCACTCTGAGTGTTCTGGCAAGACCACTAAGATATTGCATAGAGGTCTGGAACGTGTTTAAATTCAGTTAAGAATTAAACCACTATTGCTTTCCAGTTATCACAAGTTTGATTCATAAAGAATCGCACAAGTCACCTACCATGAGCTTTTTGATATTCGCTCAAGAAGGATTTCCATCTTCATTGTAAATACTTTCGTATTACTCGGATGTTCAGGCAAGATCATAAAGATTTTGCGTAGGACTCTTAAGATCTTCTTACTTTTCACAATGTGTGAAGAAGCAAGGAATTATGAAAGTGTGTCCTAATGATATATTTGATGATCTCAAATGGCTCTATACTCGATCGTGCATTTTAGATTTTAGTGTCAGAGGCTGGAGAGGAGTGCCACCATTTCAATACCAATTTATTCGGAGTGAATAAATCAATAGATAATGTGTTGTCTCTGTGTGATTAAAACACATATCTTTTGAGAGATATCTGAGTTGGCTGGGATGGGTTGTGCATTGGATCACTGGGTCCATGATGTCAGTCTTCAATATCAAGAATCATTAAAAAATGATCTCAATAGCATATGTATTGACCCAGTTTCTGCCTAAGTTGTAAGGAGGGCTTCTTTCTTTTCACCCTTTATTTTTACAATTCTTTTTCATTCTTCAACCTCTTCAATGCTTACCAATACGTCATAACTAGCACCTTGTTGTGATTGTTCTAGTGCTAACTTAAGTACTTGGTCGGCATTCAGCTACGTTCACAATCTTTCTCCATCTTTCCTAAGGACTTCTATTTCTAGCTATGGAATGTCCTTGGGAAGATTCCTCCGGTTCTAGAAGAATAATTGAACTTTAACCTATCCTACCATCCTTATGTCACCATAATCGTCACCGTCGTGAATTAAGATGTTATGGGTAAGTATACGTCACCATGAAATCCATTTTGAAGTGAAAATCCATTTTGCTCCCCCTTAACATATGCCACGATATTCGAAAACATTTCGCACATGTCGGGATGAGCCAACACATTAAGTCAAACCATTGAACGGATTGATCTCATTATTAAATCACATTTTCTCCCCCCATATTAAAAATATTAACCCAATCGATGTATTTAATATCAATTGATTTAATAAAGTTTTAAGAAAATTAGGGAAGAAAAATGCAAATCCAATTATCTTCATGATTTACACAAGCTCCCCTCAAATTAATGAGGGTGTACTTGAAACGTAAATAAAATACCTTTTAAGAACAAGTGTAAGGTATATATCACGTGCAAAGATCATATATGATAATGTATTCACAAGATTAGCGATTTACGAGGTTGGACCTGAATGATGGAGAACATCATATAAGAGAATTACATGGTTCTTGTTCACGAATGTTGGTCGCCTCGTCACGTATGAAGTTATCTCTTGACTCCATGTGTACGACTGATATCGTTGTCTTGACACCAATATGTGAACTTGGCACTTTCGGCGTCAAAGATTCTGAATGCTGGACAATTGCTCCCCCTCAATTGTTGACCCGTGTTCTATTGAAAGAGCTGTAGTCGCTGTTTGAGTAGTCGCATCGTCGAGTATGTAGATATCAATTGTAAATTGCTACGGTTGGTGGAGATGATAACTTCATAAAAACAAGGTTTCTCTTGTTTTAACAAATAAATGCACTGACACGTACATATATTTGTGTTAGATTATGTTATTACGTAAACACAATCCCTTACATAGTTATAAAGTAAACCATGCCCGAGAAAATTAATTCCCGTTGTTGAGTCAAAGCTTTCCGGTGAAATGCTAGACTTGAGTATGAAAATTGGGTTACTATCTAAAATAATAGTTAGCCATTTTGAGCATGTTTTAAAACATTTGAACTTCTGCGCGAACTTTATTTACAACCCCGTGTCATTACTGAACGACATTTCTAGTATCGTAAATATTATCGATTCCAAAAGACATGCTCTTTTTATCAAAACATTTTTGAACACACAATTATGAAAGATTTAGAAAAACCTTTTGAGTAATTCTTGAAAAATTGTGTTCATTGTTTTGAAAACCAATTACTTGAGCTTAAGATGTTGAATATCTTACAAAACGAGCTCAAGTCCGAGAAGTTATAAACTTCCCGTTGTGAGGATAAGTTTATCATCAGCAATAAACCTTCCTTTTAACTGAAGAACGAGTCCTAAGTTGACATTTACTTAGAAGTCGTTTTCATGAGCTTGAAAAACTTTTGAATGTTTTAACATAAAGCTCATGACCGAGAATGGTGAATTTCTCGTTATGAAGAAAAGTTCTCTTATCTAAAAGAAACACTTTTCTTTATGAGCTTAAAACTTAGAATGTTTTAATACAAGCTCATGACCGAGAAAATTTAATTTCCCGTTACAATGATAAGCTATCTTTAAAGATAAGCTTTCCTAAAATTGAAGTCCGAGTTACAGTCTGATATTTAACTATAATCATTATGCATGAGCTTAAAAACTTCGAATGTTTTTAATATTAGCTCATGCCCGAGAAAAATTAATTTCTCGTTGTAAGGATAAGTTTATCATTGACGATAGACTTTCCTTTCTTTGAAGTCCAGGGCATAATCTTAAATATAATTATACGCCATTTACACGAGCTTAAAACTTTTGAATAGTTTTAATGTAAGCTCGCTTACGAAAAAATTTAATTTCTCGTTAATGAGGATAAGTTTATCATCGGCGATAAACTTTCCTTTATTTGAAGATCGGGTCATCATCTGATATTTAATGATGAGCCTTATACACGAGCTTAAAACATTTGAATGGTTTTAGGATAAGCTCGTGTCCAAGAAAACTTAATTTCTCGTTAAGAGGGTAAGTTATCGTTGCGTAGATAAACTTCCTTGTCTCTGAAGTCCGGGTCATCGTCTGTCATTTAACGAGGAGCCATAATACACGATCTTAAAACTTTTAAATAGTTTTAAATTTAGCTCGTCTCCGAGAAAAATTAATTTCTCGTTTTGAGGGTAAGTTATCGTTGCGTAGATAAACTGCCTTTCTCTGAATTCCGGGTCATCGTCTGTCATTTAACGAGGAGCCATAATACACGAGCTTAAAACCTTGAAATAGTTTTAAATTTAGCTCGTGTCCGAGAAAAATTAATTTCTCGTTTTGAGGGTAAGTTATCGTTGCGTAGATAAACTTCCCTTTCTCTGAAGTCCGGGTCATCGTCTGTCATTTAACGAGGAGCCATTGTGCATGAGCTTAAAAACTTTGAATGTTTTTAAAATAAGCTCATGCCCGAGAAAAATTAATTTCTCGTTGTGAGGATAAGTTTATCATCAGCGATAAACTTTCCTTTATTTGATGAACGAATTACAGTCTGTGATGTGACTATAAGTCCTAATACACGAGCTTAACCGCAAATCCCCTAAGACACTTGTTTCTTAGATATCAGCTTCTTCAACAATCAAACTCTGAGAGTGTCCTTAATTGAATGGTATACAACGATTGGAACGTTGTGTGCTTGTTGAATGTTAACATTGGCACCTGCATTCTCATTAAAAGGTTGGATGCTTTTATGTGGGTTAGCGATATCTATTTTAGAACCATTCGGGGATTCACAGTTTTCTTTTCTTGTGCTAGAGGTGACCTGAGGAGATGATTCATTTATCTTAGTTGGCAAACGTTTCCTTTTATAGAACACCTTAAGTTCAGGCTTAAGTGATGTGTCATCTTCTACAATTTCCTCCCTAGTAGTCGTAGTAGAATCAGAGACTATCCTAGTTAAAGGGCACTCGTTTCCTACAAGAGTGAAAGTTCTACCAGTGGGGCGCCACATTTTACCAACGGGTTTGATTTTAGCTACCCACTAGGATTTAAGTCTAGCACGAGAGTTCACCTCATTAAGTAATTTTTTGATACAAGAATCATGATTGGCTTTAAAGACACATTTCCTACATGTTTTGCAAGTAGCATATTTAATGTCCGAGTAAGATCTAGAATTCCTAGATGATTGATTGATGCTCCTAGGATGTGACATGCTACGGTTAGCAGTGTTGGGTAATCTAGAAGGCATTTGACTAGGTTTGAAATTCCTATCTCTTACTTGTGTCTTTTGCTTAGTTTCCCTTAGACCAAATGTATGGCGAACGTCATTTGAACTAGTTCGAGACGTGTTCTTTGGATTATGTCTAGGGAGACTAGATGCAATCATGTGATTAGGTCTAGCAAAAGCTGTTTTAGTCACATTGGCCCTAGTTGGTGGAGTGACTATTCTAAAAATATGGGCCATATCGACTTGGGAGGCAAACCGCGGTCTCGAGGATTGTGGTCGCTCGGATCTAAATGCAGTCGGTTGTCTAACGGACTGAATTTGAGGCGGTTTGCCCAAGATTGATGGTTTTTCAAGCTTAGTGTCCACACTAGTTCCTTTTGTTTTCCTCAACTCGTTTTTCTGAGCCGCTATTGCAAAAACCTTTTCCTGAACTTGAGCCTTTAAAGTCTCATTCTCTTTGAGCAATTCATCTTGGGATGCCAACTTAGATTCAAGCCACTTAATTTGTTTCAAAAGATTATCCTTTTTAGCTTTAGAATCTAGAACTGTTTGATCCAATTTTCGTTCAAGAACAACGTTTGACTTTTCAAGTTTTTCAAAATATGTTTCAAATTTCTCCGTTTTCTTCGAAATTCAATTTTGGCATCCTCAAGCTCTTTTGATTGCTGAGCTAAAATCATTTCAATCTCTTCATTCCTAGAAGCAGAATTGGTTAAAGTAGCAGTCATAAAGCAAATATCATGATCTTTAGCATTCTGATCATTTTCTCCCTCATTATGATTCAAATCGGATGAATCGGAAGTGGTATTGCTATCACTTTTTTCCATCCCATGTTCGGCATAGATAGGGTCGGAATGCTCAACATGCTGTAAATCATTGTTAGATACAATATTAAATTATACCCCAACTATTGGCTCTTCATCATGCATGCTTGAATCATGTTGTCGTGATGCAATGACGCTGCTATCATTGTTAACCGAGGTGGTCTCCTTTGAGTCATCCGTTAGACCATTTGTTTTCTCTGGTATCTGCATCGGATTTTCTAATATTCATCTATCATGCTCTAGTTGAAGTTGTGAACTTTCATAAATCAAAAGTGCAATAGATTTCATGAAATCGAGCAATCTATCACTGAAGTCTTTAACCTCGATTTGTGTGTCTTCAAGGAATGACTAGCAGATCGTTGAAGCTTCAACCTTGGCAGGATCAAATTGAAAGAAACTCGAAAAATGTTTCTCTAGAACTTGAAGTGAATGTGAGGATTCAATTTGATTAATGTCTTCTTTGTTGATCTGATCTAGTAGTTGGTTAAATTTGAGGATCATTTGGTGGACGAAAATGGTACGATCTTCACCGAAGAGTGTCATAAATCCGCTTCCTTCTTTAAGTAGAGAAATGTTTGACAGATGGGACCGAAGTGGTCGAAATAAAGTCATTCTACTTTCTCTAGCTTTAACTTTCATTTGATGCGATTCTCCCTCTTAAAAAGTCGAATTCAAAGACTCCATTAAATTTTAATGTAAGATAATTTTGGTTGTGGTGGTTTTCGAAATATTACAAGTCGTGAAGAAACTTAGAAATTTAAATTCACGGAATATGACAAAACCAACGAAAGATCCGTAAAACAAATACTTGAAACACCCGTCTCAAAACATCATAAGCCACAATTGTATTAATTCCCTTATATTCAAAAGATACAAGTATCCAATATAACCTTTCTCAAGGTTACCAAATTACACGAGTAAGGTAAAAACATGTGTACATGTAAAATTGGTTTTTTAAAAATAGCTTGCACGAAAAACGAGTTCAACAAAAAAAGGATTGACCTAGTCAATGTACACTAAAAGTTTTCCCTGGTTTAATGCCTCATTCTACACGTGGCATTGGTCAACCAAATACGTGTGGTCAATTGACTGTATCCCTTGTAAACTTCTCCCCTCTCACCTAAAATATAACATCCACAAAAAAAAACGCAACCACCACATCCTATCTATGGAATATCTGTCTTTTCCTCCTAAATCTTAGCCACCTAAAACTATAAACTTCTGATAATCAAGCAATCTCTATTTGTATCTAAATCTCCAAACCATCCAAAACCTAATCATTCATCCATCACAGACACAACAAATTAAAACCCCTTTAAATTTGAGGATCGCAAGGACCAATATGAAAATTGATATAGTCGATTAAAGTTTCGGCGATTTAAACGTCTTCAAGATCAAATTGATGGTCTCGGGTAGGTTTAATTTTTTGTTTTCTTTGTGGTTTTGGATCGATGATAGTTTTTTAAATGACAGAGATCTTGTTTGTTGTGTGGGTTCGAGTCGAGTCTGAAGTTGTGATGTTTGAGTCTGTGTAGATGGGATAGGTGGCGGTGAGTTTAATTGAGACGAAGGGAGAGACTAGATCGAGTCTGTGAGAGTGTTTGGTGTTCGTGTTTGAGTCTAGTTTTGTGTTTGATAAAACAAAACAATTTTTGTAGAGGGTGTGTTTGAAGCTTTGCGAGTCTTTGTGGTCGAGTCTAATTGGGGTTGGTCTGATGGTGAGTCGAGGGTGCGAGGGTGTGTTCGTGATTAAGATGTTTGTGAGTCAAGTCTATTGTTTTTCTTATCGAGGCTATTGGTTTGTGTTTGGTTTGTGTCGAGTCAAAAAAAAATTTGGTTGTATTTGTTGGGTCGAGTCGAGTCTAGATTTTTATGTCCTTATGAGTACGGTCGTAAGTCGAGTCTTGAGTCCGATCGTAGGTCTTTTTGAGTCCGATCGTGAGTCGAGTCTTGAGTCCGATCGTAGGTCCTTTTGAGTCCGATCGTAAGTCGAGTCTTGAGTCCGATCGTAGGTCCTTTTGAGTCCGATCGTAAGTCGAGTCGTGAGTCCGATCCTAGGTCCTTTTGAGTCCGATCGTAAGTCGAGTCGTGAGTCCGATCGTAGGTCCTTTTGAGTCCGATCGTAGTCCCGATCGCAGTCCCGATCGCGGTCCCGATCGCGGTCCTAGATCGTAACTTTGGATCATAACAAACGATCGTAGGATGTGATCGTGATCTTGGATCGCAAGTAGAAACCCCCAGGGTTTATGCGATCACAAAAGATCAGATTGTAACGTACAAACCAGTTTCTTGATGAAGACAATACAACACATATACTAGATCCAAATACTTGATATGAAAAATAATAGTATACTGATAAGGGACAAAAGGTGATGCACTGATAGAAATAGTATATACCGATATGAGACAAAAATGATAAAGAGTTATGACAGTTTAGTTATCAAATTTGAATACAGAATGAGACCAAAGTTTATAAAACAATATTAATTTTTATCAATTTGATAAAGATAAAAATTTGATACTGATATGAAAGAAAAAAATTGATAAAAAAACACGCCACACCAAAAGTTTGTTTGGATACGAGACAAAAATTGTGAAGGAAAGAAATTTTTTTACCACCAAATCAATAGATAAAGACACATAAATCCGAAGAATCAACCAAAGCTCTTGATACCAATTGTAGGTCTAAAGTTTCTTAGGATTTAGCAATGCTTGATTTATCTAATGAATGGAATGAGATGGAAGAACTAGAGAGAGAAAGGTAGAGAGAGAAAGGAGAGAAATGGAGAAAGATGGAATGAATTGGAATAACAAAGTGTTCAACCCCTCCTAACATGCTAGGAGGGGGTTTATATAGCCACCCTACATGTGGGCTTTGGTGGGCTATATTGGATCACGAGCCCAATACTTGAGTATATCATTGGAGTGACCGATACTTTCTAAATACGTAAAAACTTATTTCCAACAATCTCCCCTAAGGGAGGTCACTCGAAGTTACAATGTCCTAAATAGTCTATAGCTCGTGATCTATGCTAACAATGATGTGACCGAGACTTTCCTTGGAATAACGTATTTCCAACAATATATATATATATATATATATATATATATATATATATATATATATATATATATATATATATATATATATATATATATATATATATATATAGATATATATTTATATAAAGAGCAATTTAAAAAAAGGAATGTGATTAAGTGTTACATTGTTTTTAATTAGCCGACCCTTTTAGTTAAGACAACAACACAATTAAAAAAAGTTTACAAAGTATGATTACAAACTTTAATACAAAAAAATACGAAGCAAAGTTGTTTTGTCGTAATAATTAAATGAGTATAATCTGCTAAAAAAGTGTGAAATATAAATTATAAATTTTGGCAAGTCAAATGTATTAAAAGAAAAAAAAAATTATTTAACAAAAACAGTAAAAGTGATGCATATTCCGAATAAGCAATCCTGATCCGGCATAGCTTTTGCAAAACACCAATACACCTAAACCCGTTTACATAACCGATAAAACTTGTATACACGAGAATTCATTTACTTGAAAACAAAAGCACAAAACTATGCCACCAACCGCGTGCAATGCGCGGGTCTGCATGCCTTGTTTAATCAACAATTGCGATCAAGAATTTATGTCATCCATAATACAGTTAACTTTAACAAAAAATATAAGATAATTTAGAGGTAATTTAGTATTTATGTTATGTTCCCTTTCCTTTCTTCACTAACTAAAAACAGTACACTTGTTTTCTTCCTTATATGATCTTTTCCCCTCCCCTCCCGTCCAATCCCTTTCTATTCCTTTAAAAATAAACTCGAGAATAGAGCGTTAGGAGTGATCATTTACACCCGGTTCCTAGTACCGAAACAATACCGACCCCGGATATTCGGTACAGGACCGAGACCATGATTTAAAAAAATCGGGAGTACTAAAACAGGATCGGTTGCAGACCGGGATTGTACCAGAACATTCCCATACTTGAGTAGTATATATTTTCAAATGAGCGGGTTATTCAAATACTCATGTAAAATAACAGTTTCATTTGCTTCTTCTTTTACATGTAATTCAATTTGATTTATGTGAAATATAAGACTTATATTCATGCGCCATCTTTTAATATATTAACGGGACACCTATAAGTGATAATAGAGTGGATGCTATACTTATTTAGATAGCATATAATATATGAGTAAGGTCAGCAAAAAGAATCAAGTAGACATGATAAATAACGAAGTCACAACAAGTACAAAGTCGACATGTTTAAAATAAAGTTATAATAATTCTATAAATATTTTCTTCAAAATCCTAGTTTATTCTTTAAGAACATAAAATATAAAATAAGACTTACACTTTCATATTAACTTTGACCTATTAGACTACTTTGAATATAATAACTTGTAAATTATTACTTTTACGAACACTTAATAAAGGTAATACCTCTTTTTAGACGTTATAACATAAATACAATATTTAACCCGTTTAGAAATTTATTTAACGATAAACTCAACTATGATCATGTAATTTACAACATTTAATACTTATGGACAAGTGACATGACAAACGAATACATACATATATGGAAGAATTTGACGTAAAGGGGAAGGACATATCATGAGAATAACAACTTTGACTTTTACAATATTTAACAAATATCTATTTTCATAAACTCAAACACTTAGTAATGAAGGATAATACATAACACTCACTTAAACTACATACATTTTAAAGTCGAAATCATTCACTATTTATGTGGCGGATAGAGTGTTGTATCAATTTTCCATGCCTATGTTTATTTCCGTATATTGATATTATCATTAAGGTGAGTTTCCTTACCCCTACAATTCACTTACTTTTATCATCTTTTTAGGTGAGAGCATTTCTTGCTTGATTTTAACGTATGAACACAAGTACAATTACTCGTTACTGATTGGTCTAAGTCCCAAATTAACCTAAGTTACTAATTACCTAATTATCATGAACGGTTAATTACTTGTAAGCGCGAATGTTTTGGATAGATCTATCGGATTTTATGATCCTATTTTCCTGGTATCGACATTACACCAAATTATAAAATTTCATTTGAGTCAGCTTTACGGGCGTCTCAGGTTAGTCACCTATAAGGGGCATTCATTGTTGGTTATATGTTAACGCTTCGGTGTCATGAGCTTGGACAATAGTAAATTCATTTTCATGTGACTTTGTATTTGTAATATTTTCACATGTGGATAAAATCTTATGATCCATTTAACATGAACATTATTATGTAAACAAAACTAGGGACTCATCAACTTTATCTTGACGCCTTAACAATGTTTTCCTTAGGTATTAAGAATGAAAGAGCTATATGAAGTCTCATGCATTGCAGTCTTTTCCAGTTTTAATGAAGATCATTTGTAATACTTAAAGTTTGTTTGTTTGTCTATGACCAGAATTAAGCTTCCGCAAAATGTTAAAACAATTAATTTTCAGTTAATACAAGTGATAAACTTTTTTACGTCTCATACAAAGGTCATTCTTTATCTTCCCGTGTTATGATAATCATGAAGCCACACGCCCCCCGTTGCCATTATAGTCTGATATTTTGGGGGTGTCACATATGGTCAATATACACATTTCCTACATGACCAGTAATCGTGATCTACACGACATGTCACCATAATCCACCAAATATAATTGTTAATTACATGAATACACATCACATCAGCTTGTCTATCATCTTGTTATAGTAGTTGTTACTTGTGATATCATCACTCTATAACCAATCAATATTTTAAAATCAAATATTACATGTGTAACATACATCTTTGATTAGTGGATCGTTACGTGTATTTATAGCGTGTCATCAAAGCATGCAAGGTAATATGTACTAAAACATACATGACCAAAAGGGAAAACCAAAAACAAACATCGGTTCCCAAACATAAGCCCAAAACATATATAAAGTAAATGAAATGAGAAGGACAAAACAAGTGTCCAACAAGCATAAGTGTAAGAAGGCAAAAGGAGAAGAAGTCTAAGGCAACTTCCATCCTATGCTCATCCTCCAAATGCTCAAGTCTGTCCTTGGGTACCTGCCGTTTGGGACATGGAAAGGAAATATACGGCTGAGCAATACGCTCAGTGAACGGATATATAACATGGTATGAATGACGGAAATATAAGTAAAGACCGAAAGCAGCGGATATAAGTGTAAGTCCTGGAAAACCTGGAACATGTTATAAAACTGGTTTTATAGTTTGAAAAGCTTATGATTAACTTATGAAAACTATATTTTAAATTTAGCCAAGAGCTGATATAGGTCATGAGGTAACAACGTGCATGAATACTTAGAGGGGTGACCTCATCATGCAATTAGAGGGGTTGCCTCTAATTATACTGGTCTGGGTAGGAGGGATCAACTCCTTGTGAAGGATGCAAGGCACACACCACATTCACCATAAAAATCCTGACTGAAAACATGTAACTAGGATGCACCCATACGTCCCACATGATAATATAAATAAATGACCAAACTGAAAGGGACGTCACGAGCAATCACTCCGTCGTGGGGAAGTCATAACACTGGTACCTCTAGTGTTATGGTTATGGTACCTCCATAACTAGATGAACTGGCATGCATGTATATATAGCTCAGGCATTTAAAATATAAAATAAGCATTCAAACATATAAAATAACTGGGGAAAACAGATGGCTGCAAACGGGGAATCCTAATCAAACATACGAAAGAATGTTCATACTGAAGGACGAAATATCCGTACCTTATCTCCAGTAGTGAAGCTAGAATGGAAGCTGAACGATCTACTCCGACGTCACAGATACTACATAAATAAGAGACGTGTATGAGTTGTCTGATTACGGTGTGTTTTACTGATTTTGTGTCTCCTTAGCTTATTTTATATGTTCTTGTCATGTTTTACTGTTTTAAGTGTTATCTTGTATTTATTCAAGGTTTACATGTATTCTGATTATGTATTTCATGTGTTCTTATATTAATATACTTGTAGTGTCATAATAAGTAACTTTCTAAAAATAGCAAGTTTTTAAAAATAGTAAGTTTCCAAAAATAATGAGTTTCTATAATTAATAAGTTTCCTAAAATAGAAAGTTTCCAAAAATAGAAAGTTTCCAAAAACAGAATTAAGCTGGATTAATAAGTTTAAAATATAAGCTATTTTTTATGAGTCATAAGTTATAAGCGATGATAATTTATTAGTAAAGTCCATTAAATTAAATACTTAGGCGAAAGTGATTATTAATTAAAAATGAAAATGCATGGTTTATTAATTAATAAATGTCATGGTTAATTTAATAAAATTTTACCTTATATCCATTAATTAAATTAAGAATGATTTTTAATTTATTAAGCCAGAATAAAATATCTAGGCTATTTCATGAATTATTACATTTAATAATTATGACCTAAGTTTCCATGATTAAGAAATTTATTATAATAATAACATGTAATTAAATTAACTAATCTAATAAAAGTGGTTTAATCAAATAAAAACCCCGTGAACCGAGTCCTAACCCGAGCCTACCGAGATACCCGTCTCGGTCGCACTTAACAAAACAAACAAACACCCCAAAACAGTACCAACAACCGGCAGCTGTTGGTTATGGCCGGGTGCCAACAACATAGGCTCCTGTCGGTTTGCCATTGTTCGGAAAAGGTCTCCACCGACAGTGCTGGTTTCCCCCTGTTGCGCCCACTATTCCCGTCGAGAGCTGTGAGGCTCTCGGTTGTCACTGCCAAACCAAAACCCGCCCCTGTTGGTTGCTTGTGTTGCAGCTGATAGGGTTAAACAGCCACCGACCTTAGAGAAGCGGCTGGCCTTGAATACACCACACCGAGACCTATGGAGGTCTCGGTTTCCATGCAACCCGAACAAAACCCCCTTAACCTTGATTAACGTAATGTTTTCATAGTTTATTTAAATGGATTCGTGAATTAAAGTACATAATTAAAAAGGTTAAGTATTAAAGATACCGTAAGCGTAACGACTAAGGTTTAGGAACACAAACATATACCCGTAACCAATCAAGATCAAAGTCAAACTTTCCCTCCATTTTTCTTTATGAAACCGACGACACCAAGAGGGTATGGCTAGGTTTTTAGTTATTTTTTGTTAAAAAGTGAAAATGGCCTTTTTCCTGATTACTTTTGTTACTAGTCAAATCTGTAATGGACCGGGCTCAAAGCCCTTTTGTTTCTTTCTTAGCCGCGACCAACCATAAATCCAAAACCGAATTCGTTTTGATTTTCATGCTTAATGATTAATCGTATGTGCTCGTGTTATAAATGTCGTGTTTTATTTCTTGTCATGTTTAATTATGATACGTATATATTTATCGTGCATAAATAATATACATAATGCTTTTATTTAATATTCCTAACACGTTTCGTATATTATTAAATGTAAGGTTTTAATTTAGTCTTGTGTTCATGTATTTACTATTCATGGTTATTCTATGCGGGTTTTACAACTCTTCCCTTCTAAAAAGAATAATTCGTCCTCGAATTAGAGATACGATAATCTGGTAGGACATGGACGTGATGTCACTGAAAAGGACATGGAACGTGCCCTGAGTAAAAGGACATATTTAAATTATGGGAAGAAAAGGATGAGAAGTCCAGATGGACTCCTCCGTTCCAAGTGGCTTCCCCCTCGGGACGATTCCTCCAAAAGATCTTGACGAAAAATTGCCAATCTTGGTCTTCATGACCCTGACTTGACGAAACGTAAAAGTTTCTAGTTCATCAACGTAAGATAAATCCTCATGAATCTGATCGAGTGGGTAAGAGATAACGTGCTAGGTTAGATGAAATGTTACGATGCAAAATAACCTGGAATAACTGACATTAGTAACGTCTGAGCAATGATGCGCGAAACATACTGAAGCGTAGTACTTGAACAATTGTGAACGTGATACGTGGACAATTGTGAACGTGATACGTGGAGATATGGTGAATGTAATATGAGAGACATAGGGTGGACGATGATACGTATAACATATCGTGAACGTGATATGAGAAACGTGAAATGAACATGACATGTGAAACATATCATGAACATGAGATAACTGAGGAGGTAACGCCAAACGATACGAGATGAGACCCAAAATATGACATGAAACGTCTGTCTAAGAATGGAAAGTTTATTAACTTGAGTCTGGTCTCCCAAGCTTCTACAAAACTTTCTAGAACAAAAAGTGAAACATAAATCGTAAGCTAGAATACGATCATGAATGTGAACAATGTCATGGACATGAGTGTGAAAGAAAATCGTAAAATTGAACAAGGACGTGGACGTAAATGATGAACACGAATGTGAACCTTTATCTTATCTGATAGCTAAAGGAGTGCCAAGTGATTGTACGATCTTTGGCTAGAAATGTATGGTAATCTACTAACTGTGAAATTCTTGCAGATGGAAGGGATATACAGACTTGGTGAACCTGTTGACAACAACCCAGATAGCATTATGCTTCTTCCGAGCCTGCGGTAGTCCGGTGACAACTCCATGGAGATCTTGTCCCTTATCCGTTCACCATTTCTAATGGTGGAAATAGTTCCTAGCCTGTTGGTGTTCTATCTTAACCTGCTGGTATGACAGGTATTTAGATATGAACTTAACTACATCTTATTTCATAGAAACTGGATACATAGAAGTTTGGAACACCATGAGTCTTTGTAAACTAGACTTGCCATAATTTAGTGTAGGATTCTCTTCTTTACGTGTAAGCTGAGTCATGGTAAGATTAACTGTGAGAATCAATGTGATTCAGCGTGTCACTGTAATCAACCAGAATTTGTACTGGAAAAATTTCAGGGTGAAATTTATTCTGTCGTAGAGTTTGTAACATAGAGTGAATATGGTCTTCGTGCTCTTATATAGACTTAGAGAAGATCAGGTTGTCATTGATGAAAATCATAACAAATTTGTTTATGAGTTCATGGGAACTCCCTTTATCAAGTCAATAAATGCTGCTGGAGCATTCGTGAGACCAAAACAAAATCATGAATTTAGCATGACCAAGTCTTGTACGAATAGCAGTCATGGAAATGTCCTGCTCTTTCACTCGTCATTGTTGTCAGCATGATCGTAAATCGATCTTGGAAAACTGTTTAGCACCCTCTATTCGATCGTATACGTCTTCAATACGTGGAGGAGGATAAAGGTTATGAAGGGTGATTTGTTTAAATCGACGGTAGTCGACACATAATCTCATGTTACCGCGCTTCTCCTTAATACACAGAACCGGTGCACATCATGGTGATACACCTGGTGAATGAGCTTCTTCCAACATCTCATGCAGCTGTTCCTTCAACATGCTCAACGTTAAGATCCATCTTGTGGATAAAGTATACTCAGAGGTCTTTCTGGAAACACATCTAAGAAATTTTGAAATAATCGACTAATTATGAATAAACGAACTTCAGAAGTCGTGCCATAAATGATAGCTAGAAATTATTCGCAACCATGGGATAACAAACACGTGCTTGTAATGCATAAATAATTTGTACAGATTTTTCTGATGGAAAACCATGTTGAATGTATTCAGGAGCCTGAACATCACTGTATATAATCTGATATAAACAGCGACCAGTCGTAGCATGGTGTGTTGTTCATAGTCCATAATCAGAATCATATTTAACTCGCATTTTTCCGAGGAAGTGCGTTATCATATTGGATCTTATATTTAGATTGAAAGGAAAACCTTCGTACACATGGGTGATACGAACGACATCCTTTATGGTCATGGATACATAAAATATGTGATCGAGAAACGAAAGTGCCATGTCAGTTGGTGAAGTAAACATGGCAGTTTTACTGAATGCGTTTCGCCTGCCTCACACAGAACAAAAACATCGTGACCAAACTTGAAAATACGTCGGTGATGGTACTCGAATTATTATGGCCTGATTAATACCTAGCACCATAGAATGTGTATACTCCTTGGAGGGTACCTGAATTTCTTAGGGCTGTTTCAGAAGATAGACGTGAGTCATGTGTCTTGACTCATGTCTTGAGAAAATATACGTATGACATGTGTCTTGACTGGTGTCTTGACATGTGTCTTCAAGAAATATATATGCGAGACATGTGTTTTGACTGATGTCTTGACACGTGTCTCAAAATGTGAAAAGAATTAAAATTGGAACTTTTTTGGTTGTCATGCCAGAATTTACGGATCGGTTGGACTACTGACCCTTGGTATTTATGATCACATCCCTTACTGGAGTTTCTGTTGTTATTGTCGGAGTATTTGTTGTCACGGTAGTTGTTACTACTTCCTTATCTGTCAGTTCCATGTCGGTCATTATCATGACTATGATTCATGTAACTGTTCATCTGAGTGGTCGGCGGATGCTGGTTCCTACTCTTATGCTGGCAAGGCAACTGAATGGCATGTGACATACGACTAAGAAGGTAAAGGTATGAAATGATATGGTAACGTCTGGTGGATTAAGTAACTTATAATCTGGTTACTCCTGTTTGTCGCCTCCATCCTGGTTTCGTAGAATCTCCGAGCTGCGAACCGCATCATCTCTTGAATAACATTGGTAAGTGGAAAAACATATGAGAAGGTAGAAAATCGATTAGTACTACACATGGAGTGCGGTGACTGGAATACCTCTAGAATGTGGTGCATGAAGTACACATGTGGTTCGGTACGTGGAGTACACATGGAATACGGTACGTAGAGTACATGTGAATTTCACATGAGATTATTGATACGGGTGTCAACCATCTGATATGATCAAAGAAAGGTAAAAGATCAAATGGTTAAACCAGACTGAACAATACAATGTAATAGCCCAGCTAATTTAGCGTAGACATAGTTCCAGTTGTGTAAGAAGCACAAAAGCATGATTAAACGGAATCGGATGATGTCATGAAAACATGATTAATGAAAACCAACCATGACTATCATGAAAGCATGATTACATACAATCCATCAATGTCTAGCATGAAAGCAAAAATCAACACGAAGAAACATGGAACAAAATTAACATAAAGGAGCATAGAAACATAATCAGCATGAAAACAAAGTCAATCATGAAAGTATGAAAACATGATTAACATAAAACGTCACAATTAATGAGGGGACATGAAAGAAATATGACTATAATGAAATTAAATCTGAAGATCGCTGGTGTGGACGACCGTGGGTCGGTTCACAAAACAAGTTTGACATGAGTAAGGGGGAACGCCTCTGGGTCGGTTCACAAAAATTGAATGAAAAGCACATGCGACTAAATATGGCCAGTCATGTACCAACCATAACTTGGTAAAAATACCTGCAACAATGATACATGAAAATAAATAGTTGAAAATCAACTGTCCAAAAACTTAACAAAAAACATGTGACTAAGTAGAACTACTGTGGTCCAGTCCATACTAGTCAAAATTCACAAGGAACACCATGCATATAAGAATGACATGTAACTAAGTATGAATTGACTATTGATCAATCCATCTTAGCAAAAAAAAAATTGAGAGAAAACATCATGGTCAAGAACAAACAAGATTATGAAAATACCAATGCGTGGAATATCAGACGTCGGCGTGGAAGGTCGTTGTGACTACCCACTAGTCACATGTCAAGTTTTAGACCCTACAGGTCGAAACCTTGGGTTCTGATACCATAATTGTAACACCCTACTTTAATAAGTACCGTTATGTGTATATATGACGTGTCATCAAAGCATGCAAGGTAATACGTACTAAAACATACATGACTAAAAGGGAAAACTGGAAAAAAACATCGGTTCCTAAACATAAGCCCAAAACATAAATAAAGTAAATGAAATGAGAAGGACAAAATAAGTGTCCAACAAGCATAAGTGTAAGAAGGCAAAACGAGAAGAAGTCTAAGGCAACTTCCATCCTATGCACATCCTCCAAAGGCTCAAGTCTGTCCTTAGGTACCTGCCGTTTGGGACATGGAAAGGAAATATACGACTGAGCAATATGCTCAGTGAACGGATATATAACATGGTATGAATGACGAAAATATAAGTAAAGACTGAAAGCAATGGAAATAAGTGTAAGTCTTGGAAAACCTGGAACATATTTTAAAACTAGTTTTATAGTTTGAAAAGCTTATGATTAACTTATGAAAACTGTATTTTAAATTTATCCAAGAGCCCATATAGGTAATGAGGTAACAACGTGCATGAATACTTAGAGAGGTGACCTCATCATGCAATTAGAGGGGGTGCCTCTAATTATACTGGTCTGGGTAGGAGGGATCAACTCTTTGTGAAGGATGCAAGGCACACACCAGATTCACCATGAAAATCATGACTGAAAACATGTAACTAGGATGCACCATACACCCCACATGATAATATAAATAAATGGCCAAACTGAAAGGGACGCCACAAGCAATCACTTTGTTGTAGGGAAGTCATAACACTGGTGCCTCTAGTGTTATGGTTATGGTACCTCCATAACTTGATGAACTGGAATGCATGTATATATAGCTCAGGCATTTAAAATATAACGTAAGCATTCAAACATATAAAATAACTGGGGAAAACAGATGGCTGTAAACAGGGAATCCTAATCAAACATACGAAAGAATGTCCATACTGAAGGATGGAATATCCGTACCTTATGTCCAGTAGTGAAGCTAGAATGGAAGCTGAACGATCTACTCCGACTTCACGGGTACTACATAAATAAAGGACGTATATGTGTTGTCTGATTACTGTGTGTTTTACTGATTCTGTGTGTCCTTAACTTATTATATATGTTCTTGTCATGTTTTACTGTTTTAAGTGTTATCTTGTATTTATTCATGGTATACATGCATTCTGATTATGTATTTCATTTGTTTTTGTATTAATATACTTGTAGTGTCATAATAAGTAACTTTCTAAAAATAGAAAGTTTCCAAAAACAGTAAGTTTCCAAAATTAACGAGTTTCCATAATTAATAAGTTTCCTGAAATAGTAAGTTTCCAAAAATAGAAAGTTTTTAAAAATAGAATTAAGCTGGATTAATAAGTTTAAAATATAAGCTAGTGCTTATTAGTCATAAGTTATAAGCCATGATAATTTATTAGTAAAGTTTATTAAATTAATTAGGCTAAAGTGATTATTAATTAATAATCAAAATGCATGGTTTATTAATTAATAAATGTCATGGTTAATTTAATAAAAATTTACCTTATATTCATTAATTAAATTAAGCATGGTTTTAAATTTAATTAAGCCAGAATAAAATACCTAGGCTATTTCATGAATTATTAAATTTTATAATTATAACCTAAGTTCTCATGATTAAGAAATTTATTATAATAATATCATGTAATTAAATTAACTATTTTAATAAAAGTGGTTTAATCAAATAAAACCCCCGTGAACCGAGTCTTAACCCAAGCCTACCGAGACACCCGTCTCGGTCGCACTTAACAAAACAAACAAACACCCCAAAACAGTACCAACAACCAGCGGCTGTTGGTTTTGGTCGACGGTCAGCAACATAGGCTGCTACCGGTTTGCCACTATTCGCCCAAGGTCTCCACCGGCAGTGCCGGTTTCCCCCTGCTGCGCCCACTATTCCCACCGAGAGTTGTGAGGCTCTCGTTTGTCACTGCCAAACCAAAACCCGCCCCTGTTGGTTGCTTGTGTTGCGGCTGACAGGGTTAAACAGCCACCAACCTTAGAGAAGGTGCGACTCTCCTTGAAGACACCACACTGAGACCTATGGAGGTCTCGGTTTCCATGAAACCAGAACAAAACCCCCTTAACCTTGATTAACTTTATGTTTTCATAGTTTATTTAAATGGATTCTTGAATTAAAGAACATAATTAAAAAGGTTAAGGCTTAAAGATACCGTAAGCCTAACGATTAAGGTTTAGGAACACAAACATAAACCCGTAATCAATCAAGATCAAAGTCAAACTTTTCCCTCCATTGTTCTTTATGAAACCGGCGACACCAAGAGGGAATGGCTAGGGTTTTAGTGATATTTGTTAAAAAGTAAAAATAGCCTTTTTCTTGATTACTTTTGTTACTAGTCAAATCTGTAATGGGCCAGGCTCAAAGCCCTTTTGTTTCTTTCTTAGCTGCGGCCAACCATAAGTCCAAAACCGAATTCATTTTGATTTTCATGCTTGATGATTAATCGTATGTGCTCATGTTATAAATGTCGTGTTTTATTTTTGTCATGTTTAGTTATTATACGTAAATATTTATCGTGCATAAATAATATACAGAATGCTTGTATTTAATATTCCTGACACGTGTCGTATATTGTTAAATGTAAGGTTTTTATTTAGTCATGTTTTCATGTATTTACTATTCATGGTTATTCTATGCGGGTTTTACAACATGACATTTCCACAATGCCTAAACATTTTTAATGCAACCAAACATAAAGTTGATAACATTGATCACATTTAGTATTTTGAGTAATGGTTATTTCAAAACCAAAGTCTGAGATACAAATAACCAAATTACATTAAATTATTGATTATCAATACCTTTTCCTTTCTTTGTTGTTATAGGGATAACGTAATTTCATCTATTATGCATTATGCTCATACATCACTCAAGGGCATAGGAAAACTCAAATCTAGAATCCATGAAGGAAAAATCCCATTCATGAGAAACCTATTTAATCGTTTTCTTTTTTACCTTTCTCTTTCCCCTATTCTTCAAAAAAATTCACAATATCACCTTCTTCTTTCTTTTTAGGCAGTCTTAATCATCACTAATCTCCTTCACACAAAATTTTGATGGAGGATGACTTCAAGCCGACGGTGCAAAGTCAAAGAAGGGTAAATCCTAAAATCGACGAGGTGATTAAATTGGAAGTTATCAAACTTCTCGATGCCAGATTGATTTACCCTATCTCCGATAGTTCTTGGTGAGCCTAATACACTGTGTGCCCAAAAAGGGCGGGATTACCATTATAGAAAATGAAAACAACGAGTCCCAACTTGTTTGGTGACTGGATGGCGAGTATGCATCGATTATCAAAAGTTGAATGATGATACTCGTAAAGACCATTTCCTGTTACCTTTCATGGACCTTATGCTCTAAAGATTAGCCGAAAACGATTATAATTGTTTCCTTGATGGATATTTCGTCTACTTTCAAAACCCAATCGATTTGAAGGACCAAGAGAAGGCGGCATCACATGCCCTTACGAAACATTTGCTTATCGTCGCATGCCATTTGGCTTATGTAACGCACCGGGCACGTTCCAAAGGGGTATGACTGCCATCTTTCACGACATGATCAAGAAAATAATGGAGGTCTTCATGGATGAATTCTCGGTCTTCGGTGATTCATTCCAAACTTGCCTCTCTAATTTAGACCGCATGTTGCAAAGGTGCGAAGTCACCAATCTCGTGCTAAATTGGGAGAAGAGTCATTTTATAGTCAAAGAGGCCATCGTCCTTGGATATATAATTTCTAAATTGGTGATTGAGGTCGATAGAGCCAAAGTGGATGTAATCGCTAAGCTTCCTCACCCCACTTTTGTTAAAGGTATCCAAAGCTTTTTAGGTCATGCCGTCTTTTATCGAAGATTTATTCAAGACTTTTCGAAGATTGCCCAACCCATCACGGATCTCCTCGACATGGATGCTCTGTTCATTTTTCGGAAGAGTGCATTCAAGCGTTTAATACGCTAAAAAGATAATTGACCAAAGCCCCTATCTTAGTTTTCTCCGATTGGGATATAGCATTCGAGCTCAGGTGCGATGTAAGCGATTTCGTGATGGGTGCCGTCTTGGGGCAACGGAGGGATAGGAATTTTCAGCTTATACAGTAAGCATCTATGTCCGAGGCTCAAGCGAACTACACCACTACATACTTGTTCCCTTGCGAAGACGAAAACGGCCCCGTAAGGTCGATACCGCAAATATACAAGATTTCACATACTTGCATGATGATTTCGAGCATCTCATTTTTTGAGTAATCTTGCCTGATGTTGACAAGAGTCGTAAGTGAGCGTCATGCTACATTGAGGGCCAATAGAATCTGACATCAAATACCTTTTTGGCGGTGAGCTTTGCACCATGATGTCCTCGGTGGGGCACCCATGGCAAGATTTGAGTACGTCATTAGCTTCTTTACCGAACACACACCTTTGAATCACTTGATCTGTACATATTTTGAAGAGAAAGGGGTCGTCCCAAAAGTAGTGTTTTACATCTTTAAATAATTTACTTGTTTGTTAGGACGACATCCATTTGATCAAGAATTTCCCCGCATGGTAATTTTCAAAGTCAGCAAACCATGAGGTAGTAGAATATCCTTTTAGAGATACCATGCTAAGTGTCTCGAGAGGAAATGTTCTGTCACTTCCGTGTTCTCGAGAATATCTTGGTGTGGATTTTTTAGGCGGGAGAAGTGGTCGGCCGCGCGGTTCTCGGCTCAAATGAGTGGACAAGTCGAGTTTTCGACCGTGGCCTCAAATGAATACTTGAGAGAACCATAGGCGAGAACTGTTCCTCTTGGTAAGATAAACTTGATGACGCACTATGGGCCTTCCGTACCGCTTACAAAACACCCATCGGGTGTACTCCACACAAGTTAGTGTACGGAAAGGCATGTCATCTTCCGATTGAGCTTGAGCACAAAGCCTATTAGGCTTTGAAGAATTATAACTTCGAACTTAGGTCCTCGGGTGATCATAGGAAAGTTCAACTTAATGAACTAAATGAACAACAGTATCAAGACTGAGAAAACTCTTTAATCTACAAAGAGAAGACTAAGAAGATCCACGACTCCAATATCAAAAACTATGTTTTCAATGTTGGTGAGCGAGTCCTTCTTTTCAACTCTAGATTAAATATTTTCTCGGGCTAGCTCAAAACCCAATGGACTAGGCCATTCACCGTTGCCAAAGTATTTCCTTATGGAAACATTGAGTTATCTCAACCCGGGCCAAACTTTAAGGTGAATGGTCATAGGTTGAAGCATTACTTTGGACGGGACATATCATCCTTCGTTGTCTCGGATCTCCAAACTTTCTCCATGGACGAATGAATATGAGGCCGAGTCAGGCTCGTGACTCGGTAAATAAAAACAAGCGCTTCTTGTGAGGCAAACCGAGGGACTTGTTTTTGGTACTTCATGTTTTTATGCTAACTCTAAGTGTGAGGGAGACGCCTCTTCCACTTGTGTATTACCATGTGTTTTCTCCGTGTTTTCAGGAATCCCACGATCGAGATGATTGAAGCACCCATTTTCAATCCGTCCTCCCAATATCCGATCTCGTTTACCGATGTAGTAAATTTTGGTCAAGTAAATAAAGTCGTGCATGTTTTAGAAAAACACACGTGAATTTAAAACCGACGTATTCGTTCTCGAAGGATGTGGTTATTTGGCCAATATACGTTTTTGGATTAGTTTATATTTTTGGAAAATAAAGGGTTTAAAAGAAAAGAAGAAACTACACTACGACATATTAAAACTACGACGATTCACGTTGGTACACAAATCAAGATAAAAATAATATTAAAAAAATCAAAAATTATAAAAAAGTCTAAAAACTTGAAAATTAAATTATATTTACCTATATAGTTCAAAAATGAAATTAAAAATAAATAAATGCATAAATGGCCCACAAACAGGCCCAAAACCAAAACAGTTTGCTTAATGGGCCTAAAATGGGCCCAAAATAAAAAGATGAGAAATTTTAAAATAAAAAATCCCTATATGATGTAAAATCTAATTCTAAACACATTTTTCCAAAGGCCAAAAGCTGAAAATAAGCTTATCAGCAACTTATGGGCACTAAGCTAACTTATAGGGCCTTGATAAGCCCAATAAGCTCAAAACTTATTGCCATAAGCTAAAAATCAACACACATCCTTCTATTAAGCTTATAAGAACACAATAAAAAGAAATTTTGAAAAATATCTACTGAATAAGCTACATCAAAAAGCATTTTCATTACAAGACAAAATAGTCGATTTGGAGAAATAAGCTACTACAAGAGCTGAAATTTTGCAAAAAGGTTAAAAACAAGTTAACTAAGGGAATGTTTTTTAAGAAATTAAGTGGCTTGTGGATATACCTCCCTTGTGAGAAGGTAGAGTGTGTGGGGACAAAAACTTGTTTTTCTTTTTTTCCTAAGAGAAATGCTCACAAAAAACCAAATGACAAAACTATCTATAACACCCCCAATTTACATTGCGTAGCGGAAATACACAGTTGGGTGCTAGACACAAGCATCATCACACAAGATATATTGAACGAGTCAAAAGTGAGACGTTTACACAAAAAATATAAACATGATTTTCATAAATGGTCTAAAACATAAATTACGTCCCATAATTGTACTAAAACGACACCAGAGTAAAGCGTTTAGTCCCCATGGATCTCGACCAACAACCAACACAAGTTTAGTACAGTACACAACATAAAGTAATTTGTTCATCAGTAAAAGGTAGAAACAGTTTTTAGACCAACATTCTTCCAAAAGCCAAGCCACAACCTCCATTGCAAAGCTCCATGCTCCATCACTTCCTATTACGTGAAATACATGCATAAAACGAGTCAACAATAATGTTGAGCGAGTCTATAGGTTTATCAAATCACATTTGAACACAAGAAGAAAATCAATCATAATCATTTATAGAATTGTCGTACACACAATCTATATTCAAGGCAGTAATAATAATAAACAAACATTGTATTTAAGCTCATGACACCGACCCCTTAACCAAATAGTCACCCACGCCAAATGCCGACATGACTAGAATAAAACCATTGCCCCTCTAGGGTATCAGTTGCTAGAATACCACAATCTTATTCACGTAAAATTATCCTTCCCAGCGGGTTACTCAACGTAATGCCCTGGTCTCAGATAGGGTGGTAAACCAAATAGTACTACCATTAGAATAAGCGGCTATTATCGACTCACAACATCAAGTCAGAAGATAGTTAACGGCTCATGAAATTAGGGTCTTTAGCAACAAGTTACTCAATACAATGAAATCAACTTTAGGCAACATTCGGGTCCAACAATTACTCATGACTTGTGTTCATTTATTTTCAAATAGCATGTATCCCCCTCGCGGGTATAAAACATTTAGTAGCTAGCATAAAAAGCGAGGCTACAGACTCACCTTAGTATAAGAGATCTAGCGAGATGATCGTCGATGATAATGGATGCCTTTCAAACACGAGAACCGCTACCTATCAAATAAGGAGCGTTCATAAATAATGACACGAGAAATAAATCATACATAACAACATCAAACTCAAACTCATAAAGTCACAATAAACTCGAGAGAAAACGATATAAATAACTTCATTATACTTTACTACACATTTACTTTACCATTTTACACTTTTAACAAAATCCGCCGGTACAAACTACATGTACTAGCTTATTTACCCCTTTTAAACTTGTCAACCGTTTATGAAACGACTCGATAAACTAACTTACTATATACAAAAATTCCTCCTACAAGTTTATCAAATGAAATTACTTTTAAAGTTCTTTACCCGACTCATTTTCAAACTACAAAATCTCGACAGATTTACGTTAATTTTTCATACAACCGTTTTAACTTATTTAAACAACTCCGTTTACAAAACCGACACTCGGGTTTTAAAGTAAACTCAACCTCTAAAGTAAACACCTCATTATCAGTAGGATACATATTTCAAAACATCCATTTAGAGTCCCGGAGATTCGATACAAATATCGACAACAACTATATGTAGTGCCGATACTCGTCTCCCGGTACACGATCATTCAAAATATCATAACTTCGCGCTCGTTTGGAGCTAGAAACTCTACCTTATATCAAATCGAAGCTAATAAAATAATCTACAAACCTAGTCTATGATTTAAGCCATTTTCAAAACATAAAAATTCGGATTTTACACTTTACTTACTGTTATAAAATGACTACTAAAAACTTGTACAAAATCAACTTTTTGATAAAAACCAACCATAGAAATGATCATTTCTATACCCTAATATCATCATATATGAACCATAACATCTAAATCATAATCAAAATAAAAACCTTTAGATCAAAATGAAGTTTTTAACAAAGATTCTAGCAAGAATCACCATGGATCATGCTAAAAACACCATGCATGATCATGGCTTCTACCTACCAACATCAAAAAAATAAAAAGTGCTTGCATGTAAGAATTTCTTACACCAATGTGATCCTTGATCAAATATAAGAGTGGGTCTATCCTTGGTTTAGCTTAATTCATCCTAAATCTCAAGTTAAAATTGAAATTTGTATGGAATTGGTGATGGTGGTGGGTTTCGGCAAATAGAGAGAGAAAGAAAGAGATGAAGAAATTTTTAAGTGAAAATTGTGAGAGTGTGTGTTTGTTTTTGCTTTATATATAGTGGAGTAGGGACCTTGTTTGCAATTTGGCAATAGTTGTGGCTAAAATATAAATAGTTAGCTAAAAAGCGGGAAATAACTATTAGTAAATTTTCAAAATATTTACGGGGCTCGGGTTTCATAAAGATACTTTTAAAAATTTAAAACGTACCTCAAAAATAATAATATTGACTCTCGACTCGACTTAACACGTCATTTAAAATAAAACCTCAAAAATAATAATATCGACTCTCGACTCGACTTAACACGTCATTTAAAATAAAACCTCAAAAATGACAAAAATCGAACAACCGACAATAAGACGTAAAATATTTGGCATCCATCGACATCACGCTTGCTAATACTCCTTATACTTAATAAATATTAAATATAGACCTTCCAACATCGGTTTAAACTTAAACCTCCAAAAATAAATATCGTTCAAACTCATCCAAAAATTTCAAAAATAATCGTAAAATAAGATTAAGCAATGACCTCAGTTTTGGGTTGTCACATCCCCCCTTCTTAAAAGAAGCGACGTCCGCGGCGCTTAATCCTTCCTAAACAAATGAGGATACTTGTCCTTAAAGAAATCCTCACGTTCCCACGTAAACTCTGGCCCACGTCTAGAGTTCCATCTCACTTTCACAATCGGAATTCTACTATGCTTCAACTTCTTAACTTCACTATCTATTATCTCTACAGGTTCCTCTATAAAATGCAACTTATCATCAAGTTGAATCTCCTCCAATGGAATAACCACATCCCTTTCAGCTAGACACTTCTTCAAATTAGACACATGAAAAGTATTATGAATAGCCTTAAGCTCATCAGGCAACTCTAACTTATAAGCCACCAATCCAATCCGTTGGATAATCTTAAATGGTCTAATATATCTCGGGCTCAACTTTCCTCTCTTTCCAAAACATATTACTCTTTTCCATGGAGATACTTTCAACATAACCATGTCTCCTACTTCAAACTCCAACGGTTTCCTTTTGTTATCAACATAAGTCTTTTGTCTACTTCTGGCAGATAACAAACGCTTCTTAATTTGCAAAATCTTTTCAGTCGTCTCAAATATCATTTCAGGCCCAGTCAATTGACTTTCTCCTACCTCACTCCAACACACTGGAGATCTACACTTACGTCCATACAAAACTTCAAATGGAGCGGCTTTAATACTAGAATGATAAATATTATTGTACGAGAATTCAACCAATGGCAAAGGCTTATCCCAACCATTTCCAAAGTCTATCACACATGCACGAAGCATATCCTCTAACGTTTGAATCGTTCTCTCACTTTGTCCATCAGTTTCCGGATGATATTCTGTACTCAAACCTGACTTCGTTCCCATCGCTTTCTGCAAAGACTTCCAAAATTCTGAAGTAAACCTACTATCACGATCATAAATTATCGACAAAGGCACACCATGTCGACAAACAATCTCCTTCACATACACAGTTGTTAACCTTTCCATACTATCTGTCTTCTTCATTGGAAAAAAGTGAGCAAACTTAGTCAATCTATCTACAATCACCCATATCATATCACTACCACTTGCAGTCCTTGGCAAACCTGTCACAAAATCCATTGTAATCTTCTCCCATTTCCACTCAGGAATCTCAAGTTGCACTAATAATCCAGACGGTTTCTTATGTTCAGCCTTCACCTTCGCACAAGTTAAACACTTATTAACATACTGTGCTATATCTGCCTTCATATTCGACCACCAATAAACTTTCTTAAGATCTTGATACATCTTGTCCGATCCAGGATGTATTGAATACTTCGACTTATGAGATTCATTCATCACCAAATCTCGCACCCCTAACGAATCATCCTGAGACGGACACAACGGTAACCAAATCCTATTCTTAAAATACCTCAATCCATTTGGCCTCACTTCAAACAATGGTTTCAACATTCTACCCAAATTTTCTGCCTCAACATTCTCTTCCTTCAAACCATTAGTACGGGCTTTCAATATCGCTTCTGTCAAATCAACACTTTCCAACATCGTCAAAGCTCTAACTCTTATAGACTTATCTCTTTCCTTTCTACTAAGTGCATCAGCTACTACATTTGCTTTACCAGGATGGTAACGAATCTCGCAGTTATAATCACTCAGCAACTCAACCCATCTCCTTTGCCTCATATTCAATTCCTTTTGATCCAAAATATATTGCAAACTCTTATGATCAGTGAAAACCACACACTTGGTTCCATACAAGTAGTGTCTCCACAGCTTCAAAGCAAAAATAACAGCCCCAAGTTCTAAATCATGCTTAGTGTAATTCTCTTCATGCTTCCTTAATTGTCTCGATGCATACGCTATTACTTTCTCCCTTTGCATCAATACAGCTCCAAATGCTTTATGAGACGCATCACAGTACACTACAAAATCCTCAGATCCTTCTGGCAAAGACAATATCGGCGCAGAACACAACTTATCCTTCAACATACTAAATGCAGATTCCTCTTCCAATCCCCATTCAAACACTCGATTCTTTTCCGTAAGCTTAGTCAACGGCTTAGCAATTAGCGAAAACTTCTCGATAAACCTTCTATAATACCCAGCCAAACCAAGAAATTGGCGAACTTCAGTCGGCGTCTTCGGCACTGACCAATCCTTAATTGCCTCAATCTTAGCAGGATCCACACGAACACCTTCACTATCAATCACGTGCCCCAAAAATTGCACTGATTTCAACCAAAATTCACACTTAGAGAATTTCGCATATAGCTTCTCCTTCTTCAACAATTCCAAAATTGTTCTCAAATGCTTCTCATGTTCCTCTTCACTCTTGGAGTAAACGAGAAGATCATCAATGAATACGATAACAAACGCATCAAAATACGGCTTACATACACGATTCATTAAATCTATAAATACAGCAGGCGCATTTGTTAACCCAAAAGACATCACTTGAAATTCAAAATGTCCATATTGAGTACGGAAAGCTGTTATAGGAATATCTTCTTCCCTAACTCTCAGTTGATGATACCCATACCTCAAATCGATCTTCGAGTATACACATGACCCTTGCAACTAATCAAACAAATCATCAATCCTCGGCAGTGGATACCGATTCTTGACAATCAATTTGTTAAGCTCTCTATAATAAATACACATTCTAAAAGAACCATCTTTCTTCCTAACAAACAAAAAAGGTGCACCCCACGGCGACGAACTTGGTCTAATAAATCCCTTATCCATCAATTCCTTCAATTGATCAGATAATTCTTTCATCTCAGATGGAGCTAAACAATACGGTGCACGAGCAACTAGCGCAGCACCTGACACTAAATCCATACGAAACTCCACTTCACGGTGCAACGGTAATCCTGGCAATTCCTCAGGGAAAACCTCAGGATACTCTCTAATCATAGGCACATCCTCTAATTTCCTTTCATTCACACCATCATTACTTATCTGTGCAAGAAACACATCACAACCTGCTTCTAAATACCTCATCATCTTTAAACAAGAAACAACTCTCAAACGAGACGTACATTCATCACCTTTCACAGTCAATACCCTATTCCTTAGCGGTATCTGAACTAATCTTTTTCCACAAACAATTACTTCACCATTAGCAACTAACCAATCCATTCTAACAATCACGTCAAAAGATCCTAATTCTATGGGAATCAAATCAATACTAAACACATAATTACCTAACTTGAAGGAACAACCTTTCAATATAGAACTAGTGCTTACAACCTTACCATCAGCTAACTCCACATTATAACTAGTTGTCAATCTCACTGGTACTCTATCCAATAACTGACTGAATCTAACATCTACGAAACTTCTATCGGATCCAGAATCAAATAACACACTAGCATAACAAGCATCAAGTAAGAATGTACCAGTCACTACATTCGGCCCTTGAGGTTTGTCAGCATCTCCCACGACATAGGCTGGAGCAGCAATCCCAGCAGCAACAACAGCAACATTGCCTCCCTGTCGTATGTCAACCCTCAGACAGTTCCCTTGCTTATGTCCACGGCCTCCACATCCAGAACAGTAAACTACCTTAACAGCATTGGCCCCAGTGGCTACACCCTTGTTTCTACAATCTGCCATCTTATGTCCGGCCTTCCCACACTTGTTGCAAGCAGGTGGACAATTTCCAACATGATACATATTACATCGACCACACTTCGGATTCACCTTGTTACCTTGATTTCCTATGGCAGCACGAACACCATCATTCCTTCTGAAATTGTATTGCTGATTCCTATTCGATCCTTGGTTATTGTTATTACGATAACCACCTTGATTCTGCCCTTGGCTTGAGTATGCAGCTTGCAACTTTCTCTTATTCCCTTCAGCAATACTATCCTTTCGATCTTGCAGCTTTACATCCATTAAAGCATGAGGCATTTGAACAGCTTCATCAAATGACTTGGGTTTCGACGAAGTAGTTTCTCCCTTGATATTACTAGATAAACCTCTAATATACTGCTTCATCTTCTTACGGTCATCAGCAAACGCATCAGGACACAACAAACATAAATCAGAAAATCTCCTTGTATAAGCTACAATATCATTGTTCCTCAGCACCAAATGCCTCAATTCATCTTCTAACTGACCTAACTCTTCCTCAGGACAAAACTTAGCAGTCAACAGTCCCTCGGTCACAGTCCATGTTCTAGCATTAGCTTCAACCAATCCTACAGTAGCTACTTGACTATTCCACCAACTCAAGGCATCATCTTGAAAAGTAGCTGCAACAAATTTCACCTTACTAGCTTCTGAACATCCACTGATTGCAAAAGTACTTTCAATCTTCTCAATCCACCTCCTTAATTCCAATGCACCACCAGTACCACGAAATTGGGTAGGTCCATATTTCATGAAACTAGCATAAGAACATTCTTTCTGAACCTGCTGAACAGCATCATTACCTCCAACTTGTCACGCAGCATTTCCTTCTGCTTGCTCATCAACATTACCTCCACCCTGATTTTCAACATTCCCTCCAACCTGACCAGCATCATTCCTATTCTCAGCCTCTTGGTTCCTCGCAGCACGTTCAGCTTCTAAAGCTCTAGCGATAGCTTGCTCAATCATGGTATTAATAGTAGCAGTCGTCAATTTAGGCGGCATGTTTACAGGAAACTAACCAAACAACAATTTAGTAAAGTCAGAAAAATGCCTCCCAACTCCTTCCTGTAACCATAACAGAAAAAGAACAGGTAAGTATTCATATGAAGATAAGAAGAAGGATTTCTCTATCAAGATGTAACATGGATACTACATGCACCAACAACACAATTCACAATGAATCATTAACCAATTCACACAAGAACTAATAAGACAAATCATAAGTCATGAAGGTAATTTGGATTGCTTTGGAAAATCTCCACAAAATTGTGACAAGTAATGTCACTACAATCCTTCATCACAACAAACTTAACAAGTCATTAAGTTTGATCACAAACTAGAGTACGAGTCTACATAAGTTCTATTACAACAAGGCTAATAAAAACAACATAAAGGACTAAACATCATATCCCCGCAGCTTCTTGTACATCGGCTCGTCATCACTGCTGCTATCATCATCCTCAGATTCTTCCTCCACTTTTTCCTTCCCATTTCGACTATTTCCTTCACTTGGCTTCACCAACACTTGAGCTTCAACCTGATTCGACACATCACGAATCACAACACCTCGACTAGGAAAAGATCTCACCGGCAAACCCCATGCACTCAACCTTGCATTCCTTTCTTGCTCCCTACGCAACCTTTCAACTTGCCCACTCAAATTCAACACCATAGATCTTAATCTAACAATCTCATCCATTTCCCTTGCCCTAACAAACTCTGATCTCCTCACACTACCAACAAACCTGTCAAACTTTTTCTCATTCTGCTCAAACCTCCTAATCACACGAGTCTCAACCAAATACCTTTCAAACAAAGACCTATCAAACTTCTTAAGAAACCAGAAAATATCATCATAAGACCTAGGACCTGGACAATAAACCTTAGGAATACCATCATGAATAGATCGAGCACTAGCAGCCCTACTCGACTCAACAGGAACATCACCCCTAGCAAATGCAATCCCAGGCAAACTACTAATATAAGCATCACAAGTAGGAGTCGAAGAACGAACAACAAGTCGCTGACAATCTGGAACAGTCTGTGGCACAACATTAACCCTTGGAACATAACTACCTTGTATCAACTCAGGCTCTGTCTGACCAACTGCAGTAAGTGGAATCCGATCATCTAAAAACTCAAAAGGCTCCTCATCGTCACTAGCACCAAAGATATCTACTTCCTCACCATCCACTACATTAGTCATATCAATCCATCCATCCTCACGAGGTAAACCAACCATTTTCTACAATTATAAGGGTTCAAGAATACTTAAGGTCATCGTTAATAAAATAATAATAATTAGTATGCAATGATCATGCAAATGTCATACATTATCCATGCTATGCAACATAATGCAAATGATGCTTATGCAATGCTCACGAAAAAAATAAATATGAAACTGGCAAGCACTCAGCATACTTTTAATAATTCCAATACAATATCGTAGTATTTACTTAATAAATACTCGGGAAATCATTTCAGTTATAAGGGATACATCTACAATGCAAAACAAAACTAAAAGTGATCTTACCGGAGCGTTGCAGAGGAGTTGTGTGCTTTTGAAGAATAAATACTTTCGACACTAAAGTTATAGTTTAGGACAATTTTAAAAATTGACCCAGTTCTCTATAACTTGCAGCTCTGATTACCAATCTCTAACACTATTTACATTGCGCAGCGGAAATACACAATTGGGTGCTAGACACAAGCATCATCACACAAGATATATTGAACGACTCAAAAGTGAGACGTTTACACATAAAATATAAACATGATTTTCATAAATGGTCTAAAACAAAAATTTCATCCCATAATTGTACTAAAACGACACCAGAGTAAAGCGTTTAGTCCCCATGGATCTCGACCAACAACCAACATAAGTTTAGTACAGTACACAACATAAAGTAATTTGTTCATCAGTAAAAGGTAGAAACAGTTTTTAGACCAACATTCTTCCAAAAGCCAAGCCACAACCTCCACAGCAAAGCTCCATGCTCCATCACTTCCTATTACCTGAAATACATGCATAAAACGAGTCAACAATAATATTGAGCGAGTCTATAGGTTTATCAAATCACATTTGAACACAAGAAAAAAATCAATCATAATCATTTATAGAATTGTCGTACACACAATCTATATTCAAGGTAGTAACAATAATAAACAAACATTGTATTTAAGCTCATGACACCGACCCCTTAACAAAATAGTCACCCACGCCAAATGCCGGCATGACTAGAATAAAACTATTGCCCCTCTAGGGTATCAGTTGCTAGAATACCACAATCTTATTCACGTAAAATTATCCTTCCCAGCGGGTTACTCAACGTAATGCCCTGGTCTCAGATAGGGTGGTCAACCCAATAGTACTTCCATTAGAACAAGCGGCTATTCCCGACTCACAACATCAAGTCAGAAGATAGTTAACGGCTCATGAATTTAGGGTCTTTAGCAACAAGTTACTCAATACAATGAAATCAACTTTAGGCAACATTCGGGTCCAACAATTACTCATGACTTGTGTTCATTTATTTTCAAATAGCATGTATCCCCCTCGCGGGTATAAAACATTTAGTAGCTAGCATAAAAAGCGAGGCTACAGACTCACCTTATTATAAGAGATCTAGCGAGATGATCGTCGATGATAATGGATGCCTTTCAAACACGAGAACCGCTTCCTATCAAATAAGGCGCGTTCATAAATAATGACTCGAGAAATAAATCATACATAACAACATCAAACTCAAACTCATAAAGTCACAATAAACTCGAGAGAAAACAATATAAATAACTTCATTATACTTTACTACACATTTACTTTACCATTTTACACTTTTAACAAAATCCGCCGGTACATACTACATGTACTAGCTTATTTACCCCTTATAAACTTGTCAACCGTTTATGAAACGACTCGATAAACTAACTTTCTATATACAAAAATTCCTCCTACAAGTTTATCAAATGAAATTACTTTTAAAGTTATTTACCCGACTCATTTTCAAACTACAAAATCCGGACAAATTTACGTTAATTTTTCATACAACCGTTTTAACTTATTTGAACGACTCCGTTTATAAAACCGACACTCGGGTTTTAAAGTAAACTCAACCTCAAAAGTAAACACCTCATTATCAGTAGGTTACATATTTCAAAACATCCATTTAGAGTCCCCGAGATTCGATCCAAATATCGACAACAACTATATGTAGTGCCGATACTCGTCTCCCGGTACACGATCATTCAAAACATCATAACTTCGCGCTCGTTCTGAGCTAGAAGCTATACCTTATATCAAATCGAAGCTAATAAAATAATCTACAAACCTAGGCTATAAGTTAAGCCATTTTCAAAACATAAAAATTCGGATTTTACACTTTACTGACTGTTATAAAATGACTACTAAAAACTTGTACAAAATCAACTTTTTGATAAAAACCAACCATAGAAATGATCATTTTTATACCCTAATATCATCATATATGAACCATAACATCTAAATCATAATCAAAATAAAAACCTTTAGATCAAAATGAAGTTTCTAACAAAGATTCTAGCAAGAATCACCATGGATCATGCTAAAAACACCATGCATGATCATGGCTTCTACCTACCAACAACAAAAAAATAAAAAGTGATGCATGTAAGAATTTCTTACACCAATGTGATCCTTGATCAAATATAAGAGTGGGTATATCCTTGGTTTAGCTTAATTCATCCTAAATCTCAAGTTAAAATTGAAATTTGTATGGAATTGGTGATGGTGGTGGGTTTCGGCAAATAGAGAGAGAAAGAAAGAGATGGAGAAATTTTTAAGTGAAAATTGTGAGAGTGTGTGTTTGTTTTTGCTTTATATATAGTGGAGTAGGGACCTTGGTTGCAATTTGGCAATAGTTGTGGCTAAAATGTAAATAGTTAGCTAAAAAGCGGGAAATAACTATTAGTAAATTTTCAAAATATTTACGGGGCTCAGGTTTCATAAAGATACTTTTAAAAATTTAAAACGTACCTCAAAAATAATAATATCGACTCTCGACTCGACTTAACACGTCATTTAAAATAAAACCTCAAAAATAATAATATCGACTCTCGACTCGACTTAACACGTCATTTAAAATAAAACCTCAAAAATGACAAAAATCGAACAACCGACAATAAGACGTAAAATAATTGGCATCCATCGACATCACGCTTGCTAATAATCCTTATACTTAATAAATATTAAATATAGACCTTCCGACATCGGTTTACACTTAAACCTCCAAAAATAAATATCGTTCAAACTCATCCAAAAATTTCAAAAATAATCGTAAAATAAGATTAAGTAATGACCTCGGTTTTGGGTTGTCACACTATCCTTCAAAGGTAACAAACTACATTGTGTTCTTATGTTGGGTTGTATCAAAACAAGAAAAAAAGCGTCTTTCAAAGGGCTTACAAGTTTTTTAATTGATACAAATTTTGATAAAACCATTTTATAGAAAAGCTTAATAAAACCATTTATTGTCCAACAAAAACTCAAATATAAACATCAAAGTTTTAAAAAGTGGAAGGTATGAATCTTCCTGATCTACTACTATTGATCATCTAAAAACTCTAGTGAGTAAAATATACAAACACTAAAGAGTGGAGATCATAAAGAAATCTTGAGGAAAGACGAATAACAAAGGTGATGGTTGTCGGAGAAGGCCGACCAGTGACCGGTGATAGTGACATGTAGAGTTGTTAGTGATGGATGAAGACGTTAAGATAACTTTTTTGGGGTTTGATGTAAATATAAATGAGGAGGAAGATGAGGATACTATTGTAAATTGGATGGTTGGTGAACACTTATGAGTGTCTGAGTGGGGAGACTTTGGTTTCTGGCCCTCTCTCCAATTAGAGCATCTACAATGCAACCAAGTCATTCAAGACTTGGTGCATTTAATGTATGATGTTTTTCATCCTTTCTTTGTATCATAATTAATGGTTGAGTTCTTTATTGGCAATAGCTTTTTAAAATTCTTGTCAAACACTTATAAAACTACAAGTCTTTACTAAAAGCTTTGATAAAAGCTCACTTTTGTAATGCAAAAAAGTCTTTAAATGACTTTTTAAAATAATACAAAGCTTTTACAAAAGCCATGCATTGTGGATGCTCTTAGAGGTATAGAGGGCAAACCATATGTAGCAAGTAAAATAAAAACATCCACATATAAAGTGGTGGATCCAAACTGTTAGCTAAAGGCTAATTCAACAAAAAGAAACATCCCCTAAGACTTAGAAACAAAGAAGTTTGTAATAAGCTAACTAGAATAAGATGTAGAGGTCAATAACCACTTAAAAATAAGATAACTTATTGATACTCTGGTAAAAAGCTAAGCAAATAAAACCAAACTATGGAAAGCTAATTATAAGCTATAAAATGTAAGGTTGAATAAAAAAATAAGATGTGCAAAGAGAAAATAAGCTAGAAATTAAGATTAAGCTAAATGGTGCTTCTTTGACCCGTTTTGACCAAAAGTTAACATAAGTCGAAGTTGCACAAAACTGAAAGAAATGTTAAAATAGACTAAATTAAGCTGGAAAATGGTAAAGAATGCTCTTGATTGGGTGGTCTTGAGGTCAAGACTTGGGCTGACCAAGTTTGGTCAATTGCTTTTGCTTGTTGTGACAGTTTATCTCTTTAAGTCAGTTGGACTTAATGAGGGTTTATAACAGTTCAAATTCAATCAAAGCACACCAAGAACACCCACAAAACACAGGCAATCAACAATTAAACAGTGATACAAGGAAAAATAAGCCTAATACTAACAGAAGGTAAAACAACATTGCCCTAGGTCTATTGAGCAAATTTGGCTTATCAGCACTACCAAATAAGCAGTCTAAATACCAAACTAACCTCAAATAGATAGAAGCCCTAACCTAAACTAGTAGTGTTCAAAGATTACAACTTAAAACCTAAAAACCAAAGACTTATGGCTGCTGATGCAATTGACTGATGTAAAGGTAAATATAGCACAAGTATGACTCCCAAATGCAAGAATACAAGTCTACACAAACCCTATTCTTATTAGAGGTACACAAGCATCTCAGATGGCACATAAAACATCATCAAAAGAAATCAGGCAACATTAGACAACTATAATAGACAAAGTTTGCAGAAAATGGTATAACAAAAAAATCAAGATTTTAATAATAAACTACCTAATTAAAAAGCATTAAAGGACTAATCTGAACTAACCTAGAGTGTAAAGGTATATGCAAGCTCAAACTTTATGTCACCTAAGCCTAAAGCAACTTAACCCAAACACCCTCATAACTAGCGGTTAGCCAAAATTAACAAAGGACATTTACAAATTAAATTAACAAAGAGCATATAACTACTAGAAACATGCAATAAACATGAAAAGAGAAAGATTCAAACAGTTAAACTAACAATACAAGCAGGCACAAGCAAAATCATTAAAAAGCATAAATCTAGTAGAAAAGTTGAAAAAGGGGGTTTAAAGATACCTGGCTAGATGTAAATCCACACCCAGCCAATATCTGATGCCTCCAACTTTTAGAGCTTATCAGAGCAATTAAGGCTTATGGATTGAGCTTATGCAAGACAAAGAGGACTACTACACTCCAAATGCATAAAGAAGGAGTGAAATTTCTTGAAGCCGGTTAATCACATAACCACAAGAACAATTCAATCATCAATAAGATGAAGTGGTCAGCTTATGTGTCAAATAAGATCACCACTAGCTTATTGCTACAGTAAGTTAGAACAAAAACATAAAACTGATTTTTTTGGGAAATCTTGTGGAATGAACTGATTTTGCTAATTAAAGCAAGTGTAACCAATAAATAAGTAACAAATCCAACTAAGCTGAACTTATCCAGCTGATTGTCAGTCAGCTTGATAAGCTAGCTTATTTGAATTTGGGTCCCAAAATATTTAACAAAAAGGACTTTTGAAAAATATTTTGATAAACTAAAATTTAGGTTGCAACAAAATAAAAGCCGAATTTAAAAGACAGATTAACTAAATTGGAATACAAAATATGGAAGGCTCAATAATTCCTTTATTTAGTCAAAAATTGAGGTTTACAAAATCTTGAACAAGAGAATAAGCTATCCGCCCTATGCTATATATTGTATTAACTTACAATCGATATCCCAAATGAAGGTATAATACTACATTTATAGAACAGTAAGATACACTAAACACACTTCAAGAAGTTTATAGATATAAACCATATACTATACCAGACTAACATCCACCCGCAAGCGAAAGGGAGGAGGCCCGAGACGTAGCTTGGCACGGAAAAACTCAAATTGAGGTTGTGGTAGACTCTTTGTAAATATGTCAGCCACCTGAAGATTGGTGGGAACAAATCGAGTATAAAGTTTACCAAACAACACCAACTCCCTGATAAAAGGGTAGTCCAGATCAATCTGTTTAGCAAATTTGTGAGGAACCGGGTTTTGAGAGAGAAAGAGAGCACTACGATTTTCACAAAGTAAAGAGGGACGATCAGGTGGTAAGGCATGTAACTCACAAAGCAGATGAGTAAGCCAAACAATTTCAGCCGCAGTGTTGGCCATAGCTCGATATTCTAATTCACAGCTTGAGCGAGAGATGGTGGGTTGCTTTAGCACTCCAGGATACAAGATTGTTTCCTAAAAAGATCGAGTAACCATATGTGGATCGACGAGTCTCAATGCACCGAGCCCAATCAGCATCACAGTAGCCAATGATGGTTATACGAGATGGTTTGGAGAACATGAGACCATAGGCTAAGGCGCCTTTGACATACCAAAGAATTTTTTTTACTTGTTGCATGTTAGTGGTAGTCGGAGATTAAAGAAACTGACTTACTTGATTTACAACATAAGAGATGTCGGGCATTGTAATGGTTAAATATTGAAGTACCCCAACCAAAGACCGATGCGAAGTAGGATCGGCATACTTGTCACCGTATGTGTTGAGGACTTCATTTGCGGCCAAAGGCGTATGAACTAGTTTTGCATCCAAGAGATCAACATGTTTAAGTATATCATGTGCATACTTGGATTGACTAAGAAACAACCCTCCTGAGGTACGAGTAGCTTCAAATCCGAGAAAGTAGTTGAGCTCTCTAAGATCCTTAATAGTAAACTCATGATGTAATCTGCAGATAAATGAGACCATTATGTGATCTTGATTCCCGGTTAAAATCAGGTCATCAACATATACAAGTAAATACATGATGCATGATTCATGTATGAAGACAAACAGGGATGGATCAGCACGACTACAAGTAAACCCGTTCTCTAGGAGAAAATAACTAAGGCGTTGGAACCATGCCCGTGGGGCTTGTTTGAGACCGTAGATGGCCTTTTTAGTCGATAAACATGATTATAGAAGCGGGAATCAATAAATCTAAGAGGTTGTTCTATATATATGCTTTCAGTTAAATGGCCATGGAGGAACGCATTATTAACATCTAGTTGATGTAGTTTCCAACCATATATGATAGTTAGTGAAAGGACCACTCGAACAATAGTGGTTTTACTACCTGATCGAAGGTATGCGAATAATCGAACCTAGAAATCTGACTAAACCCTTCAGACACAAGCCTAACTTTGTAGCGCTCAATAGCTCCATCCGAATAGTATTTGGTGTGAAATAGCCACTTAGAGCTAACCACATTTTGATTTACCGGCCGAGGAACTAGCGTCCATGTGTTACTGTTATGAAGCACACTCAATTCTTTCTGCATTGCCTCCATCCAATGAGCATATTTGGCAGCCGATTTAAAACCTCTAGGATTACGAGAGGCAAATAATGCAACATAAAGAGCATTATGTTTGATATGAGCAAGATCAGCCTTGTGCTTTGGTTTAAAAATACCAGCTTTTGACCGAGTTGTCATGGAATGTGATTGTTGAACAGGAGTCGATGTCGGTTCAGAAGCTTGTATCAGGTTTAATTATAGAGGATCAATCTTAGGCTCAGACGATGTAGATGATCCTGCGCCATTTACCAAAGGAGGATTGTGCGATTCCACATTATTTTGTGGCTCATCGGTACATAACCCACATTTGGTAGTGGACGTAGGCGTCAGATTAGATGTTGGCGAGTCTAAGACGTCAGTTGCACATGAGTTTCCCCAAGAGTCATCTACAAAGACATGTAGAGGTAAAGTGACCTCATTTTCAGTAGGTGGCTTATTTGAAAAGGGAAACACGTCTTCATCGAATCGAGCATGGCGTGTGATATATGTCCGTGATGTGCATGGGTCAAGACATCGGTAGCCTTTATACTGGGATGAATAACCAATGAAAATACATGGTAGACTTCTTGGTGCAAGCTTATGTGGTGCATAATCATGCAAGTATGGATAAACACGACAAGCGAATGAACGGAAGTTTCCATATGATGGTGTACGAGAAAATAAAACTTCAAATGGAGACTTGAGATCTAAGACGGGTGTGGGAAGACGATTTATAATGTAAACTGCTGAGCTAAATGCCTCGACCCAATATTTTGGCGGAACCCACCCATTAAATAACATGGCTAACCCTGTTTCAACCACATGTCGGTGTTTTCTTTCAACGCGGCCATTCTGTTGGGGTGTGTAAGGACATGATAAGCGATGAAATGTACCATTTTCCTCAAGTAAGCCACACACATGTTGGTTGAGAAATTCCGTGCCACCATCACTCTGAAACACTTTAATTTTGGTGGAAAACTGGGTTTGTACCAGTTTCATAAAGACAGACATAATACCATGGAATTCAGATTTTGCCTTTAATGGATATAGCCAAGTAAATCGAGAGAAATCATCCACAAAGAGCAGATAATATCTATAGCCATCAACCGATGTTACTGGGGACGACCCCCATAAATCACAGTGAATCAGGTCAAGTGGGTGCGAGGCCCTTTGTTTATTAGTAACAAAATATAATCGTTTTCCTTTAGACATTTGACATGAAGAACATATAACTGGTTTGGGCAAAATAGATGTGATAGATAAATACCCTATTTTATTCATATGCAAAATAGTATCAAAAGAGACATGTCCCAAACGTAAGTGCCAAATTTCAAAAGAGGCATTCGTCTTCAACTGGGAATCCACAATGAGAGCTTGTGGTCCAGGAGTTAAAATATAAAGACCGTTTTCACATCTTCCTTGGGCTAGGACCTGTTTCGTCAAGCGGTCCTGAATATAAAAATATGGTTGGGAAAACAACACATCCAAATGATTATCAGAAGTAAGTTTACTAATTGATAGAAGATTCTTAGTAATATTAGGAACCACTAGCACATCACGCAATCGAATATTATTTTTGACCATAGTATGACCAATATGTGAGACAAGGAGTTTATTACCATTGCCGAAAGTGACGTTGGCTTGTCCCATATTTGGTGTAGCATTGTTGACATTTGTCGGAGATGAAATCATGTGATCAGTTTTCCTTGAGTCTAAATACCAATCATGGCTCGAAGAAGTGACATGACACTAAGCATGGAAGGCATTTGGAAGGTTAGTTTCAGTAGTGGCTTTGGCTTCATATTGCGAGAGATTAGGACACCTTTTAGCGTGGTGCCCGTTAGTTCGATAAAGCTGACAGTGGGGTGGCCTATGACCACGACCACGACCACCCGAGGCACCACCACGAGATTTTTGATAATCAATACGACCATGAGATGTATTACTTGGCTGTCTTGAATCAGAATGAAATGAAACAAGTGGAGTAGCGCTTCCATGCATGGACTTTAAGAACAATTCATGACTCTCACTTAGAGAGAGTAGATCACGTAACATAGGTGTCTGTCTTGATGTTCGAATGGAAGTGGATAATGTTTCAAATGATGGTCCCAATCCGCACAGGAACTAGTGGACTTGATCTGACGGGTAAACAGGGTGACCAATTGCCGCAAGTTGGTCGCAATAACCTTTGAATTTTCTGCCATATTCAACTACTGATTGAGACCCTTTAGTGAGTTGCCTACAAAGGTCTTTTAAGTTCTAAATGCGTTCAACGGAAGAATTGATATATGCTGATTCAAGAGTTAACCAGATTTGTCAAGCACTCGTTTACCCAATGATTTCAGCAATCGCTTCTTCGGATAAAGAGGCATGTAATATGATGATGGCTCGTTGATCAGCCGAGAGCCAAGATGTGTAAGAAGGATTAGGTGATGATTTTCCTTCAATAATAATTGTTGGTGCCGGACCCGGGGTACCGTCAATATGTTGAAGAAGGTTCTGATAAGAGAATAATGGGAGCATCTGGTTATTCTATAGAAGATAATTGGAAGATGATAGTTTGATGGTTATCATGTGTAATAGGGTGTTTATTGGTAGAGCGTCTTCTTGAGTTGAAGAAGATCCAGCCATGGTGGATTAGAAAGAAGACAAAAGGTTAGGGAGAAGGTGAGGGATTTTTGGGAAGAGAAAGAGAGAGTGGGATGAGAAGGGGTGGGACAGATGAGAGGATCACCTGTCTGATACCATGTATTAACTTACAATTTGATATCCTAAATTAAGGGATACTACTACATTTATAGAACAATAAGATACACTAAAAACACATCAAGAATATGAGGTTTACAAATATAAACCATATACTTTATCAGACTAACATATATACAAGATGTGAGAAGCTTCAAGAAGCTTAAAACCCTAATACACCCTAATATATGAAGGCCTAAACTACCCTTTGATGCTTTGAAGATTAATTCTTTGATCTGTTTTGAATTTGAGTTTGAAATTTGAAGTCAAATGAGCTCCATGTGATTCTCTTTGAACATGTGATGGCACAACTATATGAGTTAATCTAGGACCTTTTTTGTGTTAAGCAAGTAATCTCATCCAAGCCTTATGCCACTGTTTGTCTTCAATCCAAGTTTCGTGCAAGGGAGGTTGGGTGTGGGGACATGGGTGATGAGGTGGAAGAATAAAGCATGTGAGGGTGTTGGTGAGGTGTTAAATTATTTTTCTGGAAGCAATTAACAAGAACCTCTTTGTTACGAATGAGGAAAGATTTGGGAGTAGATTAGGGTTGATAAGTTAATAGGATATGTTTTGATCTATTTTGGGAGAAAGGATTATGTTAACCGCGAATTTAGTTTAAATCTTTCCAACTGTGCAACTTTGGCAATTATATTTTGTTTACTGCTTGTTTGACTAGGCATAATACAACTTTAGGATTTGGTAGAAATGGCCCTTGGGCATTTAACAATCCGTCCATGGCAGCCTTTATAAATTTAGTCCTTGGTGTAGACATAATAGAACCTCGGGTGTAATTGAAGAATCACTTAAAGTGAAATTTGATGAAACCCCTCCTTCATCTAAGACACCACCTTTGGTAGATGATGACTTGGATGAAATAGACATAGTTAATGCCAAAGATGTTAGAAACATAGGAGTTGAAGACCTTAGTGTTGAAAAGGGAGTAAACATTAAGGAGTCAAAGGATCATGCTCTCGATAACGTCATAGGCGAATTAAATCAAAGGACCTTAAGATCTCAAGTCCAAAATCAAAGTAATTTCTTTTGTTTCGTCTCCTTGATTGAACCAAAGAATGTTAAAGAAGCTTTATTGGATGAGAGTTGGGTCATCGCTATGCAAGAAGAATTGAATTAATTCATTGCTAATGACGTTTGGGAACTTGTTCCTCCACCTAGAAGTTCGACCATCATAGGAACCAAATGGGTATATAGGAATAAGTTAGACGAGAATGGTGTTGTGTCTCGTAACAAGGCTAGACTTGTAGCTCAAGGCTATAATCAACAAGAAGGTATTGATTATGACGAGACATACGCACCCGTAGAAAGATTAGAATCCATTAGAATCCTTTTAGCTTACGCTTGTGCCTTAGACTTTAAGCTTCAACAAATGGATGAAAGAGTGCATTTCTTAACGGTTTGATCAATGAGGAGGTATATGTGGCTCAACCTCCCAGATTCATTGATTTTGAGAAACCAGATCATATTTACAAGCTTAAGAAAGCTCTTTATGGTCTTAAACAAGCACCCAAAGCTTGGTATGATAGACCTAAAGCATTTCTTGTAAAACATGAGTATACCATGGGGATGGTAGACAATACGCTCTTTACAAAGAAGAAAGGTTCTCACCTGATTATCGTACAACTATATGTTGATGACATTATATTTTGTTTAACTTGTCAATCATTGTGTGATGACTTTGCCATAATCATGCAGACGAGTTTGAATTGAGTATGATGGGAGAACTTAACTTCTTTTTAGGACTCTAAATTAAACAAATGGACGATGATATTTTCTTTAATCAATCCAAGTATGTTAAGAAATGCTAAAGAAATTTAGATTAGAAGACTCTAGACCAATGAAGACCCCTATGGCCTCGGATACTAAACTCACCATAGATGATGATTGTGAGTCGGTAGACAACACCAAATATAGAGGTATGATTGGTAGTTTGTTGTACCTAATAGCAAGTCGACTGGATATCATGTTTAGTGTTTGCCTTTGTGCTCACTTTCAAGAGGCTCCTAAAACCTCTCACCTTGAAGCGATTAAGCGTATCTTCCGATGCATTAAGGGCACTATACTTTTAGGATTATGGTATCCTAAAGGGACCGGCGTAGAAACCATTGTCTACGCGGACTCGGATCATGCGGAAGACTACGTGGACCGGAAAAGCACTAGTGGAGTTTGTACCTTCATGGGTTGTTGTTTAACTTCTTGGTTCTCCAAGAAACAAACCACTCTTGCTATATCCACCACGGAAGCCGAGTATGTGAGTGCCGGTAAAGCTTGTCAACAAGCTCTATGGATGAAGCAAGATCATTTTGATTACGAGATTTCTCTTGATGATGTTCCCATCCTGTGTGACAATTAGGGTGCAACAGACATTTGCAAGAATCCCATGCAACATTCGCGAATTAAGCACATAGAGATTCGCCACCATTTTTTTAGGGATAATTTTCAAAAGGGGAACATTTCGATTGAGAAGGTCCCCTAGGTAGAAAACTTAGCCAACATCTTCACTAAGCCACTTAAGAGGGAGCCTTTTAATTACTTGCGTCTAGGTATAGGTTTAATGGAACATATTCCTTAATTGCAAATTTTAATTAATCGAGTCTTTTTCTCTTTTGAGTCTTTTCTTTCTTTGAGCTTTTGGGTATCGCAAACTACTTTTAAAAATATTCTCTTCTCTTTTTCAAAATTATCAAAGTTCTTTCGAAAATGGTCGAGAAATGTTTTTGCATTGTTAATTCAATCTAAAAACGTTTTTCATAGCTTCTTGTTATTCATATTGAGCTTACATAATTCATATGTATGGGTCTCTTAAATATAGAAAGAACAAAAGAGAACTATGGAGGATCATTGTGTTAGGACCTTGTGTCTAGTTCTACACACCTCCTACATCGATTTTCTTTAAAATACATGTATTTTGGTCAAAACCTTGTTTGGTGAGTTCTTGTGTGTTTTCTTTGTCTATCTTTGCTTCTAAGCATATCTTCATGATTAGTTAGACTAGAAAAATAGGATTTGCTGAATTTGAAAATCCCCCCTCATCACCAAATTCAACTCACTGTGGGCGGTTCTCTATTGAGACCGCGGTTCCCTAGTGATAAGGAATCGCCTGTAGAGATAAGGAACCGCGACCAGTACCTTCATTTTCGGGTATTCCTGAAACTCCAAATTTGTTCCAACACTTTTTAGAATCTTTGTTTCAACCCTTTGACCACCCCTAAATATCTTGGGCTTTCTCTATTTAACCTTAAGCATTTTGCATCCTTTCTCAAATCAAAATGTCTTATTCCCCAAATGAAAGCTTTGATTCTCCTCCATTTTCTTCAATTGCTTTCAATCTCAATTCACCCAAGAACACCCAAAATCACATATCTTCTTCTTCTAAGAATGTTGATTGTGGAACTTCTTATCTTCCACCACTAGCCTTTAGTGTTCTTCCTCCTTCACATGATAATGTCATGCATTATGGAACATATTGTCATTGTTGTCAAGATCAACATCTTGCTATGGCTCATATCTATGAAGAATTGAATTACATCAAGAGTCTCTTAGTCAAGCCTTCTCTTTACTATGACTATGAGATCTCCACCAAGCCACCATCACCTCCTTCCGCCACTACCTTGTCTTTTATCTAAGCATTGGTTGCTTATCTTCAAGACATCTAGTTCAAGCAAATCTTAATGTTCTAGTTTAACTAGGATTAGATATATGATTTTCTTTTGGCTTGTGTTTGTTTCTCATACATCGTTGTATGATTTATTTCCTTGTATCTTTTATCATGTTTCTTTTTTAATATGACTTATCTTAGATCTTTGTTATTTCTCTTATTATTTTGTGTTTTTGTGTGACCTTTGTTATATCTTGTTGGGTGTTTCTTCTCTACTACTAACCCTTCTATGTAGCTTGTCACCATATATCGATTCCTTGGTTCCCCAAGCAAGGGAGAGTAAGCACCAAGGGGGAGCATTTGCAAAGTCCGATTCTATTCTTCTTCAAAGACTTTTGCAACCTTTTTGCTTCGACAAAGAGGGAGAAATGATATAAACTCGTATTCGCAAATCTTGTTTTATTAGGTGATTGAGTTTATGTATTGTCGGAATCAAAAAGGGGGAGATTGTTAATGCAATGATGCCTAAAAACGTTACTTGCATTTTTTGGTCTCGCTTTGTTTTGATTACGACAATATGTAAAAACAAGAATTTACGAAAACAACGAAAAACGAATTCTTGAGTTCAAGTATTTTTCATTTCAACCATTATCACTTACTGCATGAACAAACAAGTACTCATCCTAATTAAGTGATCAATGATTTAATCTTTTCTTAAAACTCACTTTTTATTAAGCGTGACAAGTTTTTTATTAAACTTTCTTTGTAAGAAAGTGTTTTATTAATTAATTATTTGAAAATTTGAAATTTGTAAATTGCATATTCTATCTTGGTTTGGAATATCCTTTCATGATATTTTAATCCCCAGATTCGAACCAATCCACTAAAAGACAAAAGGGAGCGGATTTTATGCAGGAGGTTCTTTAATACCTATAGCGGTTCCTTATCGATAAGGAACCACGAGATCCAATAAGGAACCACGGGTAGATATAGCCATTAGATGTTTTTCTTATAAATAGTGGACCATTCTCAGACTTTTAATTCACCTCTTTTGCACATACATTTCCAGATTTTTTCATACTTCTTAAATTTCTCAAATCCTTGATCATTTTTTTGATTAATTCTTGTTTAGAAGTGAATCTTTCTCCCCTCATCTTTTCCTCTCAAAGTGCAAAGAGAAGAACACTATCATCCTTGAAGTGTTGTGTCTACCTCAAAGATCCATTGAAGATCTAAACTTATTTATTCATTGTTGTGTCATGGTTGTGAAGATCCAAGTAGTTGTGTCTATTTGGAAGTTGTGTATGTATTAAGGTTAATACTTGGTCCTTAAAGTATATTGGTGTAGATTGGTCCGAGCTAAGATTAGGGCTCGACTTTTAGCTTAGAGTCAGAAATTGGTTAAGCGACGTTGTGTAGGGTTTCTCCACCTTAAGGAGCTTGTTGATTAGTGAACTCTCGAGTAAGCAGTACTCGAGGAGTGGAGTAGGAACGAGGACTGAGCTTCATCGCCGAACCACTATAAATCCTTGGTGTTTGGTTTGATCTTTCCTTCCCTTATCTCTTTACATTCATTATTCTTTATACTTGTGATAATTAGTTTAGTTTCACTATAATAAGTGTGAAAACACTTATCCTTTTACCACTTAAATATAATAAAAACGAGACCAAAACGTGTATTTGATGTCGTAAAAGTCGGAATTATGCGTGGTTTGTGTTTTTGTTGAGGACCAAAATATGAAAAAGGAAGAAAACACGGGCTTTCACGAGCTTTTATCGAAGAAAAAGACGAAAGATGAAGTCAAAAGATCAAGAGTGCAAAAAAGAACGGAAGTCAAAGGCCTATTCTGAAGATTTATCGAAGAAAAAGTCTAAAGACGGAAGTTTAACGAAGTCGAAGAACCAAGTCTAATAAAAGAAGAAAATTATAAGACAAGTTCATTTTATCATTCGACAAATCCCGAGACAAAGTCGAGAAAGATGAAGAAATTAAAAGACGAAAAGACAAAGAGAAAGAGGAAGCAACCAACACCCTTCCCCTCCTCCTATAAATACCCTCCTAATCCTTCATTAAGAGGGTTAGTTAGTTGATTAGATTTTAGTTTATTTTTATAAGTTGTAGGAGTAGATTAAGTTACTTTCTCTCTTTAGCTTTTCTTTCAAGTTTATTAATCTTTCATCTTAATCTTGTATTTGAATCTTTAAACTTCATATTAATTTCAAGCTTTTTATAATCATTCTCATTCTACCTTTCTTGTTTTTAAATATATTATTTTATTTAATTAATCATGTAGTTCGTTTAATCTTTTTGATTGATTAATTTGCTTATTAGATTGTTCTTATTGATTTGGTGTGTTTGATGTTTTAGCTTTTTGTGCTTATTGCTTTTTGTGTGTTTGTCTTATTTTTAATTAAGTGGTTTTTATAGATTTAATCTTTTAAAAGTTGATTTTAATTATTTTGATTATTTAGTGTTTTTAAAGTTTTTGATTTGTGGCTTTTTAGCTTTTTCTTAAATATAGTTTGGTTAAAGTTTTGATTAAGTGCTCATTTGTTTTTGCTTATTTTTGTTTAATCCGGGTTTAGAAACCCTCTTTTCCCGACTTACTGTTTTTATATTATTCCGACTTAAGTGCTTGCCCTCATATTCCGAATTAGATACTATAACATATTATTCCGTATTAGCCCCTAAACCATATTTCCGAATTAGCTCGTACCTTCCATTATTCCGGATTGCATGCAAAGTCCATATTCCGGATTGCTTGAGACACGGATTCCGGATTAGGTTCAACAATAGGAAATTCCGGATTACGTTTAAGACATAGAGTCCGGAATAGGTGAAGTTTTCACTTATTCCGAATTAGGTTGGAAAAACATATTCCGGATTGTATATGTGACATGGATTCCGGATTATGTTGTTAAGAGGGATTCCGGATTAGGCTATGTGTGGGTTTATTCCGGATTAGATAGAGTTTTTACATTCCAAATTCGGATAGGGATAGGTATTCCGACTTAGGTTAAGTTTTCACATATTTTTACTTTCCGAATTATTTTCAAATTCTATTTTTCCCGCCATTTTTACCTAACTTTATTTTCAATTGTTTTGTCTTTGGTTATTTTCAAAATTACTTTTCATCAAGTTTTAATCTTGCTTTATTTCTTTTATGTTTTATCATTTACTTTTAAAAGTCTTTATTTTAAGTTTATAATTTTTAAAGTTTCCATTTTAGTTTAAAATAGATAAACGACATTTGATTTTTACACCAAGAACAACTGAGTCTCACGTTTAACCGTTGTCAATTCGATTAGACACAATCTCACTCATTAATAAATTCTTATATTAAAATGGCGCCGCTGCCGTCTCTTTTCGTGAAGATTAACGGTTTTTTGTGAGAGACGCGTTGGATTTGGGGATCCTTTCACTTTTAAACGTTATTTTTCGTGTCAAAAATTTTCATAAATCCTAAAAATCAAAAATTTAAAAATCCAAAAATATTTAAAAATCATAAAAAGCATTTCTTTTTCAAAAAGTTTTGCACCAAAAATATTTTGTTTTCACGTTAATTTTATTTCTTCTATTTCTTTGCTATATTTTTCTTTTGTAGGAGTATGCGTACCCGTTCACGCAAGAGGAAATCCATTCAAGCCGCTATCATCGATCCTCCTGTTGTTAACACAATGGATAACCGTCCTATGATCGAGATCTTTCAATCACACGTTGAAGGTGTTAGCCTCAAAATATTGAGTCAAACAAGAATGTTCGGTCATAGGTTTTTATTGTAATATTTATTAGAACGTTGTAATAGTTAGTTAAAATAGTCGTGACATTACGGGCTTGATGGTTAGCTTAAAAGCCCTCTTTCAAGGTACTAAGCATTTATTCAAGCCTGGCCCAAAACATATATAGTCCATTAGAGAGCCCGCATGTGGGTGGACTATATAAGCACCCTCCTAGCATGTTAGGAGGGTGGATGATCTCATAATTTCTTAATCTAATTTCACAAGTTAATCATCTCTCTCTCTCTCTACTTTCTCTCACTACTTTCTCTCTCTAAAATTCATATCTTTTCCGTCTCATTTCTTTAATCTATCATCATATTATTAGGGACAATAATTGGTATCAATCGCCATGGGGTAGATTTGTGTTTAGTTTGTGGTTCTCATTTTTTGACTCGTGTGATTTTCTTCTTCAAATCATCTCGTCTAAAAAAGTTTTGTGTTTTCGAGCTCAAAATCTATATACAAATTGCCTACAAAGTTGTGGTAGGAATTTGTGTTTGTCATTTTCTTGATTTTCACGAATTTAGTTGGTAATTTTGGCTTGATTATTGGTAAATTACAAGATTCGAAATAATTTTTGTTATCCGGATATAAGAGTTTTGGTTTGATTTTTGAAAAAGTTTGAAAAAACAATCACGTTTTTTGGAATGTTTTGGTTTGGTTTCTTATCCGGGTTTTGAGGGTTTTAGAAGTCGGAAACAAGGGTTCATTTATTCCGGATAAGACTCTGTAGAAAGCTCTTCCGGATTGTAACAAGTTCAACATATCCCGGATTAGTTGTTACAGTGTATTCCGGATAAGCACTCGAATAACTTCCCGGATTAGCATCACAAGGATTCCGTATAAGCGACTTTTACACATTCCGGATAATCTCGCAAGGAAGGATTCCGGATAAGCTTAAGCAGGTTTATTCCGGATAAGGGTTGATTCCGTATAATAGTGTTTTTCGAGATTCCGGATAAGAGGATATATAGATTCCGGATAAGATGCTTTTGGTAATATTCCGGATAGTAACCAAAAGACACATTCCGGATAAGGGTTCTTACACGGATTCTAGATAAGATCCTAAATTAGGATTCCAGATAAACTAAAAGACTAGTATTCCGGATAAGATCGACAATTTTGTATTCCGGATAACCTAAGTATCATCGATTCCGGATAAGGTAAACTTCACGGATTCCGGATAAGGAAAACTTCACGGATTTCGGATAAGGAAAACTTCACAAATTCCGGATAATGAAAACTTCACATATTCCGGATATCAGTTTTCTTCATATTCTGGATAACGTAGCCAACAAGCATTCCGGATAAGCCTAGAAAAACAGATTCCTCATAAGCTAAAGAATCATTTATTCCGGATAAGCTCAAGTACAAGGATTCCGGATAAGAGTGTTTTCTATTCCGGATAAGATCAAGGAAAGTTAGTCCGAATTGTTATAAAATTTTCAAAAACGTGTGATTTTTCGCCTACGATTTTTTGGTTTCTCATAAAGACATTGTTTAGGGCTTTCACATAATTTCTTTTAGTTTCAACCACAATCTACTCACAAAAACATCTACTTAAGATCCCATTCACTTCACTTCATTCTTGAGATGGATTCTACCACTCAATATCGTGTTACTAATAACAACATCATGGTGGCGGGTAACAAAGAGAGACCACCAATGCTTGTGACTGGTAGATATGCACAATGGCAATCACGATTCTTTCGATATCTTGACACCAAACCTAATGGTGATATTCTTTGACGTTGCATCAAAGAAGGACCCTATACTCTCACAACCATAACCATTCTTGCAATTCCAGCAACCGACTCGACTACCAGTTCCGATGAGCAAACAATTGAGGAAACATATGAGAACACTTCGAAAGAGAAACGTGCTTGGGTCGATGCAGAGAAAGAAGCAATCTATTTGATTCTAAGTGAGATTGGGGATGATATTTACTCAACGGTTGATGCATGCTCTACTGCTAAAAAGATGTTGTTTGCCATTGAACACTTGCAACAAGGTGAATTACTTAACAAGCAAGATGTCAAAACTAACTTGTTTTGGAACTTTGGTAAAGTTACTTCATTGGATGGGGAATCAATTGATTCATATTACACAAGGTTCTACAAGATGATGAATGACATGACAAGAAACAATTTACTCTCCACCATGCAAGTCAATGTGCAATTTCTACATCAACTTCAACCTGAGTCGACACGATTTGTAACTTTGGTGAAACAACAAAGTAAGTTATATGAGGTAAACTATCACACGCTTTTTGACATTTTGAAACAATTTCAGAATGAGGTAAATGAACTACGAGCTGAAAGGATAGCAAAGACTGCTAATCCACTTGTTTTGGTGTCTACCACTCAACAAACTCAAGATCATCGCTCTCGTGCTCCAAAGTCATACTCCACAACATCTTCCTCACCAAGGTACTTAACTACATCCTCCTCACCAAGATACTCCACTTCATCTAAGTATTCTGCTCCTACACGATCACGAGACAAAGAACCAAGAGCATTATCACCATCACCTGAGCCATCATCTTAAGAGGACAGTGATGAAGAACTAGCTCAGAAGGATAGGGAGATGAAGCAACAAATTGCTTTCATTATGAAGACCTACAAGAAAATCTTCAAACCCACCAACAACAATCTTCGAACATCATCAAATACAAGGAACCAATATGTTTAGAGTCCTTGAAGGTATGACATACGTCAACGTGATGAAAGTACTCGAAGGTATGATCGACGTAATCCAACACATGCTGAGGGTTCTACACGGTATGACCGACAAACTACTAAGTATGATGCTTAGAGGATTGCTACTGCTGCTGGGAATAGGGAGACTGTTGGTACTCAAGTGGTTTAGCAAAGTGGGATTCAGTGCTTTAATTGTCAAGGATATGGGCATATGTCAAAGGAATGTAGGAAGCCAAAACGGGTTAGAGACTCTGCCTATCATAAGGAAAAGATGCTGCTTTGCAAGAAGATGGAAGCTGGGGTTAAATTATCGGCTGAGGAAGGAGCAATGCTTGATGATACTGATGATGAAGCCTCTGATCAAGAACTTGAAGCACATTACTCGTACATGGCAAATGTTGAAGAAGTTCTCAACATCACTGAAGATGACAATGGTCCTATCTTTGACACTGAGCCAATTGATAAGGTACACACTGAAGAGGAATATAATGTGTTTGGTAATACTCATGAGCATAGTGAGCTACCCAAAGCCATTAATGACACATGTATGATGGAAACGGTTGATAGCAATACCACACCTGATTCATCAGACATGTGCAATAATGAGTCTGGGGATGATCAACATGCAAATGAGTATGATGATGACGAGGAGCATATTGCGCTTGCTAACTTAATTGCTTCTTTACAAAAAGATGTCCAAGAAACTAGAAAGAGTCAAAAGCAATTAAAGAAGGCAAACTCTACACTCACTCAAAATTTTAAAGAATGCAAAGCTGCACTAATTAAATCTAGTGAGACCATTAATAGCTATAGAGCTCAGCTTCTTCAAAAGACCAATGAGGTTGAGGGATAAAAAGGGTGTTTAATTAATGTTAAAAAGGACGATTTTCAAGAAAAATATAACGAAACTCTTAAGCTTCTTGAACAAGAGAAACGTAATTATAACACCTCTTTGAGTACTGAACGTCACAAAACGTATCTTGCTACCACTAAAGTCAATGAGCTAACTCAAGTAAATGGTTTTCTTCTAGAGGATAAAACTAAACTTATGAATGAAAAGAAAGCAGTGGTTGAAAACATGGAAAAGGATTTCAAAACTAAACAAGCGAAGGATATCAAAAAAATGGTTGAAAATGAAACTCAACTTGATTTTTACAAGAAAATTATTTACAAAACTAATCAATCAATTCAAACCATGATAATTTTGGCACCTCGTTCGTTCTTCAAGGATAGACCTAGTTTTTCCAATCCTAAGTACCTTGAGCATGCTCAATCTGAGAATCCGCACTTATATCTTGATGAGTCCCAATGGATCGATCTTGATTGTCTTGTTGTTAGGCCCGATAGTGAAGAGACAAATGATTTGGAAGAAGATAGTAGACCAAAAGTTAATAAAGATGTCGTTAAACCTTATAATTATGCTTATGACAACAGTCGTTATGGTCTTTTCACACGCAAACACAGAAAACTCGTTAGCAAATATTTTTCGAATATGAACAAATAAGAATTAAATGGAGACAAGCTTTTGCCACTAAGAAAACTAATGTTTCAAAATTTATTGACTATTTGCCATTTAAAGCTTCTGTAAACAAGAGTAAGCAAGCGCTTAGTATTCTCAAGAGTAACATTGATAATTTCAAAAAGGTTGTTCATGATGACTTGAAAAAACGTGAACTTTCGAAAGGAGACAAAGAAATTCCTCACGATATAACTGTGCTTGTGAAAAGTATTTTGATTCCGCTTGCGGAAAGAACGAAAAAACATATTTTGGAATTTGAAACATTAATTAAGCAAGAAATGTTTGATGATTTGAAATACGTGGAATCTCTTGAACAAGAAGTTAACGACCATCAACCTGAAAGAGACGAGTTTTCTACACCTTATGATCTACTCTTACATGAATGTCTCTCAAAATATATTATGTGTGCTTATGTTACATCTTGTGCGGATATTGATGAATATTCTGATGTTGCATGCAAATATCTTGATTAAGTTAAAGAATGTGAACGTCTTGAAACTGAGCTTTCAAATAAAGTTGACCAAAAAGAGTTTTCGTTACTTCAACATAGATATGGTTATCTTCAAAAACATTGTCACTCGCTTGAACTTGCTTTGCAAAAGAAAGTTTGTAGCTTTTCAAATGATACATCTTTAGAAGTAAAATTATCTGAGTCATGTCGATTATTAAACGAAAAAAGTCTTGATATTTCGGATTTGAAAGCTCAGTTACAAGAAAAAGACATAGCAATAGCAGAGTTGAAGAAACTCGTTGCTAAGATGGGTGGGAAAGTTATGGAACCTAGCGTTAGGCAACCTGTTGTTAGACAACCCAATGCCTATAGAGTGAATAGATCCTCTATCTTGGGAAAACCATTTGCTTTCTCAAATTCTTCGTTTGCAAAACCTGTGTTTGCCCCCAAGATGGATGGAAAGGAAAGGTTACCACATACTCAACCCATAAGGAATGCTATAGCACCAAGCGTTAAGCACAATAATGTGATTAAACCAGGGATGTATATAATGACCACTAAATCCACAAACAAAGTTAGTCAATTTCCTCAGACTTCTAGAAACACTAATACTCGTGTGTCTTCTACTACAGGAGTAGTTTCTACTGCTAGTGTTAGCCGGCCTCAGCTTAAGAGCACGCAAGTGAATGAGAAGGTCTGGAAACACAAGAGTCAAGGGAAGATGAAGGAAGTAGAAGAACACCCTAGGAATGTGAATGTTTTTAAGAATAAAAAGTTTGTAATCGCATGTAATGACGATTTGAATGATGTGAATGATCTGAATGCTATGAATGTGAAATTTGTTTGTGTAAAATGTGTAAAATGCGCTAATTCTAATCATTCTATGTGTGCTATCAATAATGTCAAAGGCGTAGATACTAGAACTAAGAAGCAAGCTACGATGCCTATTAGTGCTAGTAAACCCAAACGCACAGTAAACCATTCTGGTGCAACCCTCACTAAGAAAAGTAATGCATCAGACTCCACCACTAAGAACCCTAGAAGCAGAATTAAGGAATTATATGAGTCTGCTAGCAAGTCTTGTAAATGGTGGTTTGCTAATCAATGTCCTCCAGGATATAAATGGATGCCTAAAGTTAGGACAGAAACTGTGACAACGAGTGTTAGTATGCCTTTAAATGTTGCTAAGGACACTAATGATTCTATAATCACAACTACTGTGGTATCCAATTTGTAACACCCCCAAATTTACACAATTCAATACAGCGGAAGACTCGTTGGTGTTACGGGATATCACATTACTCACATCATAGACAACGCTTTAAAAATCGCGTCGTTTGATAATAAAGCATTTCCATTCATAACTATCAAATTTTACATAGGTCCCAAGTCATATTATTTCATAAAATTTTACAAAGCATTTGAATGGAAATTATTGTTTAAGTGCGGGTCATGAATTCTTGTTGTCTTCCCGAGAATTACCTTCAAGTACCTGAGATAAAACATGTTAAAAGAAAAGGTCAGCGATAACGCCGAGTGAATTCATAGAGTTTAATAAAATCCATCAATATAACATTGGTATAAAATTATTACCAAAAATCATTTTGTACAAATCTTTGTAATAGGCCATAAGATAGCCAAAGTCATTTTATACAAATCCTTATCAAAATCATAACATAGGCTTTCGCCTTCAAAACCATTATACGAACTAATGTCGTAAAAATATCATACAATACGTTTTATAACGTTGTATAGAAATAAAAACCGTTATATGAATATGGTTATGTAAAACCAAAACACAAACATAAAATCAATAATAAGACCCCGTATTGCTAGTCAGGCCATATATCGTAATTCGGTGCGTATAGCAGTATTTCGTTATTTTGGATTATTATAAGCCGCATGACATTGTTACCTTACTACAACAAACAACGGGTAGCTAGCCCGAAACTCAATTTTCCCATCTAAGTTAGCGTGTCGTCACAATAATCACGCTTGGAAATCTTCTCATACATAAATTCGCTTACCAATCAATGTGGCACGACGGGGATCAACCGTCAAGGCACGAACTGGGGTGATCGTCCCCAAATAGTACTATTATATGCATAAGCGTCTACCAGATCCCGGTAGTTCACAATTCATGCTAATGGGACTTTTAGTGACATAACCTAACTTTAATAATCCATTTTATTTCATCTATCGGGTCATTTAATCATTCATCGGGTCATACAATCATTCGGGTCCAAATAAACAAACAAACAATCGGGCAACTAATGTCCTATTTCATAAAAACTAACATGTTATATCCCTCGCGGGTTTATAAAACATTTCATAAAAACATTTAAAAGAGTGTGAGGCTATGAACTCACGTGGATGTGGGAAAGCGGGTTATCGGCAATTCGGATGTACGGTACGTGCTTCAATCACGGAAACCTAGACAAATAATACTCGTCTTAGACTTTTGTCCAATGACTTTATAAAAATAAAATTTATGTATATATATGATGATTTTATATATATATGATGATCAAGTGGGTTTATATGTTCTCATTCACTCATTTTTTTGTTTATGTATTGGTAACCTTTTATTAGTTTACTAGTTTTACATATTTACATGTTGTAGGTTCAATAAACCTATTATAAATTCATTAACTTGTATAAATTCATTTTATACTTGTATTATCAGTATTTATACTTTATATGTTGGGCCCAAATGGGTTAAGCCCAATAAGTAATTTTTATAAGTGTTTAACTTAATTAGTTAAATCATTAGTCCAAGTATGCTAACTTAGCTCGTTAATATCCGTATGTCATATAATTCGGGTTTTATCGGTTTTTACTTGTATTAGATACTTATATATATCAGTATATGACTTTTAAAAACTTTACATTAGACGGGTTTGATCGTCTAAGTTTTAATAGGCGAAAAATGTTAATTTTACGGTAATAGCCGAAAAAGTCGTAAAAATCATGTCTATTGTTTTTATAACTTATAAAACTTATTCAACTACCATTTTTATAAAGTGTCCATTTATTTAACCTTATACATATTTATATAAATGAAATTCATAAGTTAGTGGGTTTTAATTTCACATTTTATACTATATTATTTGAGTGCTTATATAATAGTATTATACATTAATTCTTCAAAATCTGATTTTTAGTTTCATCTTCACCATTTTTATCATATCTAGAGTTCTACAATGAGTTAGAAGCTCATTTTTGGATGGCATGAACTTCATATTATGTGCTACAATTAAGTTAGTTATATCTACTGCTCATTCTATGTTTAACTATCCTTAATAGTCCCTACAAAACAGACTATTCAGATTAACACACTCATCTTGTTTTGATCATATCTCATTCATTTTGATGATTCCATTGCATGGCCAACTCTCACATGTGTATGACATCTTATACTTACTGTAAATGGATTCCAACATGCAACTTTATCAGTTTATGTCTTGGTTACTTACTGTTTTTATACAGCCAATGATATAAGCATGATTTTAGCCTTGTTTCTTATGGTTATTCATCTTTTTAAGCATGTTTATCAAATCTATCAACACCAAATCCCCACATAATATTTTTAATCATCATTCATCATCATATACATATACATAAATAAAGAAAATACAAGATAACATAATCAAAATAACAAGAGGATAGGAAGAACAATCTTTATACCACCATTAGTGATGAAAAGATGAGGTTTTTGATGAACAAGACTTGGTTCTTGTTATCAAATCTTCAACTTTAGCAAGGAAACTTCTTGGGTCCTTTGGATAGATGAACACCTCCATGAATTCAGCCCTTTAACCTCATGAAAACTCCTTTTCATAGGTTAAGATCACCTCCAATCTTCATATCTTCAAAGGTTCTTCAACATATGTGTGAATAACACATGATATTGTGGTTAAATTGATCAAATGATGGGTGTTTAATGGTGGTTTTTGGACGAAATATAGAGAGAGAGGAGAGAAAAATGATGGTTTGCATGTATGAAAGTGTTAAATGGTTTGTGTGAGTGGTTTTGGCAAGTTTTGTGTGCAAGTGGTGTGATGGCAAAGCTAAGACAAGTGTCTTAGCTTTGTTTACAAGATTAACACCTCACAAGGGTGTGTTGTACACTTGTGGCCATCCCATGTGTGGGGGTGGGGCAAGTTTATCTTGTCTCATCCCCATTTAATTACGGATACTCCTCGATTCTAGTTTCCTCGATTTGCGTGCCATCGGGTCGTTTTACGAAAAACATTTTTATAAATTATGAATCAACGGCACAAATCGAATCTAATAAAAATTGTCTCATCAAAAACGGAGTTCAAAAACGTAAATATGTAATCCTAAGGTTTCCGGTTTAGTCGTAAAGGACGTTAAATTATAATCGTAAGCCCTAATCTCTTCTCGTAAATTTGTGAGTTTATGAACCAACACAAATTTAAAATCCCAAAATAATATTCACGGTTAAATTTATTTCCTGGAATGTCGGACTGTCACCAAAACGGTGTATATAAATATAAGCACGTAAGTAGAATCCTCCGGTTTAGACGTAGTCGATGCTACTTCAAGACGTAAATCCAAATTTCTTCCCATAAATGAGTGAGTTCATAATATAACATTAAAATAATGTTTTTAAATAATACTCGAGAATAAAATATCAACCATAAATTGACGGATTGTCACAGCATTTACCCCTAAACAGGATCTTTGTCCTCAAAGATCAATTTATCTTACTACTCGCTTCTTATAGAGTTAGAGCCATGTGGGTATTTCCTCCACATTCGGTCTTTCCTCACAAGTGTAATTCATTACGATACACGAGTTTCATTAAACATAACTACGGGAATAAGATCAGGCTTAATGTTGACTTACTTTCTCTACCCATGATGTTCACGGGTTTTTGATGAATGCAACTTTTCGCCGACCTAAACTTCATTACGGACTAGTTAGATTTTCACTTGATAGACATTTAATCAAGTTAGATATACGAATCATAATTCACGCATCCCTTGAAGTCCTAGGGTAGATCCAGCTTATATGCCTTTCAACCAACTTTTTACATCATCTCAATGGTCCCATACTACGGGGACTTATTTCCCATGATCTTTCAGATCATCTATTCATTTTTCCATGGTTAAAATTTTTGGCATAACTTCGCTACCTATCTGGCACTTCAAGATCTATATTTCATATTCACATAACCTCCTACCCACTACCGGCAATCAATAATCAAATCCTAATTTCAACAATCATTTCAGGTCTCGCGGGTCGGGTATTTTGTAAGGTTAGGTTTGTCATCATAGGCAACCTTAAACCTAAAAGACATGTCCAACTCACAATGAGGGTATGTCGGGTGTCTTCATCCCAATTCCTACTTACAGATGCTCTAATATATATCCTCACAAGATTCGATCTAGATCCTAATACGATAGTTTTCAATGATAATCTATCCAAATAAAAACGATTATACGGTTTATTACCAAAGGTCAATTGTTCAAGCATAGCACAAGACTTCTAGTGTTTTGTATCGTTACTTTGCCTCGTCCCTTCGATTGGGGTTGTAAATAGTACTCTCATCAAGGTTCGTTCCCAATGACTTCTGAGCAAATCTCTAGAAATTCGATGCGAAGCGAGGATCTTGATAGAGATGATCGATACAGGCACACCATGTTTACATAACTCCTTTAAATACAAAAGAGTCAATTTATTCATCAAGAATCTATCATTAACAGGAATGATATTAGCATATTTGGTCAGTTTGTCGACGATGACCCAAATCGAATTGAATTCAGATGATGACCTTTGCAATAGCTAGACGTTTACTAATGTATGAGGCGGTGTCTGCCTTCATAATTTGCCATCAGTACAACTTCTTCAGATAAAGATACATTTAGTCAGAAATGTCATGAATAGAATACTTATACTTATGAGATGACTACATCTCAAAATCTTCATATTTAGGCAACCACAAGTGGCCTTTTAAAACATTTAACACCATCGGCTTCTCAATTCTATTGATTCATATTAGTCGCGAACCCCTTTTTATTATCTATATTATCCTTTTTATAAGTATCAGCTATTTTTATATTGTTCGGCAATTTATTTTGCACATTCATTATTAAGGAACGTGTCCTAATTGGTTCTTTATCTTTTATACATAATGTGTCAGTAATTACGTTCACTTTCCTAGATGGAATAATTATCATGACCGTATTTATTCGAAAATTCTTTCTTCACATTTTCTAAGTCTTAGTTCTATCTCAACTATTATTTTTATCCGTTTTACTCAATCCGACGTCTAAAGCATCGATAATTATTACGACTAATTAAATAATAAATATTCAATTTTTATGAAACGTAAACGTAAAGATTTTAAATTTCTTAGTCCGTCCAATTATATGAAAATGTTCAAAATAATTTTTAATTTAATTAACATGATTTTTGTTGATTTATCAAAAATAATTAATAGCATTCGTAAATGTTCGAAAAATCTTTGTTTATATTTTGGTCAAAATTTCCTTAGTTGAAAAGCGTAAATTATCGTTTCAAATTTCAAGTCATGGTTAAAATGGTTTCCTCAATCCCTCTTAGGTTGTCTTGAGGTATACACGAACATGTTATCTCCCTCGCGGGTTTATAAAACATTTCATAAAAAACATTTAAAAGAGTGCGAGGCTATGAACTCACGTGGATGTGGGAAAGCGGGTTATCAGCAATTCGGATGTACGGTACGTGCTTCAATCACGGAAACCTAGACAAATAATACTCGTCTTAGACTTTTGTCCAATGACTTTATAAAAATAACATTTATGTATATATATGATGATTTTATATATATATGATGATCAAGTGGGTTTATATGTTCTCATTCACTCATTTTTGTGTTTATGTATTGGTAACCTTTTACTAGTTTACTAGTTTTACCTATTTACATGTTGTAGGTTCAATAAACCTATTATAAATTCATTAACTTGTATAAATTCATTTTATACTTGTATTATCAGTATTTATACTTTATATGTTGGGCCCAAATGGGTTAAGCCCAATAAGTAATTTTTATAAGTGTTTAACTTATTTAGTTAAATCATTAGTCCAAATATGCTAACTTAGCTCGTTAATGTCCGTATGTCATATAATTCGGGTTTTATCGGTTTTTACTTGTATTAGATACTTATATATATCAGTATATGACTTTTAAAAACTTTACATTAGAGGGGTTTGATCGTCTAAGTTTTAATTGGCGAAAAACTTTAATTTTACGGTAATAGCCGAAAAAGTCGTAAAAATCATGTTTATAGTTTTTATAACTTATAAAACTTATTCAACTACCATTTTTATAAAGTGTCCATTTATTTAACCTTATACATATTTATATAAATGAAATTCATAAGTTAGTGGGTTTTAATTTCACATTTTATACTATATTATTTGAGTGCTTATATAATAGTATTATACATTAATTCTTCAAAATCTGATTTTTAGTTTCATCTTCACCATTTTTATCATATCTAGAGTTCTACAATGAGTTAGAAGCTCATTTTTGGATGACATGAACTTCATATTATGTGCTACAATTAAGTTAGTTATAGCCACTGCTAATTCTATGTTTAACTATCCTTAACAGTCCCTATAAAACAGACTATTCAGATTAGCACACTCATCTTGTTTTGATCATATCTCATTCATTTTGATGATTCCATTGCATGGCCAACTCTCACATGTGTATGACATCTAATAATTACTGTAAATGGATTCCACCATGCAAATTTATCAGTTTATGTCTTGGTTACTTACTGTTTTTCTACAGCCAATGATTTAAGCATGATTTTAGCGTTGTTTCTTATGGTTATTCATCTTTTTAAGCATGTTTATCAAATCTATCAACGCTAAATCCCCACATAATATTTTTAATCATCGTTCATCATCATATACGTATACATAAATAAAGAAAATACAAGATTACATAATCAAAATAACAAGAGGATAGGAAGAACAATCTTTATACCACCATTAGTGATGAAAAGATGAGGTTTTTGATGAACAAGACTTGGTTCTTGTTATCAAATCTTCAAATTTAGCAAGGAAACTTCTTGGGTCCTTTGGATAGATGAACACCTCCATGAATTCAGCCCTTTAACCTCATGAAAACTCCTTTTCATAGGTTAAGATCACCTCCAATCTTCATATCTTCAAAGGTTCTTCAACATATGTGTGAATAACACATGATATTGTGGTTAAATTGATCAAATGAGGGGTGTTTAATGGTGGTTTTTGGACGAAATATAGAGAGAGAGGAGAGAAAAATGGTGGTTTGCATGTATTAAAGTGTTAAATGGTTTGTGTGAGTGGTTTTGGCAAGTTTTGTGTGCAAGTGGTGTGATGGCAAAGCTAAGACAAGTGTCTTAGCTTTGTTTACAAGCTTAACACCTCACAAGGGTGTGTTGTACACTTGTGGCCATCCCATGTGTGGGGGTGGGGCAAGTTTATCTTGTCTCATCCCCATTTAATTACGGGTACTCCTCGATTATAGTTTCCTCGATTTGCGTGCCCTCGGGTCGTTTTACGAAAAATGTTTTTATAAATTATGAATCAACGGCACAAAACGAATCTAATAAAAATTGTCTCATCAAAAACGGAGTTCAAAAACGTAAATATGTAATCCTAAGGTTTTCGGTTTAGTCGTAAAGGACGTTAAATTATAATCGTAAGTCCTAATCTCTTCTCGTAAATTTGTGAGTTTATGAACCAACACAAATTTAAAATCCTAAAATAATATTCACGGTTAAATTTATTTCCTGAAATGTCGGACTGTCACCAAAAACGGTGTATATAAACGTAAGCACGTAACGTAGAATCCTCCGGTTTAGACGTAGTCGATGCTACTTCAAGACGTAAATCCAAATTTCTTCCCATAAATGAGTGAGTTCATAATATAACATTAAAATAATGTTTTTAAATAATACTTGAGAATAAAATATCAACCATAAATTGACGGATTGTCACAACATTTACCCCTAAACAGGATCTTTGTCCTCAAAGATCAATTTATCTTACTACTCGCTTCTTATAGAGTTAGAGCCATGTAGGTATTTCCTCCACATTCGGTCTTTCCTCACAAGTGTAATTCATTACAAAACGCGAGTTTCATCAAACATAACTACGGGAATAAGATCAGGCTTAATGTTGACTTACTTTCTCTACCCATGATGTTCACGGGTTTTTGATGAATGCAACTTTTCGCCGATCTAAACTTCATTAAGGACTAGTTAGATTTTCACTTGATAGACATTTAATCAAGTTAGATATACGAATCATAGTTCACGCAGCCCTTGAAGTCCTAGGGTAGATCCAGCTTATATGCCTTTGAAACAACTTTTTACATCATCTCAATGGTCCCATACTACGGGGACTTATTTCCCATGATCTTTCAGATCATCTATTCATTTTTCCATGGTTAAAAGTTTTGGCATAACTTCGCTACCCATCTGGCACTTCAAGATCTATATTTCATATTCACATAACCTCCTACCCACTACCGGCAGTCAATAATCAAATCCTAATTTCAACAATCATTTCAGGTCTCGCGGGTCGGGTATTTTGTAAGGTTAGGTTTGTCATCATAGGCAACCTTAAACCTAAAAGACATGTCCAACTCACAATGGGGGTATGTCGGGTGTCTTCATCCCAATTCCTACTTACAGATGCTCTAATATATATCCTCACAAGATTCGATCTAGATCCTAATACGATAGTTTTCAATGAAAATCTATCCAAATGAAAACGATTATACGGTTTATTACCAAAGGTCAATTGTTCAAGCATAACACAAGACTTCTAGTGTTTTGTATCGTTACTTTTCCTCGTCCCTTCGATTGGGGTTGTAACCAAGGTTCGTTCCCAATGACTTCTGAGCAAATCTCTAGAAATTCGATGCGAAGCGAGGATATTGATAGAGATGATCGATATAGGCACACCATGATTACATAACTCCTTTAAATACAAAAGAGTCAATTTATTCATCAAGAATCTATCATTAACAGGAATGATATTAGCAGATTTGGCCAGTCTGTCGACGATGACCCAAATCGAATCGAATTCAGATGATGACCTTTGCAATAGCTAGACGTTTACTAATGTATGAGGCGGTGTCTGCCTTCATAATTTGCCATCAGTACAACTTCTTCAGATAAAGATACATTTAGTCAGAAATGTCATGAATAGAATACTTATACTTACGGGATGACTACATCTCAAAATCTCCATATTTAGGCAACCACAAGTGGCCTTTTAAAACATTTAACACCATCGGCTTCTCAATTCTAATGATTCATATTAGTCGTGAACCCCTTTTTATTATCTATATTATCCTTTTTATAAGTATCAGCTATTTTTATATTGTTCGGCAATTTATTTTGCACCTTCATTATTAAGGAACGTGTCCTAATTGGTTCTTTATCTTTTATACATAATGTGTCAGTAATTACGTTCATTTTCCTAGATGGAATAATTATCATGACCGTATTTATTCGAAAATTCTTTCTTCACATTTTCTAAGTCTTAGTTCTATCTCAACTATTATTTTTTATCCGTTTTACTCAATCCGACGCCTAAAGCGTCGATAATTATTACGACTAATTAAATAATAAATATTCAATTTTTATGAAACGTAAACGTAAAGATTTTAAATTTCTTAGTCCGTCCAATTATATGAAAATGTTCAAAATAATTTTTAATTTAATTAACATGATTTTTGTTGATTTATCAAAAATAATTAATAGGATTCGTAATTGTTCGAAAAATCTTTGTTTATATTTTGGTCAAAATTTCCTTAGTTGAAAAGCGTAAATTATCGTTTCAAATTTCAAGTCATGGTTTAAATGGTTTCCTCAATCCCTCTTAGGTTGTCTGGAGGTATACACGAACATTTACCCCTAAACAGGAGTTTAGTTAAATGTTCTGGGTATAAGGGAATAATCCCTCAAAAGTTCTTTGTTAAAACATTTGTCAAAACATATTTGCACTTCCTTTTTGGTAAAACCCAAAGTCTTAAAAGGGCTCTTAATTTTGAAGAGTCAATATAGATTCCTTTATCTTTTAATCACACGATCAAATAATGTAAAAGATTAAGTCTTAAATCACATGTTATATATTCAAGGTACAAGTTTTCGTTGTTCGGCAAATTTAGGGCAGTCTATAAATAATTATTAACTCATTCTTATTCTTATAAACAAACAAATAGTCCTTATTGATCACGAGCATGAATTTATCAAATTACAACCTATACACGTGATTAACCAAATTTATGAATGCTACATGTGTATTAGTCAATCCAAACGACATCACGTGAAACTCATAACGTCATTACAAGTATCGGATGTAGTGATTGGAATAGATAATCTTTTTCGCAGATGCGAAGTTGATGATAACCATGCAATGGATCAAAGTTTTAAAACATATGCTAGAACCTTGTAAATGATCGAACAAATCTTCCATTTCGAGTCATGGATATCGTTTTCGATTGTCAATTTACTCAGTTCACAGTAATCAATAAATATAAGAAATAATAATACCATAGCTCTTCATAATGACGAGCTTGGTAGAATAAAAGCTTTATCCGACAACTCTCTTAGTCGTACGGTAATTCCTTTAATTCAGATGGTGCTGACGTACAGTGCACATGCCACAGGTGCAGCACCGGGTATATAATCAATACCAAATTCAACTTGCCTTAATGGCGAAAGTCTAGGTAATTCACCAGCAAATACCTCCTACGGTTTCAGATAACATAAACATCTTTTAATACATTTATTTTAAGCTCTTTCTAGATTATAATATCTATGACTAATTCATAACCATTCATGGTATAATTTCAAGTCTAAATACAGGGTATGGTCATCCATCAAGAATTATTTAGATCACTTTTGATAATCAACATCTTATCATTTAGGGGAATTCTACTTGAGTTCCCATCAATTAAGACAATGTCGTCATGTCATAATCAATCAATCCATTCTACTGGCACTATTGACTTTTTAGTTTTATTGTCGTCGATAAGATGTGAACTTTTCAAAAGACTAATAATAGCTCATAATCCTTCACAATTCAAGGATATCTGGAGACGTAACTAACCTTAAAAGAGTAAGGTCAACGCATAATCTATAGGAGAGAATTTCAAATCAGATACAGACGAAAACATTTAATGAATATGAATATATCCCATGTTTTCATAAATTGGAGTACGCATTCGAAAGCTCCTCGTATCGTTACCCAGGTCATTCAAATGAAATCAAATCATAAGAAATGATAGGAACGTCGATACATCCAGTCGGGTATCAACACTCAGTAATCAGATACTTTTCCCAAGAATCTCACTACGGGAGAATTGGACAAGAAGAGAATATCAATTGTCAAATAAGACAAATTCCACAGATGAGTAAATTCGGCTCAGAAGAATAGATGCTACAGGCACATATGTAGGTGTTCCTAACAATATGTCCCTATTTTGCACTTCTTGCAGATCTCATAAAATTTAATCTTTCACAATTTTCAAAGAAAATTTAATGTTTATTAACATTTTTTTTATGGTGACTACTAATCAGCCTTGCATGGTCTATTTCAAATTGTATGTAGGCGCGCAACTATATACAATTTCAAGATTAACGATGCAATACTCAGTTCGTCAAAATTTTATCATCATGTTCATAATAAAAACTTTTTCATGCTTAATTCTTAAATAAGAATCAAAAATAACTTTACAAAGATTTTCTTTGTTATGAAAACAATTAAGTTTTCCAAGGTGTTTTATAAACAACTTCATTTCGATAACAATTACTTATAAATCTCACTTTAAATAATCCTTACGTTGATGAAAATTCAATCTTTTATCAAGGGATACTGTTTTATCTTGTAAAAACAATCAGTGATCTGCAAAAGAGTGATGAAGAGTTGTTCACCAAGAACTAACTACAATATAATAGGAGATAAGCTTAGCCAAATAATCATGAGGTTCATGACCTTGATGGCGCTCAAAAAGAATAATCCACAACGTAACTCAAATCGAGATGAGTACTTGTTCAATGGTTGCATCACCAATGCGAACATTAGGAAGAAGCAGGAAAAGATAGATAATATCGATACATGTAGGATTTAGCAATCAAAGGTAGTCTTTTCATTAATCACAAACAAGTCAAATTGTACCGTAACACATTGCGTGTCACTATGTCATACAATTCTAAGAACTCATCCTTCCAACTGATGTCTCAGTTAAGTTAGGGATTATTTTTAAAAGATAACACAGTGAATACTAATCTACAAGAGTTATGGGGGTTCCACCTGTCCCGGAAGATCCATCGGTCCCAATTCAAAAGAAGATTTCTTCAATTTATTTCTTGGACACTAGGCATCCTCATCATTGGACAATGGCCTAGGAATAACCCTTAACACGAATCAACAATCAATTAAAACCTTATAATTCAATCACAAAACTTAACGACTTCCTCTTAACCATCTTATATTCCAAACAAGTTAAATTTTTACCTCATTCAAGTTTCAACCAACTTATACTCAATGTGATATCCTATCTCACTTTCCAATACTTTCAATCTTATTCTTCGACCTTAATAGGGCAATAAAAGCTCAATATGAACAACACATAATTTCCAATCCTATAGCTCCTTCATCAATAGTTTTCAAATGAGTCATTAGTATGAAATGACTTGATCATTCAACTAGACTTCTCGGAAAGGTACTAGTGGCATGAGGCTTTTGGGTAATGGTTCCAATGACAGCCTCAAGTGCAACATTCACCCTTTCGATTTCAAATTTAAGAATTGGGTGACAACGAATCAGATGACATCTTTCTAGGTGGTAACGTTTTTTCAAACTCCACTCTATAAGGAAAGATCGTCATGACATCGATATCAGTTTTAATCTCGCCAATTCTTCTTTAATATCACAATCAACTAATATCAACATTTCTATGAATATCAACCATTTGTTGGGATCATAAATATCCACAACTTGGTTTAGATCTAGGATAGCTAGAATTCCTACGAGAATAGCTTCGATTAATTTACTAGGGGATTTAGGGTTCCTTGTGACAATCTACGTCGTATAAATACCTCGTAGAAATTTCAAAATAATAATAAAACAATCATGTAATCAAATTACATCATATATATATAATCTAAGTTATATATATATATTAAAATAACACTTCTCAGCCTGGCCTTGTCGGTAACTCGGGAATTCTTCGGCACCGTTATAGTCAAACGATTTTTAGACATTTTTAGAAAAATGTTTATAGTTAAAAGATTTTGAAATATTTTATTCAAAACCTTAGTTTTAAAAATCTGTCGTTCTCTATAACGAGAGCTCTGGTACCAAACTGTAACACCCCCAAATTAACACAATTCAATACAGTGGAAGACTCGTTGGTGTTACGGGATAACACATTACTCACATCATAGACAACGCTTTAAAAATCGCGTCGTTTGATAATAAAGCATTTCCATTCATAACTATCAAATTTTACATAGGTCCCAAGTCATATTATTTCATAAAATTTTACAAAGCTTTTGAATGGAAATTATTGTTTAAGTGCGGGCCATGAATTCTTGTTGTCTTCCCGAGAATTACCTTCAAGTACCTGAGATAAAACATGTTAAAAGAAAAGGTCAGCGATAACGCCGAGTGAATTCATAGAGTTTAATAAAATCCATCAATATAACATTGGTATAAAATTATTACCAAAAATCATTTTGTACAAATCTTTGTAATAGGCCATAAAATAGCCAAAGTCATTTTATACAAATCCTTATCAAAATCATAACATAGGCTTTCGCCTTCAAAACCATTATACGAACTAATGTCGTAAAAATATCAGACAATACGTTTTATAACGTTGTATAGAAATAAAAACCGTTATATGAATATGGTTATGTAAAACCAAAACACAAACATAAAATCAATAATAAGACCCCGTATTGCTAGTCAGGAAATATATCGTAATTCGGCGCGTATAGCAGTATTTCGTTATTTTGGATTATTATAAGCCGCATGACATTGTTACCTTACTACAACAAACAACGGGTAGCTAGCCCGAAACTCAATTTGCCCATCTAAGTTAGCGTGTCGTCACAATAATCACGCTTGGAAATCTTCTCATACATAAATTCGCTTACCAATCAATGTGGCACGACGGGGATCAACCGTCAAGGCGCGAACTGGGGTGATCGTCCCCAAATAGTACTATTATATGCATAAGCGTCTACCAGATCCCGGTAGTTCACAATTCATGCTAATGGGACTTTTAGTGACATAACCTAACTTTAATAATCCATTTTATTTCATCTATCGGGTCATTTAATCATTCATCGGGTCAAACAATCATTCGGGTCCAAATAAACAAACAAACAATCGGGACAACTAGTGTCCTATTTCAAAAAAACTAACATGTTATCTCCCTCGCGGGTTTATAAAACATTTCATAAAAACATTTAAAAGAGTGCGAGGCTATGAACTCACGTGGATGTGGGAAAGCGGGTTATCGGCAATTCGAATGTTCGGTACGTGCTTCAATCACGGAAACCTAGACAAATAATACTCGTCTTAGACTTTTGTCCAATGACTTTATAAAAATAACATTTATGTATATATATGATGATTATATATATATATGATGATCAAGTGGGTTTATATGTTCTCATTCACTCATTTTTATGTTTATGTATTGGTAACCTTTTACTAGTTTACTAGTTTTACCTATTTACATGTTGTAGGTTCAATAAACCTATTATAAATTCATTAACTTGTATAAATTCATTTTATACTTGTATTATCAGTATTTATACTTTATATGTTGGGCCCAAATGGGTTAAGCCCAATAAGTAATTTTTATAAGTGTTTAACTTATTTAGTTAAATCATTAGTCCAAATATGCTAACTTAGCTCGTTAATGTCCGTATGTCTATAATTCGGGTTTTATCGGTTTTTACTTGTATTAGATACTTATATATCAGTATATGACTTTTAAAAACTTTACATTAGTGGGTTTTAATTTCACATTTTATACTATATTATTTGAGTGCTTATATAATAGTATTATACATTAATTCTTCAAAATCTGATTTTTAGTTTCATCTTCACCATTTTTATCATATCTAGAGTTCTACAATGAGTTAGATGCTCATTTTTAGATGGCATGAACTTCATATTATGTGCTACAATTAAGTTAGTTATAGCTACTGCTCATTCTATGTTTAACTATCCTTAACAGTCTCAACAAAACAGACTATTCAGATTAGCACACTCATCTTGTTTTGATCATATCTCATTCATTTTGATGATTCTATTGCATGGCCAACTCTCACATGTGTATGACATCTTATAATTACTGTAAATGGATTCCACCATGCAAATTTATCAGTTTAAGTCTTGGTTACTTACTGTTTTTATACAGCCAATGATTTAAGCATGATTTTAGCCTTGTTTCTTATGGTTATTCATCTTTTTAAGCATGCTTATCAGATCTATCAACACCAAATCCCCACATAATATTTTTAATCATCATTCATCATCATATACATATACATAAATAAAGAAAATACAAGATTACATAATCAAAATAACAAGAGGATAGGAAGAACAATCTTTATACCACCATTAGTGATGAAAAGATTAGGTTTTTGATGAACAAGACTTGGTTCTTGTTATCAAATCTTCAACTTTAGCAAGGAAACTTCTTGGGTCCTTTGGATAGATGAACACCTCCATGAATTCAGCCCTTTAACCTCATGAAAACTACTTTTCATAGGTTAAGATCACCTCCAATCTTCATATCTTCATAGATTCTTTAACATATGTGTGAATAACACATGATATTGTGGTTAAATTGATGAAATGAGGGGTGTTTAATGGTGGTTTTTGGACGAAATATAGAGAGAGAGGAGAGAAAAATGGTGGTTTGCATGTATGAAAGTGTTAAATGGTTTGTGTGAGTGGTTTTGGCAAGTTTTGTGTGCAAGTGGTGTGATGGCAAAGCTAAGACAAGTGTCTTAGCTTTGTTTACAAGCTTAACACCTCACAAGGGTGTGTTGTACACTTGTGGCCATCCCATGTGTGGGGGTGAGGCAAGTTTATCTTGTCTCATCCCCATTTAATTACGGGTACTCCTCAATTCTAGTTTCCTCGATTTGCGTGCCCTCGGGTCGTTTTACGAAAAACGTTTTTATAAATTATGAATCAACGGCACAAAACGAATCTAATAAAAAATGTCTCATCAAAAACGGAGTTCAAAAACGTAAATATGTAATCCTAAGGTTTCCGGTTTAGTCGTAAAGGACGTTAAATTATAATCGTAAGTCCTAATCTCTTCTCGTAAATTTGTGAGTTTATGAACCAACACAAATTTAAAATCCCAAAATAATATTCACGGTTAAATTTATTTCCTGAAATGTCGGACTGTCACCAAAAACGGTGTATATAAACGTAAGCACGTAACGTAGAATCCTCCGGTTTAGACGTAGTCGATGCTACTTCAAGACGTAAATCCAAATTTCTTCCCATAAATGAGTGAGTTCATAATATAACATTAAAATAATATTTTTAAATAATATTTGAGAATAAAATATCAACCATAAATTGACGGATTGTCACACAATTTAGCAAATGCTCCATCGTGTTCTAACTCTTCTGCAGCTGATACAAATAATTCTCTTCATACTGGACTCCGGATGCACGAAGCACATGACGGGGAATCTCAAGCTTCTAATTAACTTCGTGGAGAAGTTCCTGGGTACGGTCCGATTCGGAAATGATCAATTTGCACCGATCCTAGGATATGGAGATTTGGTTTAGGGGAATATAACTATCAAAAGGGTATACTACGTCGAAGGGCTCAATCACAATCTTTTCTCGGTTGGTCAATTCTGTGATGCGGATTTGGAGGTTGCTTTCAGAAAGAAGACATGTTTTGTTCGTGATTATGATGGGAATGATTTACTTACCGGCACACGGGGTACTGATCTCTACACTATTTCACTTCACGATACAACTTCATCAACTCCAATTTGCTTCATGGCCAAAGCTTCAACGACTCAGGCATGGTTATGGCATCAACGTTTATCTCATCTTAATTTTGATACCATCAACTTGCTTTCCTAGAAAGATATTGTGAGAGGCCTTCTAAGCTTGAAATTCATCAAAGATCATCTTTGTTCTTCTTGTGAACTTTGTAAAGCTAAACGAAGTAGCTTCAAAACAAAGACTACACCAAGCTCTAAAGGACGGCTAGATCTTCTTCATATAGATTTGTGTGGTCCCATGCGTGTTCATAGTATCAATGAAAATAAATATGTTATGGTCATTGTCGATGATTACTCAAGGTACACATGGACTCGCTTCTTGAGGTCCAAGGATGAAACACCAGAAGTTCTCATCAGCTTCCTTAAACTGATACAACGTGGTCTTCAAGCTCAAGATAAAGTGGTTCGTACTGACAAAGGTACAGAATTTTTAAATTCAAATCTGAGAAACTATTTTGAAGCCGAAGGAATTGATCATGAAACATCTATTACTTGAACACCCGAACAAAACGACGTTGTTGAAAGACGAAACCGTACTTTAGTTGAGGCTGCTCGAACATTACTATCCACTTCAAAACTTCCACTATACTTTTGGGCCGAAGCTGTGTCAACCGCATGCTACACACAAAACCGCTCCTTAATTATCCCAAGACACGAAAAGACACCATATCAAATAATTCATGATCGAAAACCTTCACTCAAACACGTTCACGTTTTTGGATGTACTTGTTACATAATACGAGATGGTGAAAATTTGGATAAGATGAAAGAGAAAGGTGATGCATGTATTCTTGTGGGATATGCAACTCAGTCTAAGGGGCATAGAGTATACAACAAGATAAAAAAATTGATAGTCAAGACTATTCACATCCGATTTGATGAATTACAAGAGATGGAACTTTAACAAAACAGTTTAAGTTCCGAACCATAACGACAAACGACTTCCGTTCACAACCGCACGGAACTCGGAACTCAAGACCACAGCAATGAACCGTTAAGTTCAAAGCTGGTTCAAGGAAATGTTCCTAGAGCAGATATGATAGTCAACACGACCATTGAAGAGTTGGAAATGTTATATGGACCAATGTATGATGAATATTTCACGGGGGAGAAACATGTTGTATCGAAGTCTTCCGCTGTCACTCATAATAAGAATGATGATACCCATCATCGTCAACAAAAGGATACAACTTCATCTACTTCAACACGTGTTCCTGCAGATATACTTCCTCAGAATATCACATCTACAATCGCTCCTACAACATCCACAACTACTGTCATTGCTCCAGAGAACACAAATCAAGCAGACAATGCATTATCTGACGAAGACGAATTTATCAACCCATTCGGTACACCGGTACACGAAACTGGAGAGTCTTCTACTCGCCATGTTGATTAGTCAAGTATGCATATGTTCTACCAACGATATCCTTCAACACATCATTGGACCCGAGATCATCCTTTGGTTCAAGTAATTGGAAACCCTTCACAGCCCGTTCGTACAAGACGACAGCTTAACACCGATGGCGATGTTTGTGTGTTCGCACTCGCCGTGAGTTCAGCTGAACCGGAAAACATCAAATAAGCAATGGCTGATCATGCTTGGATTAAATCGATGACAGATGAACTTCAACAATTTCAAAGACTTAAAGTCTGGGAACTTGTTGACAGACCATACGATGTAATACCATTAAATCTTAGATGGATCTGGAAAAACAAGGTGGATGAAGAGAACACGATCATCAAGAATAAATCTAGGCTAGTTAAAGGGTATGGACAGAAAGAGGGTATTGATTTTAAAGAATCATTTGCACCAGTAGCTCGTTTGGAAGCGGTCAGGATTTTCCTTGCTTATGCTGCACATAAGGGTTTCATTGTCTATCAAATGGAAGTAAAGATGGCGTTTCTTAACGGTCCTTTGAAGGAAGAAGTTTATGTCACGTAACCGGAAGGATTCGTCAATCCTCATTATCCTGATAAGGTGTATCGTCTCCACAAAGCACTTTATGGACTCAAGCAAGCTCCAAGAGCGTGGTATGACGAGCTCTCAAAATTTCTGTTATCCAAAGGTTTCTCAAAAGGTTCAATTGATCTATCTTTGTTCACTTATAAATACGAGGATGACATTTTTCTTGTACAGGTTTATGTTGATGACGTTATTTTCGGCTCTACAAACCCAAAACTTTCAAAATTGTTTGAAAAAGTCATGAACAATAAATTTGAAATGTCAATGATGGGCGAACTAATATTCTTTCTAGGAATTCAAGTTCACCAATACCCAAGTGGTATCTTTATTAACCAAGCTAAGTATTGTCAAGAGATAATCAAAAAGCATGGTATGACCTCATGTGACCCCGTGGGGACACCATTATCAACCACATCCCTAGATGCTGATTTGGAGGGAGATGCAATAGATCAAACGAGATATCGTTCCATGATCGGCTCCCTCATGTACTTAACAACAAGCCGACCAGATATATCACATGCTACGTGTTATTGTGCTAGATATCAAGCACGACCCACTGAAAAGCACCTCAAGGAGGTTAAACAGATCTTTCGGTACCTAAAGAATACCATTCATTTGTGACTCTTGTATCTGATGGAAACCGGTTTCTTTTTAACGGCTTATTCAGACTCTGATCACGTAGGGTGTCTGATACACGTAAAAGTACTTTTGGTAGTGCACAATTTCTATGTCAAGATAAGCTTGTGGGATGGTCTTCCAAGAAGCAGGATTGCATGTCACTATCATCAGCCAAAGCGGAGTATGTGTCTCTATCTTCGTGTTGTGCTCAAGTTCTATGGATGAGAACACAACTCACAGATTATGGCTTCTACTTCGATAAAGTACCTATGTACTGTGACTCAAAGTCTGCCATAGCCATCTCCTGCAATCCGGTACAGCATTCCCGCACAAAGCACATTGATGTCAGATATCACTTCATTAAGGAACAAGTTGAAAAGGTTATTGTTGAACTATTCTTTGTTGGAACTGATTACCAATTAGCTGACTTGTTTACTGATTGTAGTGAATTTAGATAACTTGCTTTAGGAAAAACAAGCAACTAAATATGAGCGGTAAGTATCGACGAGTGATTTAGGAAAACCACAAGTAATGACCCACAATCAAATAAAATGAGAGAAAGATTCGTTTCCCAAGGAGGTAAGGTGTTGTGAATTAACTTGTATTTATTTGAGATTAATATTAAGAAGAATGGGGGTGAGAAGAAGAAAAGACGGATACGTGAAAATTAAACTACGACGAAAACGTAAGACCGTAGAAAAACCACAAAAATTAAAAATTATTAAAACCAAAAACAAAATATCAACAAGGCTAAAAACAAGTCTAAAATAATATAAATAAAGTTAAAAATCCAACAAAGATATTTTAAGACCTTTTATTAATTAAATAATTAATTTTAAATGCTAATTAAAGCCCTAAAATTAAATTTAACTAATTCAAAAGTCTAAAATATGATTTTATTGAATAATCACTTAACTTATATTATTAGAAGACTAAAAAGTAATTTTCTAAAAATTAAAACCTATTAAAACTATTTTTTAAAACTCTAAAAATGATTAAAAATAATTAAAACCCAATTAAACTTAAAATAATTATAAAAATAAATTTAAAAGCTAGAAAATTATTCTAAAAATGGAAATAGTCCTAATTTATGATAAAGAACCTAGGAAAAATGAAAAAGAAAGAAAAATAAAATTTTGAAAATTAAATAATAAAATAATATTAAAATATTACTAAAAAATAAAAGTTTCTAAAATTTAAAATAAAAAATTTCTAAAAATCCTAAATAATATAACTAAGAGAAAAACACAAATCTAAGCTTCTAAACCTTTTTTAATAATTTTATAAAAATCTTTAAAGTTTATTAAAAAACCTTAAAATATTATAAAATTAAAAATAAATGTTTTTGAAACCAAAATAAGATGTAAACCTCAAAAATATATTTTAAAACCTAAAAAGTATTTTTCCTAAAAATAAAAACTATTTTTGGTATTTTTTATGGATTTTCTAAAAAACGTCTAATAATTAAATCCTAATAATTATTCTATTAAAGGGAAAAATGTGAAACCACTTTTTAAAAATCAAAAATACTATTACTCACTCAGGAAAAATAAGCCACTTGAAATAAGCTTATTAAATAAGCAGGAATTAAGAGAAAAAGCTACGGCTTATTAATAAGCAAAACAATGAAAAACGTGTTAACTAGAATTCAAAACCAAAAGTATCAGTCAAAGTCCCCAGGGCGCGTTTGGTTAACACGTTGGGTTGTTGAACGGTTGGTCACGGGTTCGAGTCTAGATAACCCCTTTTTTTTTTCTTTTTATTCCTTAGTTGCGCCGCAACGCTTGTGTCTTGCGCCGCAACTAGTGAAACGGGAGTACCAAGATCTGCAGCTCCTTCAGTTGCGCCGCTGCAGGTAGGTCTTGCGGCGCAATACTATGCAAAAACGTGGCCAATTCTTTCAATAATACACAAGCAGGTTTGAACTTTGTTTTGCTTTTCTTCACAGATTTCAGAGGCCAAAGGAGTGGCTTGTGAGCTTATTTGATGGGATATTATGGAACAATAGGGGCACCCTTGAGCTTATTGAAGCTCAAGGAGTCAAGTACAAGCAAATGTAAGCACTTAGCACACCACAAGATCAAAAATAAGGCACACAACACCCTAATCAAGTTGCTGATGTGAAATTGATAGACTTGTGGACTGTTATGAGCTATCAAATGCAACCTAACCAATTTCAAATGCACCAATTGAGCACACAAAGCCTCAAACTAACATACAAACCTAAACACAACTTAAAACAACCTAATCCTCAAGAGGTTTCAAGAAATCATGCACCAAAATTTCATCAAAACCGGCAGATATGGCATACACAGGTTTTGCTTACTCTTTTCTTTTTAAATCACTCCAAGTTGCTTGCAACCCTTCCCAAACCAATTTACTAATTATCTAACACCTAACTCAACCTATTTTTAAACAGATTAACACGTTTTTAATCCAATATCTAAGATCTAAGCCCTGCTAAAACGTATTGCCAAACACCAGTTTAAAGATTTCCAAAACGTTTTAACAAGCTAAAACACTACTAAACTTGATCAAACTTGTTCTAAGATCTCAAATCATGCATAATAACACATTAGCACACAAATCCAATAAGCTTAAACACCTTAAACTCAGAATCAAACAAAAATCAAATGAACTCTTATTTTTCTGAAATTTAAATAAGGAAAAAGGTATTACCTCAAGGTTTTACATCCAAAACCTTGGTGGATGTAAAATCCACTTCCAAACCAGCCCGGGCTGGTGCTGATCCTTGATCAACACAATATTCCACCTGTCTAACACAAATCAAACAAGAACAAAACCAAAAACCAACAATATGATATATTACTGATTTTACTTAACTTTGGTAAAACCTTTTCCAAAACTTTTCCAACCTTCTAAACACGTTTTCTAAAACCTAATATTACCAATAATCATGAACCATAAACACCAAATACCTTGGACAGATTTCTTACCAAAAACCTTCCAAGTTTTAGAAACCTTAAACAACTTTGAAAATCAAAGTTGCTTAACCATAAAACAAAGTGGAACTCAGAATCAATCTCCTCACAACACACAATCTTTTAAAAACAATAAAAAAGGAATTACACTTGAATATTTCAAAAACCAAACTTTTTATTTCTTTAAAAAGGAATTACATGTGAGAGACTAGAAACTGGAACAAGGGCTTCACACAGGTTGTGAGCTCCTTTTATAGAGAGCTAAGAACAATCTAGAATAAAAAAAACTAAACCCTAATCACTAGAAAAATCCCTATAATGCCCTTGAATGGTTTTGAGTGCATTTTGTCCTTTTTTTGATCTTGGCCGTTTGTTTCTGCTTTGAGAGTAAGCTAATAACCTTGTACGTTGATTTGGGACACGTCATGTGCTTGGGGGCTAAGGAATGATGTGATTGGTGGATTGGGGAATTGGGGGTTTGGTGCACATGAGTGGGATGCAGGTTTTTAGGAGTGGGAAGGGTTTTGGCATGTGTGAATTAAGTGTGTGCACGGTTAATTAGAAATTAACCCATGTTTGAGTAAATTCGGACCTGGGGTGAAAGAGGATGAATAGTAAGTATTTAGATCCGAAATTGGGGGTGGCACATGTGTTAGGCGCTTTTTTTGTTTTTTGAATGTTTCAGTTGCCACTTTTGGTCCTTATGTTTTGTTATTTTTGGCTTTTAAGGTTTCCAGCCCTAAAAACAGCTTTCCTTTGTAAATAAGTTTCAAGGTTTGGCAATTTTGGCACAAACTTTCCACAAAGGCTTATCAAGGGTACTTTTTGACATTTTTGAATAATTCAAGGACTGAACTTGGACAATCTTGATCTTCAAAGGTCTTCAATGTCTCTTAAACTTCATGAGGGACCATAATTGGCAATTTGAATTTGTTGAGGGACCAATCTTGCCATTTCTTCAAAGTTGAAGGACCTTTTTGCAATTTTGACAAACTTAAGGGACCAAACTTGTAATTATTACTATACAAGGGTTTTAAGTGTCATTTCTTCAATAAATGATGATCAATCTTGTTTTGTCTTCAAGTCTTCAAGGGTATTTGATGAAAATTCCATGATTAGGGCCCGGTTCATTGCACGGCTTCGTTTCTCGTGTCCGTTTTTCCTTGTATCTTGTGATCTTTTGTCTTTTTCACGATATCCATACCTAAAACACACAAGTAAACAAACACAAGCATATATATGGTATTTTATGACATTTTTATGCATTTAAAGCCCGAAAAGAACGATGAGATCATGTATAAATGCCATCTCATCACTCCCCCATACTAAGCCATTGCCGTGCCCTCACGCAATGCTAGAATAAAGTATCTAAGCATCACCAAAGTTCAATTTTATTAACCTTTATTGAAGAGTAAAACACTTGCAACATACTACGAGATTGTGTAAAGACATAATGTATGATTTTCATCACCAAAAGGTGACTTTTAGGGTCAAAGAATAGAAACAAGTTAATGTCCCTTAGAGTAAATTTCGTCATCCTTGATTGTCATACATTCCATGCTAAGTGCAAAAACAAGATCATTGTTGGTACAAGTCACAATGCTAACACTACTCATACGTTCAAATTGTGTAATACTTTTTCTCCCCGCAATCCTAGTTATTATAAAAGGAAATGGGTTACTAGCATTTTTTATCTATTTGTCATGGATCACAAGTGATTCATATTGACTTATTTGAGTAGTTATTAGTCCGAAAGCAAAGTAGCACGGTTTGATCAATAGTTAGCCGAAGGACAAAATCTTTTAAAACGGCTTCTCGTGTATCTCCTTAAGTTCATATCTTGGCATAACTCGTTTCACGATTTGAGACCTTTCTCGGACCGATATTTGGCATGTACTTCATACTTCAAATCTTGGGAAGACGTTCTCGAAATTATGGTCTTCTCCTCATATAATTGGAATTTCTTCACTTGACGTTTTTGAGAGATTCTTCATATAGGACCACGACTTCATCATTTTTCTTCAATCTTTACTTTGGATTTTGATATACAACGATCCGCCTCCTTTTCGGACTTGGATATATTTATCCTCATACCTTGTTAGGGTCTTTTTGGATAGACTTTCTCCATTCTTTAGGGGAGTAATTGCTTCTCGTCGTGTGTCTCGATCCTTCATATTGATTTTGGAATAATGATACTTCACATCATCTTTGGATCTTTAGCAAAAATAGAGCTCCTCATGCCTTGTTAGGGCCTTTTTGGATGATCGCCAATCTTCGCGTCCCGCTTCAATAAGTTATGCCTTGGCTATGAACTCTATTCAACCCCGAGCAACTTTTAAACGATCTTGCGCTAGAGGCTAAGTAACCTTTCAAATCGTACGACCTTACTTATTACAATTATGTTTTATTCCTAATGCATTGATCTTATGGGAAGAAAAAGCCACAATTAAAAACATATGAGTTTTTGAAAGAACACTTCCATGTTCTACGTTTAGCATGATCACTTGTCTAACTCTATCATTTCTCGTTCTTCACTATATAAAGACCTCTAATTAAAGAGACTCGTGAATACTTAGCCATGCAAGTCAAAATTAAGCCAAATTTGGATTAGCTTTCATTAAGACTATATCAAATCAAAGTTTTGGGTTTTCAAGCCACCTATAGGATCTTGCACTTTCTTGGACTTTTTCAAGTTTAGAGAATGCGTTTTAAAGTTCCCTTGATAAGTGACTTTCTAGAATCAATTATAGGAACTTGCGAAAAGTTCTTGTTCTTAACCCGAATGAATTAAGACTTTCGCGTTTTAAAGCTCCCTATATAAAAGTCTAGCAAAACTTGAATTGAGCGGGTTAAGGAATGTAAATGGCTCCAAATGCCCATCAAGTCAAAAATTAACTCTTATTCTACCCATCGGAAAATATACATTCGTGTCTTAAAAACACTTATGAAAACTAAGAAAAATTTTAAAATTTGGCCATTTTTAGCCTTATTAACAAAACAAAACATTGAAAATTGGAAAACGTGAGGGCGTAGCAAAGCAAGTACCTATTCACCCCCCCATACTAAAAGTAAACATTGTCCTCAATGTTTCGAGTCTAAAGGTGGAGCACCCCCATACTAGAGACGAAGAGTCGAATGCTTAGGATCTAGCATGGAAAGGGTGATCAACAATATATCTAAAGCCGTTTATTAATTATGCTAAAAGATAATTGTTAGAACAATAAAGGATATGTCATGGAATCGTGAAAAACTTCTTCAAACGAACGATGGAGGCTCACGTAAACGAACACGAGAGTCTTCAATCGTAGATGATGATGATGATCTAGATAACACAATCACAAACAACCACGAGACAACGAGTTGGAAGGGTACAAGTCCCCTTATTAGTGAACATAAAAAGCATAAAGATAAGCATGGGATCTCCCCCACGAGGCACCTCGTTTTTGATTACCGAGTCATAAGCTCGACTCGATCCCCTCAATGTTAATTATCATTGGGGAAAAATCATGGTGTGGTCAATTTTTGATGGGGCTTACATGATAAACAAGGCCCAAAAAGCAACCGGTATAAAGGACTAAGTCCTTAAATGATGCAAAATACCGGGGTCGAAGATGGCGTTCTCGTTTTCATGGAAAAAACAATTCAACACCACTCCAACATGTGCCATAAACTCAAAGAGTTTGAAGAAAATAGATGAGAAGTAGAAGGGTGAGACAATTGGTAAGACAAACTTTTGAGCTACTTGAGGTAGACTCGCACCAAGCAAATAGAACGATTTTCCATTTATTGCATCGGTGGAAGATCGAGATTTCCCTTTACATGAAATTCCGGGATCGAATATCTCGTCCTCGGTGGACAAGGATGAGGGAACATAAGGGGCTTCCCCCATACTAGAACCACACAAAACATCGTCAAAAGGAGTAGACGAGTTTGTAGTACTCAAAGCACGCGGTGATGACGGAGTTAGATTTGTAGAAAAATCAATTAAATCACATTTAAGATCTTTTCCTTTTTTATCTTTTGAACTCTCCTTATGAAAACCCTTTTTGATTATGTCGAAAATATTCGGTGTTTCTAAGACGATGTTAGTCACACTAAAAATTCTCACATTTTGAAACCGTTTTGGTTTTGGTGGTGGCAAGTTCTCAAAACGTTTATCGACGAAGAAAACCTCCCCATCGGGGCCAACATATTCATCATCCGAAAGATCTTCCGTAGAAACCGGCAATTTATCAACACTTTTCAAGAATGATGGTGAAGGATTTTTCGATTCAAGTATTGATGGTTTCTTCTTTGTAGGCTTAGCACTCATAACCTCCACCGGCGGAGGAAATGGTAAATTGTTTTTGGAGACATTCCCTAAAACTCTTGGTGAAAATTCTTTGCAAATGATATTGGTCGAGTCACCATGGTTTAAAGTTGCAATAGAATATACATGAGAAAGATTGGAGTTTTGTGTTGCATTGATGACACGTTCTTCCTCATTGAAACGAAGGGTGATTTTTCGAGCATGAACATCGATAAGTGCTCTTGATGTATCCAAAAATGAACGACCCAAAATGAGAGGAACTTTTCGATCGATGGGAATGTCTACAACGATAAAGTCAACGGGATAGTAAAACTTTCCGACTTTAACGAAAACGTCCTCGGCTACTCCACATGCCATGATCGTAGAATGATCGGCCATCTCGATGGACATGTTCGAAGGAGTAAGAGCCGGAAGCGAAAGCGATTTGAAAATCTCGAGAGGCATTAAATTAATACTAGCACCAAGATCGGCCAAGGCGTAGCATTCCTCCATATCTTGTATAGCACACGGAATCAAAAATTTACCGGGATCACCGACTTTTTGTGGTATGCGGCTTAGAAAAACCGATGAACAACTAGACGTTTGTTGTAACTTCTCTTTGTTGTTTAGCATACTTTTGAAGTTTGCGGCGAATCGAGGCATCATGATTAAAGCATCGGCAAAACTTATGTTAAAGTGCAAATCACGAAACATTTTCATAAATAGCTCAAATTGATAATTGTTCCTTTCTTGTGCTTTCTCTTTGTTACGTCTCGAAGGGTAGGGTAAAGGTGGTGTGGGTTGGTCATTAGGCAACGGCCTTGGAATCTCGGGTTCCATAATTGGTATTGGTGTAACCGTAGGTGTGGTTTGAGCGGTACTTCGTGGGATTGTAATGTGCTCCTTTTCGACCATCACCTCGGGTTCTTTCTCGATTTCCTTCTCCGTAGAAGTACTTGGACGAGAGATTGGTTCCTTGAAAGTTTTACCACTTCGTGTAGTAATGACTTTCATTTCTCCCCTCGGGTTGTTAATGGTATCACTAGGAAGACCACCCGAAGAAGAGGGCTTACACATGATAGCTTCAAACATCTTAGCCATTCGGTCCTCAAATTTAGATTGCCTAGCATCCGCTTTCAATAACTCTTGCTTAATCTCATGTTGTCCTAATTCCATCTTTTGTTGGTTTTGTTGAAGACGTTGGACATTTCCTTCCATTTTGTTTGCATGAGTTTTAAGTTCATTAGCAAGTTCATTTTTAAGCTCGTTTTTCAACTCGGACCTTAAGCTAATCATCTCACGTTGCATATTATCAAATTTAGCATCATTTGCTTTAGCATAATCTAAAAATTCTCCTTGCAAATTTTTCGTGTGAGCATTTTGAAAACCTTGTGTAGTATTTTGAAAATCACGGTTTTGGTTTTGATTAGAGATTTGTCCATTCCCACTTTGATAATTCCCTTTGTTGTAATTGCGTGTGTTGCCTTGGTAATTACCTTGGTTGTTGTTTCGATAATTATTAGCATTTTGGTTTGGTGGAGCTTGATTTTGGCGGGAACCTTGGCCGTTTTGGTTGTAAGTTCCCGTTGCTACATAAGCACTCGAAGTGTTACCATCCGCGGTAATGCACTCGGATAAATCATGAGCTCCTCCACACGATAAACAACTCTTAGCAACCGCTTTAACCGAAGCGGAATTGGAAGCTTCTTGAGCCTTCCAATGGGACATTAGATTAGCAAATCTATCAAAAAACCGATTTTCCTCATTAGCTTCATCATGTAAGGCACTAATACCACGAGACGATTGTGATGACGATGACGAACCCATGTTGGCAACACTCGGTGTGTTACGAGGGTTATAGACCTTAGATCGATTTTCAATGATTTGTAAAGCCTCATTTGTCGTCTTGCACAAAAAATTACCACCCGCGGCGGCATTCAAATAATCTCGTTCATGATCATTAAGCCCATTATAAAATGTATCTATTTGATGCAATTCCGAAAAATCATGGTGAGGACATTCATGCAACATCTCCTTAAATCGTTCCCATGCCATTGAAAAACTTTCATTGTTACGTTGCACAAATCGTGAAATCTCATTTTTTAAGTGTGTTGTTTTCGATGGTGGAAAAAACTTGTTCACAAACTTAGAAACGAGATCGGCCCATGTCAAAATCGAATTTGGCGGTTCTTTCTCGAGCCAAATTTTTGCGGGTCCATCCAACGAATACGGAAACAACATCATCTTAATGGCGTCATGCGGAACATCTTTGAATTTGCTAGTGGCGGTGAGACGGTTGAAATTCCTAATGTGGTAATGCGGGTTGTCTTTCTCGTGACCTCGAAATTTGTTTGCTTGTAGCATCGACATTAAACCCGTCTTAATCTCGAAATTCTCCGCAAGGATGGCGAGAATAACAATGGCCTCTCCAAAACCCTCGGTGGGTGCTTGTAGCAACTCCATCATAGTACGATTAGCCATTACGACTTCTTGTTCTATAATAGGTTCAACAATTGGAGGTTCTTCAACAATCAACGATCCTTGATTTGCTTGCTTTTGAAGACGTTTACGAGCTCGTTTAGCTTGATTACGAGTGATCATAAACTTCACGAAGAATGGGAGGTGAGCAAAGAAGATTCTTTTTGGTCGTTTTGTGGATTTTCAATTTTTTTGTGTTTTTGATGATATTTAATTTTTTTGGATTTTGGTGTATCTTCGTAGACAACAATCTACAAAATCTCTCCTCGAATCAAACTCTTGATTAAAGAAGCCTCAAAGGAATGAAAACGATCACGTGGAGTGAACGCCTTCGAATGACTTTAGAACTTTGGTGAAAACCAAATTGTTCACGAGGGTTTAATCACAAAGAAAACCAAGCAAATATAGTATACGTATTAATACTTTGGGCGGCAAAACCCTCGATTAGCCTTCAATCTCAAAATACTCACAAGCAAGCGGGGAAACGAGGCGGCGCGAAGCACTTAAGAGCCTTTTTCCTTAGGGTATATTTTATAATACCCGCCTTATACCCACCTTATAGTTCGTATCTTTCAAAATCGAGCTTCTCGAAAGTATTTATCTATTTTTGCCTTTTCTTTTTGTTTGAGATTCGAATACAATGATCGAGTGATGAAATCCCGAATCAAGGTTGTGTTTTCACACTTTTGGAGATATTGTATTTTGATTGCGATACTTAATACAATATATTAATAATATTCACAAAGAAAAACCGAGAAAACCGATAATACGTGTTAAGGGAGTTCCACTTAACACAAATACTATTATGGATAATATCAAAAACAAAATTTTCCAAATTAAGACACGACACACCTCCCCGGCAGCGGCGCCAAAATGATTGTAGTGAATTTAGATAACTTGCTTTAGGAAAAACAAGCAACTAAATATGAGCGGTAAGTATCGACGAGTGATTTAGGAAAACCACAAGTAATGACCCACAATCAAATAAAATGAGAGAAAGATTCGTTTCCCAAGGAGGTAAGGTGTTGTGAATTAACTTGTATTTATTTGAGATTAATATTAAGAAGAATGGGGGTGAGAAGAAGAAAAGACGGATACGTGAAAATTAAACTACGACGAAAACGTAAGACCGTAGAAAAACCACAAAAATTAAAAATTATTAAAACCAAAAACAAAATATCAACAAGGCTAAAAACAAGTCTAAAATAATATAAATAAAGTTAAAAATCCAACAAAGATATTTTAAGACCTTTTATTAATTAAATAATTAATTTTAAATGCTAATTAAAGCCCTAAAATTAAATTTAACTAATTCAAAAGTCTAAAATATGATTTTATTGAATAATCACTTAACTTATATTATTAGAAGACTAAAAAGTAATTTTCTAAAAATTAAAACCTATTAAAACTATTTTTTAAAACTCTAAAAATGATTAAAAATAATTAAAACCCAATTAAACTTAAAATAATTATAAAAATAAATTTAAAAGCTAGAAAATTATTCTAAAAATGGAAATAGTCCTAATTTATGATAAAGAACCTAGGAAAAATGAAAAAGAAAGAAAAATAAAATTTTGAAAATTAAATAATAAAATAATATTAAAATATTACTAAAAAATAAAAGTTTCTAAAATTTAAAATAAAAAATTTCTAAAAATCCTAAATAATATAACTAAGAGAAAAACACAAATCTAAGCTTCTAAACCTTTTTTAATAATTTTATAAAAATCTTTAAAGTTTATTAAAAAACCTTAAAATATTATAAAATTAAAAATAAATGTTTTTGAAACCAAAATAAGATGTAAACCTCAAAAATATATTTTAAAACCTAAAAAGTATTTTTCCTAAAAATAAAAACTATTTTTGGTATTTTTTATGGATTTTCTAAAAAACGTCTAATAATTAAATCCTAATAATTATTCTATTAAAGGGAAAAATGTGAAACCACTTTTTAAAAATCAAAAATACTATTACTCACTCAGGAAAAATAAGCCACTTGAAATAAGCTTATTAAATAAGCAGGAATTAAGAAAAAAAGCTACGGCTTATTAATAAGCAAAACAATGAAAAACGTGTTAACTAGAATTCAAAACCAAAAGTATCAGTCAAAGTCCCCAGGGCGCGTTTGGTTAACACGTTGGGTTGTTGAACGGTTGGTCACGGGTTCGAGTCTAGATAACCCCCTTTTTTTTTTCTTTTTATTCCTTAGTTGCGCCGCAACGCTTGTGTCTTGCGCCGCAACTAGTGAAACGGGAGTACCAAGATCTGCAGCTCCTTCAGTTGCGCCGCTGCAGGTAGGTCTTGCGGCGCAATACTATGCAAAAACGTGGCCAATTCTTTCAATAATACACAAGCAGGTTTGAACTTTGTTTTGCTTTTCTTCACAGATTTCAGAGGCCAAAGGAGTGGCTTGTGAGCTTATTTGATGGGATATTATGGAACAATAGGGGCACCCTTGAGCTTATTGAAGCTCAAGGAGTCAAGTACAAGCAAATGTAAGCACTTAGCACACCACAAGATCAAAAATAAGGCACACAACACCCTAATCAAGTTGCTGATGTGAAATTGATAGACTTGTGGACTGTTATGAGCTATCAAATGCAACCTAACCAATTTCAAATGCACCAATTGAGCACACAAAGCCTCAAACTAACATACAAACCTAAACACAACTTAAAACAACCTAATCCTCAAGAGGTTTCAAGAAATCATGCACCAAAATTTCATCAAAACTGGCAGATATGGCATACACAGGTTTTGCTTACTCTTTTCTTTTTAAATCACTCCAAGTTGCTTGCAACCCTTCCCAAACCAATTTACTAATTATCTAACACCTAACTCAACCTATTTTTAAACAGATTAACACGTTTTTAATCCAATATCTAAGATGTAAGCCCTGCTAAAACGTATTGCCAAACACCAGTTTAAAGATTTCCAAAACGTTTTAACAAGCTAAAACACTACTAAACTTGATCAAACTTGTTCTAAGATCTCAAATCATGCATAATAACACATTAGCACACAAATCCAATAAGCTTAAACACCTTAAACTCAGAATCAAACAAAAATCAAATGAACTCTTATTTTTCTGAAATTTAAATAAGGAAAAAGGTATTACCTCAAGGTTTTACATCCAAAACCTTGGTGGATGTAAAATCCACTTCCAAACCAGCCCGGGCTGGTGCTGATCCTTGATCAACACAATATTCCACCTGTCTAATACAAATCAAACAAGAACAAAACCAAAAACCAACAATATGATATATTACTGATTTTACTTAACTTTGGTAAAACCTTTTCCAAAACTTTTCCAACCTTCTAAACACGTTTTCTAAAACCTAATATTACCAATAATCATGAACCATAAACACCAAATACCTTGGACAGATTTCTTACCAAAAACCTTCCAAGTTTTAGAAACCTTAAACAACTTTGAAAATCAAAGTTGCTTAACCATAAAACAAAGTGGAACTCAGAATCAATCTCCTCACAACACACAATCTTTTAAAAACAATAAAAAAGGAATTACACTTGAATATTTCAAAAACCAAACTTTTTATTTCTTTAAAAAGGAATTACATGTGAGAGACTAGAAACTGGAACAAGGGCTTCACACAGGTTGTGAGCTCCTTTTATAGAGAGCTAAGAACAATCTAGAATAAAAAAAACTAAACCCTAATCACTAGAAAAATCCCTATAATGCCCTTGAATGGTTTTGAGTGCATTTTGTCCTTTTTTTTATCTTGGCCGTTTGTTTCTGCTTTGAGAGTAAGCTAATAACCTTGTACGTTGATTTGGGACACGTCATGTGCTTGGGGGCTAAGGAATGATGTGATTGGTGGATTGGGGAATTGGGGGTTTGGTGCACATGAGTGGGATGCAGGTTTTTAGGAGTGGGAAGGGTTTTGGCATGTGTGAATTAAGTGTGTGCACGGTTAATTAGAAATTAACCCATGTTTGAGTAAATTCGGACCTGGGGTGAAAGAGGATGAATAGTAAGTATTTAGATCCGAAATTGGGGGTGGCACATGTGTTAGGCGCTTTTTTTGTTTTTTGAATGTTTCAGTTGCCACTTTTGGTCCTTATGTTTTGTTATTTTTGGCTTTTAAGGTTTCCAGCCCTAAAAACAGCTTTCCTTTGTAAATAAGTTTCAAGGTTTGGCAATTTTGGCACAAACTTTCCACAAAGGCTTATCAAGGGTACTTTTTGACATTTTTGAATAATTCAAGGACTGAACTTGGACAATCTTGATCTTCAAAGGTCTTCAATGTCTCTTAAACTTCATGAGGGACCATAATTGGCAATTTGAATTTGTTGAGGGACCAATCTTGCCATTTCTTCAAAGTTGAAGGACCTTTTTGCAATTTTGACAAACTTAAGGGACCAAACTTGTAATTATTACTATACAAGGGTTTTAAGTGTCATTTCTTCAATAAATGATGATCAATCTTGTTTTGTCTTCAAGTCTTCAAGGGTATTTGATGAAAATTCCATGATTAGGGCCCGGTTCATTGCACGGCTTCGTTTCTCGTGTCCGTTTTTCCTTGTATCTTGTGATCTTTTGTCTTTTTCACGATATCCATACCTAAAACACACAAGTAAACAAACACAAGCATATATATGGTATTTTATGACATTTTTATGCATTTAAACCCCGAAAAGAACGATGAGATCATGTATAAATGCCATCTCATCATTTACAAAAGCTCTCTAGAAAGAGAGGTTTGTGTATCTAGTTAGGCAAATTGGTATGAGATGTTTGACTCCAGCAGAACTGGAGATTCTGGCAAAGAAGCCTGCTTGATTCACCTATCAAACATCTACCTGTAAATATCTTTGAAAAAGCAAAATACAAAAATATAAAACATATAAAAACAAAACACAAAATCAAAAATATTTCAAAATCCAAAAATATTCTTCTTGACATTTCTTTCAGTATCGATAATATGGACGTATCAAGAAATGTCGCTCAATAACAACACGGGTGTGTACATAAAGCTCGAATGAAAGATGTAAATATTTTTCAAAACATGTCATTTCTTTTAATAAAGGAAATTGTCTATTTTGGACAATATTTCTAAACAACGGGTAGAGCAATTTATCTTAGGTTGAGCTTGTCCCAAAACATTCAACGTTTTGAGCTCAACACAATGGCTTGTAATCACTTTCAGATTGCAACCCGGATCAATATTCACGAGGGAGTGTACGATTTAGTGCGCTTACCCTCAGCAAAAGAAGAGAAATCTTCTTACACTTGAGTGGATTCGTCAAGACATTTAAAGTATATGAACTCAAGTTTATGCTTTAGAAAAACCTCTTCGACAAAAAGAAATAGGATTTTTTCAAAAAGCGTTGAACACAATTTTTTTCAAGAATTTTTCAATGATTATTCAAAATCATTCAAAAATTTTGTGTTCAACAACTCCCATCCTCACAAAGCGAAATATGGATCGCATCCTCATAATGACAATTCAATTGGATCAATTTTTGAGGGGGAGCATTTCAACTTCATGCAAAAGATTAACACATCTTTCTCCTGGAGATTTTCAAGACTATTTTTCAAAATATATTTTAATCAAATTTGGTATCTATAATATCAAAAGATTTTATATATTAGAGATAGGGGAGAAAATGTGATTAAAATGTGATCATATATAATACTCGAGCACTTTAACTCTTACCTACATGTGCAAAACACTTTCGATCATCGATGCACATGTAAAGGGGGAGCATTTCTGAAACGACAAAACTATCAAGGTGTTAAATGTTTTTCAAACACCTTGTTAGACATTTGAAGTGGTTTTTTATGGTTACGATCAAATACCCACAACATCTTTAATTCACGACGTTATTGGTGTCAAAAGGGTGGTTAGGTTGAAGTCCTATGATACAACCAGAACCGGAGGGATCTTCCCAGGGACAATCCAATAGATTATTAGAAGTCCTTAGGAAAAATGGAGTAGAATGTGAACGTAGCTGAATGCCGACTAAGTACTGATGCTAGCACTGGAACAATCACAACAAGGTGCTATTAATGATGTCTTGGTAAGCATTGAAGGGGTTGAAGAATGAAAAAGAAATGTAAGGATAAAGGGTGTAAAGAAATTATCCCTCCATACAACTTAGGCAGAAACCGGGTCAACACATCATGAAGACAACACATCATGGACCCAATGATGTATTGCACAACCCCTCCCCAGCTAACTCAGTCTTCTCTTAAAAGAAGTTTGTTTTATTGTCACGGAGATCAACACGATTTCTATTGACTTTCTCACTCCGAGATAGTTGATATTGAATAGGTGGCAACTGCTCCAGCCTCCGACCACTAAAAGTGCACAAATCGAGTCTAGAGCCAAGAGATCAATCAAATCTCGTTAGGACACACGGATGAAGATCAAGAGAGTCCTACGCTATATCCTTGTGATATTGCTAGAACACGTAGAGTGATACTACTTAGTATTCACAATGATGAGTGGAAATCCTTCCAGTGTTAACATCAAACAGCACTACGGTAGGTCATGTGTAAGATTCTTTATGAATTGAACATATGTAAAACTGAAAAGCAACAGTGGTTTGTTTCTTTATCGATACAAAATCGTTTCAGGTTTCTACGCAATATCTTTATGGTCTTGCGAGAACATTCAGAGTGATATTTATTAATATTAACAATGATGAATGAAAATCCTTCTAGCGTCAACATCAAACAGTGCTACGGTAGGTAACTTGCGAGATTATTATGAATCAATCTTGTGTCAACTGGAAAGCAAAAATGGTAAGATTCTAAATGAATCAAACTTGTTCCAGGTATTTGAATTGATGACTTTAATCAAGCGGATATTTATCCAATTGATTCAGTCTTTACGTTCGCAGTCTTGCTTTGAGACGGTCGAGTAAACAGAACGGTTAGTACAGCCACAAAACCATGTCAAGGAGATTTTTAATTAAATCTACCTAATCACAGGTACGATAATTAATATCGTGTAACGGTCTTCACCGACCGGAGGTAAAACGCTACCGATTTAGGACGAATGTCAAAGCCATTCAGTCCGTGTCTAAGTTTTGTCTCAAGAAGGTGATGTTACGGTGTACTCAGCAAAGTCAAAAGATTCAAAAACACATTCTCATACCCAAAGACATTCAACAATCAAGAAAGCTAAAGACTTCCACAACTCTGATGATCAAAATTTTCCTTATCAATTTATGTAGAGGAATGACTTCTCTTCAAAGGAGATTGTTAGCAAGCGTTCAAGATTATGCAATGTATGAGCATGTGAATAAAGACACAAGATCGCAAGATGGAAAAGATAAGTCAAGGATAATTTGAAGATCTCAAGATAAAAGACAAAGTAGAAAGACAACGGCAAAGGCTCAAAGATCACAGCATGAAGGAACAACACTACTATTACACGTTCAAGATTCATTTATGACGAAATTCGTAATCTCCATTGATCTCCAAATATTGAAGAGGAATGACCTCACATTGGGGGAGATTGTTAGCCTCAAAATATTGAGTAAAACAAGAATGTTCGGTCATAGGTTTTTATTGTAATATTTATTAGAGCGTTGTAATAGTTAGTTAAAATAGTCGTGACATTACGGGCTTGATGGTTAGCTTAAAAAGCCTCTTTCAAGGTACTAAGCATTTATTCAAGCCCAGCCTAAAACATATAAAGTCCATTAGAGAGCCCGCATGTGGGTGGACTATATAAGAACCCTCCTAGCATGTTAGGAGGGTGGATGATCTCATAATTTCTTAATCTAATTTCACAAGTGAATCATCTCTCTCTCTCTACTTTCTCTCACTACTTTCTCTGTCTAAAATTCGTATCTTTTCCATCTCATTTCTTTAATCTATCATCATATTATTAGGGACAACAGAAGGCAATGAAGATGCGATTGTGGTGCCGGCTATTGATGCAAATAACTTTGAGCTCAAGACCGGTTTTAGACAAGTGGTTTCCGCAACACCTTTCTTAGGCTGTAGTCATGATGATCCGCACAATCACATCAAAAGGTTTGTTCACTTAACCAGTACCGTGAAATACAATGGGGTCTCATAAGAGGCAATTCGTTTGCACCTCTTTCCTTTCTTTCTCGAGGGACAAGCCCGGACTTAGCTTGATAAGGAACCACCCCAAATTATTACAACATGGGCGGACCTAGAGACCAAGTTTATCAATTATTTCTTTCCACCCTCACGTACTACCGCTTTGCGGAATGACATCATTAGTTTTGAACAAAAGTACGGTGAGACGTTTAGTGAATCTTGGGATCGTTTTAAGGAACTTTTGAGAAAGTGTCCACAACACGGTTTTACAAAGGTACATCAAATTAATACTTTTTATAATGGATTAAGTTTGAATGACCAAGATTCACTAAATAGTGCTTCAGGGGGGGGGGGGTAATATTCTTGTTAAATCTATGAATGAGGCTTGGGCAATCATTGAGAACAAAGCCAAAGTACAAACCAAGAGTGTTAGGGCTACTATGGCTAGTGCTAGTGAGAGTGAGTTGACTAATCAAATTAAGGAACATACTTCACTAGTAAAACAACTTGCTTTAAGAGATAACCCTCCTAATCAACATGCCCATTCTCTTAATATAACTTGTGAAACTTGTGGTGGACCTCACTCTTATGCTACTTGTGATAAAGCTTATGATCAATCTCACGGGGAAGTGTATGCTTACAACAACATGGAGAGGTTTCATTTCAAGCCTAATGTCGATGTTAATCACTTGTCTTATAACTCGACAAATTACTTGGCTCCACACGGTTTTCAACAAAGACCACACCCACCCACCCATAACAACCAAGGGCCACCAAGAGCAAATTTTCAACAAGCTACAAATGTGAGGGGATACAATGCAAACCAAGGAAATTATCCAATGTAAAATTAAGTATTTAAAAACAAAGGTTTCAATGCTCAAGGTTTTCCACCATACAACCAATACCCAAGCCAAGGTTTTCAACAACAAGTGTTCAGTTTACATCATCCGCCATTGGACTTGGTTCTGCAAAAATTAACTGAACATGAGAAAATAATGCAAGAAATGCAAGAATCGACAAGAGCGATGCAAGAGTCCACAGATAGGAAATGCGTTCAAATGTTTCAAATCCTTCGTCCCCAAGGTGCTCTTCCTTTTACAATGGAAACAAACCCTATAGCTAATGTGAGTGCAATTACTACACGTAGTGGAGTAACTTTAGTAGGACCATCTATCCCTCCCCCAATTACTCCATCTACACCTCCTCCACCGCAATTTATCCCTACTACTCCCACGCCTAGTACTAGTTCTCCATTACCGCCTTCACCCTCTCAACCACCAACATCTCAACCTTCACCTTCTACACCTACGCCTCCTAAATCCAATATTCCTTATCCTTCACGATTAGACAAGTGCAAAGTGCTCACTAAGGAGGATTCTCAAATTACTTCCTATTTGAAGATGATCTCCCAAATGAATTTCAACATTAGCCTTGTTGAAGCACTTGTCCAAATGCCGAAATTTGTGAAAGCATTCAAGGAGTTGCTTAGTAAGAATGAGAAGATGGCTGAGTTTGTCAACACACGCTTGAATGATAATTGTTCTGCAGTCCTTCTTAAAGAACTTCCTGAGAAACTTGGAGATCCCGTTCGTTTTGTGCTACCTTGTACATTTTCCAAAATCGAAGAATTTACTGCCTTAGCCGATCTCGGGGAAAATATCAATTTAATGCCATTAAGTATTTGGAAGAAGTTATCATTACCCGATCTTACACCAACACGGATGACCCTTGAACTTGAAAATCGAACTCTCGCTTACCCCGTTGCTATTGCCGAATATGTTTTTGTTAAAGTTGGTACCTTCACTTTTCGGTCGATTTTGTTGTTGTTGATTATGAAATGGATCCTCGTATTCTGTTAATACTTGGACGACCATTCTTGAGAACCGGAAAAGCTTTAGTCGATGTTGCTGAAGGAGTATTTGGAAGAAGTTATCATTACCCGATCTTACACCAACACGGATGACCCTTGAACTTGAAAATCGAACTCTCGCTTACCCCGTTGCTATTGCCGAAGATGTTTTTGTTAAAGTTGGTACCTTCACTTTTCGGTCGATTTTGTTGTTGTTGATTATGAAATGGATCCTCGTATTCTGTTAATACTTGGACGACCATTCTTGAGAACCGGAAAAGCTTTAGTCGATGTTGCTGAAGGGGAACTAATTCTAAGAGTCGGGAATGATCAACAAGTTTTTAAGATGGGGAAGATTACAAGCAAATCCAATGGAAAAGAATCGGCGAAAATGATTGATGTGCTTCAAGACGAGCTTGTTACAACTCCTTTGGAAAGTATAAAGCTTGATGATTTTGTGCTACATGACAATCCTCTTTTCGAGACTTGCTATGATAATCCACTTTTTCAAGACTATGTGGACGAATATGATGATGATTCTCTCTCCAATTTGGATGCCCCACAAATTTATGATGCTCCACCAATCTATGATGAATATGATGATGATTCTAATTCTGATTTGGATGATTATGATGATTTTACTTCCGAGTATGAAGGCATGCCGACTTATGATGACTTTGATGATGTTGACACTCTTTCGAGTGATTCTTCAAGTGTTTTGTCTTCTACTGATGATCTTGCTCCTATTTTTGATGACAATCCTCCACCAATAACTCTTGATACTCTTTGGATGATTACTCATTTGAGGATGATTTCGCCACCTTTCTTAATACATACTTTCCTAATGAGCATGATTCTCCTCCTTTGGACTTTGATTATGGTCTCTACCCTCATTCGGATGTTAAGAAACCCGTTTCAAAGAAGAAGAAACCGGAAGACACCAACATCCGTAGTACCTATGTCTTGACACCTCTCTTTTCACCTTCTTCGGATGAGATTGTGCGGTTTATGGGCGAATCCTCAAGGTCTAATGACTGTCAGTCTTATTTTCCCCTAAACGAAAAGGTGTTCGATCCGGGTATCAAAATTTTTATGCCATCTCAGTATCCATCTGATGAAATAAAAGGAAAGACTTTTGGAAAAAATACAGCTATGCTTTCACCTCACCATATGTGACAATCCGTCAATTTACGATTGATATTTTATTCTCAAATATTATTTGAAAATATTATTTTAATGTTACAATATGAACTCACTTATTTTTGGGAAGAAATTTGGATTTACGTCTTGAAGTAGCATCGACTACGTCTAAACCGGAGGATTCGACGTTACGTGCTTACGTTTACATACACCGTCCTTGGTGACAGTCCGACATTTCAGAAAATAAATTTATCCGTGAATATTATTTTGGAGTTTTAAATTTGTGTTGTTTCATAAACTCACAAATTTACGAGAAGAGATTAGGACTTACGATTTTATTTTAACGTCCTTTACGACTAAACCGGAAACCTTAGGATTACGTATTTACGTTTTCGAACTCCGTTTTTGATGAGACAATTTTTATTGGATTCGTTTTGTGACGTTGATTCATAATTTATAAAAACGTTTTTCGAAAAACGACCCGAGGGCACGCAAATCGAGGAAACTAGAATCGAGGAGTACCCGTAAATAAATGGGGATGAGACAAGTGGGACACTTGTCCCACCCCCACTCAAACCGGCAACACAACTACACCATACCACTTTGGTGTCAAGTTTTCATTCATATGGCTAACACATGTCCAATGCTTAACAAATAAGCTAAGCTCAACACAAAACCACAAACCAAAACCATTTCTCTCATTATTCTCTCATGCAAACCACTCCTTTCTCTCCCTTGGCTCCATTGTTGCCGTCCCATCCTCACCCAAAAACACCATCATTGATCAAAAATCAACCATGAAATCTTATGTTATATACACATATGTTGAAGCCCTTTTAAAACCTTATTGATTGGTGGTCCTTATAACATCCAAGGAGGAGTTTTCATGGAGTAGTAGGGCTGATTTTCCACAAGTTTTCTATGAAGAATGGTGGTCATGAAGGTGGTCTTGGTGCATCATAAGTTTCTCCATCCAAAACCATGTCAAACTCATAACCTACATCAAGTTGGTGGTATAAAGATTGTTCTCCTCATCTTCTTGTTATTTTGATTATGTAAACATGTATTTTATTTCCTATTGTATATGTTTATGATGATTATATGATGATAAAAATGTTATGTGGGGATTTGTTGTTGATAATCATGGATAAAAAGATGAAAAACTATAAGTAAAAATGGGTAAATCTTGTTTAAATGATAGGCTGTATAAAAACAGTAAAGAACCATATGGTAAACTGATAAAATGATGAATTAGAATGGATTTACAGTAAGCTATGGGTCTTGTACACATGTGAGAGTTGGCCATGCAATGGAATCAAAGTAATGAGTGAGATATGATCAAAACAAGTTTAGGGTATAAATCTGAGGTTACTGTTTTGGACGATTTTTAGAAAATATTTAGAAGATGATTCAACAGTAGCTATAGAAGAGTTAAATGTAGCACATATCATTTAGTTTACGTGATAAAAATTTGAGCTTCTATCTCCATATAGAACTCAAGATATGGCAGTTTTGGTGGAGATGAAAATAAAAATCAGATTTTGGGAAAATAAAGTATAATACTATTATATAAGCACTCAAAATTATATTGTATAAAATATAAAGTTAAAACCCACTAACTCTTGGATTTTATTTATACAAATATGTATAATGATAAATAAGTGGACATTTTATAAAAATGGTAACTTGTTAAGTCTTATAAGTAATAAAAACTATAAACTTGATTTTTACGACTTTTTCGGCTATTACCGTAAAATTAACGTTTTTGTTAAATAAAACTTAGACGGTTGGACCCGTCTAATGTAAACTTTTATAAACTCATACACTGATATATATAGACATGTATAACAAGTAAAAATCGATAAAACCCGAACTTTAGGGCATACGGACATTAACGAGCTAAGTAAACATATTGGACTAATACTTGGACTAATAATTGGACCAAATAAGATATAAACTTGTAAAAAGAAATTATTGGGCTTAACCCATTTGGGCCCAACATGGAAAGTATACATACTGATAAAATAAGTATAACAAGGATTAAAATAAGTTAAGGAACTTAAAATAAGTTTATTGGGCATAAAACACGTAAATGGGTAAAACTAGTAAACTAGTATAAAAGTTATCGACATATAACATTAAAATGAGTAAACGAGAATATGTAAACCCACTTGATCATCATATATATATAATCATCATATGTATACATAATTGGTATTTTTATAAATTAATTGGACATGAGTCTAAGACGAGTATTATTTGTCTAGGTTTCCGTGATTGAAGCACGCCCCGTACGTCCGAATTGCCGATAACCCGCCTTCCCACATCAACGTGAGTTCATAGCCTCGCACTCTTTTAAATGTTTTTATGAAATGTTTTATAAACCCGCGAGGGAGATAACATGTTAGTTTTTATAAAATAGGACACCATTTGTCCCGATTGTTTGTTTATTGATTTGGACCCGAATGATTGAATGACCCGATTGTATGACCCGATAAATGATTAAAGGACCCGATAGATGAAATTAAATGGATTATTAAAGTTAGGTTATGTCACAAAAAGTCCCATTAGCATGAATTATGAACTACCGGGATTTGGTAGACGCTTATGCATTTAATAGTACTATTTGGGGACGATCACCCCAGTTCGCGCCTTGACGGTTGATCCCCGTCGTGCCACATTGATTGGTAAGCGAATTTATGTATGAGAAGATTTCCATAGCGTGACCTTTGTGACGACACGCTACTTTAGATGGGAAAAATTGGTATCGGGTTAGCTACCCGTTTTGGTTTAGTAAGGTAACAATGTCATGCGGCTTGTAATAATCCAAAATTAACGAAATACTACTAGACGCTTCGAATTACGACGTATTGCCTGACTAGCAATACGGGGTCATACTATTGATATTATGTTTGTGTTTTGGTTTTCATAACCATACTCATATAACGGTTTTTATTTTCATACAACGTCGTAAGACGTATTGTATGACGTTTTTACGACATTGGCTCGTATAATAATTTTTAAGGCAAATGCCTATATTATGATTTTCGACAAGGATTTGTATAAAATAACTTTGGCTATTTTATGGCCTATTACAAAGATTTGTATAAAATAATTTTGGCTATTTTACGGCCTATTACAAGGATTTGTACAAAATGATTTTTGGTAATAATTTTATACCAAAGTTATATTGATGGAATTTATTAAACTCTATGAATTCACTCGGCGTTATCGCTGACCTTTTCTTTTAACATGTTTTATCTCAGGTACTTGAAGGTAATTCTCGGGAAGACGACAAGAATTCATGGCCCGCACCTAAACTATATTTTCCATTCAAATACTTTGTAAAACTTTGTATGAAATATAATGACTTGGGACCGATGTAACTTTGATATTTATGAATGGAAATGATTTATTATTAAACGACGCGATTTTTATGCGTTGTCTATGATGTGAGTAATGTGCTATCCCGTAACACCAACTAGTCTTCCGCTGTATTGAGTTGTATAAATTTGGAGGTGTTACCGTTTGGTACCAGAGCTCTCGTTATAGAGAACGAAAGATTTTTAAAACCAAGGTTTTGAATAAAACATTTCAAAATCTTTTAACTATAAACATTTTTCTAAAAATGTCTAAAAATCTTTTGACTATAACGGTGCCGAAGAATTCCCGAGTTACCGACAAGGCCAGACTGAGAAGTGTTATTTTAATATATATATATAACTTGCATTATATATATATGATGTAATTTTATTACATGATTGTTTGATGATTATTTTGATATTTATACGAGACATTTATACGACGTAGATTGTCACAAGGAACCCTAAATCCCCTAGTAAATTAATCGAAGCTATTCTCGTAGGAATTCTAGCTATCCTAGATCTAAACCAAGTTGTGGATATTTATGATCCCGACAAACGGTTGATATTCGTAGAAATGTAGATACTAGTTGATTGTGATATTAAAGAAGAATTGGCGAGATTAAATCTGATATCGATGTCATGACGATCTTTCCTTATAGAGTGGAGTTTGACAAAACGTTACCACCTAGAAAGATGTCATCTGATTCGTTGTCATCCAATTCTTAAATTGAAATCGAAAGGGTGAATGTTGCACTTGAGGCTGTTATTGGAACCATTACCCAAAAGCCTCATGCCACTAATACCTTTCCGAGAAGTCTAGTTGAATGATCAAGTCATTTCATATTAATGACTCATTTGATAATTGTTGTTGTAAGAGCTAATAGGATTGGAAATTAAGTGTTGATTCATATTGAGATTGTATTGCCTTTACAAGGCCGAAGAATAAGGTTGTAAGTATTGGAGAATGAGGTAGGATATCGAATTGAGTATAAAATTGGTTAAAACTTGAATAAAGTAAAATTTAACCCGTATGGAATATGAGATTATTAATAGAAGTTGTTAAGTTATGTGATTGAATTATAAGGTTTTAATTGATTGTAGGTTTGTGTTAAAGGTTGTTCCTAGGCCATTGTCCACTAACGAGGATGCCTAGTGTCCAAGAAATAAATGGAAGAAATATTCTTCTAAATTGGGACCGATGGATCTTCCGGGACAGGCAGGACACATAATGACTCTTGTAGATTAGTATTCATTGTGGTATCTTTTAAAAATCCCTAACTTAACTGAGATTCAGTTGGTAGGATGAGTTTTGTAAATTGTATGACATAGTGACACGTAATGTGTTACGGTACAATTTTGACTTGTTTATGATTAATGAAAAGACTACCTTTGATTGCTAAATCCTACATGTATCGATGTTATCTATCTTTTATTGCTTCATCCTAATGCTCGCATTAGTGATGCAACCATTGAACAAGTACTCATCTCGATTTGAGTTACGTTGTGGATTATTTTTTTTTGTGTGCCATCGAGATCATGAACCTCATGATTATTTGGCTAAGCTCATTTCCTATCATATTGTAGTTAGTTCTCGGTGAACAATTCTTCATCATTCTTTTGCAGATCACTCATTGTTTTTATAAAGATAAAACAAGTATTCCTTGAGAAAAATTGGGTTTTCATCACCATATGAATTATTTAAAGTGAGATTTATAAATAATCGTTATCGAAATGAAGTTGTTTATAAAACACATTGGAAAACTTAATTGTTTTCATAACAAAGGAAACATTTGTAAATATATTTTTGATTCTTATTTAAGAATTAAGCATGAAATTTTTTATTATAAACATGATGATAAAATTTTGACGAACTGAGTATTGCATCGTTAATCTTGAAATTGTATATAGTTGTGCGCCTACATACAATTTGGAATGGACTTTGCAAGACTGATTAGTAGTCACCATAAAACTGATTAATAAACACTAAATTTTCTTTGAAGATTGTGAAAGATTAAAATTTATGAGATCTGCAAGAAGTGAAAAATGAGGACATAATGTTAGGGACACCTACATATGTGCCTGTAGAATCTATTCTTCTGGGTTGAATTTACTCATTTGTGGAATTTGTCTTATTTGACAATTGGTATTCCCTTCTTGTCCAATTCTATCGTAGTGAGATTCTTAGGAAAAGTATTTGATTACCGAGTGTTGATACCCGACTGGATGTATCGACGTTCTTATCATTTCTTTTGATTTGATTTCATTTGAATGACCTGGGTAACGATCCGAGGAGCTTTCGAATGCGTACTCAAATTATGAAAACATGGGATATATTCATATTCGTTAAATGTTTTCGTCTGTATCTGATTTGAAATTCTCTCGCATAGATTATAAGTTGACCTTACTCTTTTAATAGTAGTTGTGTATCCTAATATCCCTGAACTTGTGAAGGATTATGAGTTATTATTAGTCTTTTGAGAAGTTCACATCTTATCGACGGCAATGCAACTGGAAAGTTGATAGTGCCCGTAGAATGGATTGCTTGATTATGACATGACGACATTGTCTTAATTGATGGGAACTCGAGTAGAATTCCCTCTAAATAATAAGATATTTATTATCAAAAGTGATCTAAATAATTCTTGATGGGTAACCATATCCTGCATTTAGACTTGAAATTATAACATGAATGATCGTGAATTAGTCATAGATATTGTAATCTAGAAGAACCTAATATGAATGTATTAAAAGATGTTTATGTTATCTGAAACTTTAGTAAGTATTTATTAATGAATTACCTAGACTTTTGCCATTAAGGCAAGTTGAATTTGGTATTGATTATATTCTCGGTGATGCACTTGTGGCTTGTGCACTGTGCGTCATTACCTTCTAAATTAAAGGAATTACCGTACAACTGAGAGAGTTGTCGGAGAATGATTTTATTCTACCAAGCCTGTCATCCTGAAGAGCTATGGTGTTATCATTCCTTATATTTATAGATTACTATGAATTGAGTAAATTGACAATCGAAAACGATGTCCATAACTCGAAATGGAAGATTTGTTCGATCATTTACAAGGTTCTAGTGTATGTTTTAAAGATCTGATCCATGGCATGGTTATCATCAACTTCGCGTCCGCGGAAAAGATTATATATTCCAATCATTACATCCAGAACTTGTAATGAACATTATGAGTTTCCCATGATGTCGTTTGGATTAACTAATACACATGTAGCATTCATAAATTTGGTGAATCACGTGTGTAGGCTGTAACTTGATAAATTCATGCTTGTGATCATTAAGAACCATATGTTTGTTTATAAGAATAAGAATGAGTTAATAATTAATTATAGATTGCCCTGAATTGGCCGAACAATAAAAACCTGTACCTTGAATATTTAACATGTGATGAAAGACTTAATCCTTTATATTAATTGACCGTGTGATTAATAGATAATGGAATATATTGACTCTTTAAAAATTAAGAGCCCTTTTAAGACTTTGGATTTTACCAAAAAGAAATGAAAATATGTTTTGACAAATGTTTTAACAAAGGATTTTAAAGGGATTATTCCCTTATACACTAAACATTTAACTAAACTTCTGTTTAGGGGTAAATGTTTGTGTATACCTCAAGATAACTTAAGAAGGATTGAGTAAAACCATTTATACCATGACTTGAAATTTTAAACGACACTTTTTGCTTTTCAACTAAGAAAATTTTGACCAAAGTATAAACCAAAGATTTTTCGAACAATTACGGATCTTATTAAATATTTTAGATAAATCAACGAAAATCTTGTTAATTAAATTAAAATTTATTTTGAACATTTTATATAATTGGTCGAACTAAGAAATTTAAAATCTTTATGTTTACATTTCATAAAAATTGAAAATTTATTATTTAATTAATTATAATAATTATCGACGCTTTAGACGACAGATTGAGTAAAACGGATAAGAATGATAGTAAACACGAAACTAAAACATAAAAGATATGAAGAAAGAATTTTTAATAAATACGGTTGTGATATTTATTTCATCAGGAAGGTGAACGTAATTACTGACGCATAATATAGAAAGAATATCTAAGTGAATTGTGGACATGATAATTACATCATCATGAGAAGTGAATATAGATACTGACATATTATATAAAAAGGATAAAGAACCAATTAGGATATATTCCTTAGTAATGAAGGTGAAAAATAAATTGTCGAACAATTTAAAAATAAACAATGTTTGTAAAAAGGATAATATGAATAATGAAAGGTTTCACGACTAATATGAACCATTAGAATTAAGAAGCCGATGGCGTTAAATGTATAAAAGACCACATGTGATTTTCTAAATATGGAGGATTATGAGATATAGTTATGTTGAAATTTGTAAGTATAAGTATTATATGTATGTCATTTCTGACTAAAAGTATCCTTGTCTGAATAAGTTGTACTAATGACAATTATGAAGGCAGACATCGCCTCATACATTAGTAAATGTCTAGCTATTGCAAAGGTCATCATCTGAATTTGATTCGATTTGGGTCATCGTCGACAGACTGACCAAATCTGCTAATATCATTCTCGTTAATGATAGAATCTTGATGAAGAAATAGACTCTTTTATTTAAAGGAGTTATGTAAACATAGTGTGCCTGTATCGATCATCTATATATCAAGATCCTCGCTTCGCATCGAATTTCTAGAGATTTGCTCAGGAATCAATGAGAACGAACCTTGATGAGAGTACTATGTACCACCCCAAATCGAAGGGACGAGGTAAAGTAACGATACAAAATACTATAAGCGCTGTTCTATGTTTGAATGATTGACCTTTGGTAATGAACCGTATAATCATTTTCCCTTGAAGAGATTATCATTGATAATTATCGTATTAGGATCGAGATCTAATCTTGTTAGGATCTAAATCTTAGAGCATCTGTAAGCAAGAGTTGAGATGAAGACACCCGACATACACCCATTGTGAGTTGGACATGTCTCTTAGGTTTAAGGTTTCCTATGATGGCGAACCTATCCTTGCAAAATACCCGACCCGCGAGATCTGAAATGGATATTGAAATTAGGATTTGATTATTGACAGCCGGTAGTGGGCAAGAGGTTATGTGAATGTGAAATGTAGATCTTGAAGTGCCAAATGGGTAGCAAAGTTATGCCACAATTTTTAAACTTGGAAAAATGAATTCATGATCTGACAAATCATGGGATATAAGTCCCCGTTGTATGGGACCATTGAGATGGTATAAAAGATTGGTTTGAAAGGCATATAAGCTGTATCTACCCTAGGACTTCAAAGACTGCGTGAATTATGTTTCGTATATCGAACTTGATGGAATATCTATCAAGTGAAAATCTGATTGTTCTTAGTAAAGCTTAGATCGGCGAAAAGTTGCATTCATCAAAAACCCGTGAACATCATGGATAGAGAAAATAAGTCAACATTAAGCCTGATCTTATTCCCGTAGTTATGTTTAATGAAACCCGCGTATTGGAATCGATTACACTTGTGAGAAAAGACCGAATGTGGAGGAAATACCCACATGGCTTTAACTCTATAAGAAGCGAGTAGTAAGGTAAGATGATCTTTGAGGACAAACATCCTGTTTAGGGGTAAATGCTGTGACAATCCGTCAATTTACGATTGATATTTTATTCTCAAATATTATTTGAAAATATTATTTTAATGTTACAATATGAACTCACTTATTTTTGGGAAGAAATTTGGATTTACGTCTTGAAGTAGCATCGACTACGTCTAAACCGGAGGATTCAATGTTACGTGCTTACGTTTACATACACCGTCCTTGGTGACAGTCCGACATTTCAGAAAATAAATTTATCCGTGAATATTATTTTGGAGTTTTAAATTTGTGTTGTTTCATAAACTCACAAATTTACGAGAAGAGATTAGGACTTACGATTTTATTTTAACGTCCTTTACGACTAAACCGGAAACCTTAGGATAACGTATTTACGTTTTCGAACTCCGTTTTTGATGAGACAATTTTTATTGGATTCGTTGTGTGACGTTGATTCATAATTTATAAAAACATTTTTCGAAAAACGACCCGAGGGCACGCAAATCGAGGAAACTAGAATCGAGGAGTACCCGTAAATAAATGGGGATGAGACAAGTGGGACACTTTTCCCACCCCCACTCAAACCGGCAACACAACTACACCATACCACTTTGGTGTCAAGTTTTCATTCATATGGCTAACACATGTCAAATGCTTAACAAATAAGCTAAGCTCAACACAAAACCACAAACCAAACCCATTTCTCTCATTATTCTCTCATGCAAACCACTCCTTTCTCTCCCTTGGCTCCATTGTTGCCGTCCCATCCTCACCCAAAAACACCATCATTGATCAAAAATCAACCTTGAAATCTTATGTTATATACACATATGTTGAAGCCCTTTTGAAACCTTATTGATTGGTGGTCCTTATAACATCCAAGGAGGAGTTTTCATGGAGTAGTAGGGATGATTTTCCACAAGTTTTCTATGAAGAATGGTAGTCATGAAGGTGGTCTTGGTGCATCATAAGTTTCTCCATCCAAAACCATGTCAAACTCATAACCTACATCAAGTTGGTGGTATAAAGATTGTCCTCCTCATCTTCTTGTTATTTTGATTATGTAAACATGTATTTTATTTCCTATTGTATATGTTTATGATGATTATATGATGATAAAAATGTTATGTGGGGATTTGTTGTTGATAATCATGGATAAAAAGATGAAAAACTATAAGTAAAAATGGGTAAATCTTGTTTAAATGATAGGCTGTATAAAAACAGTAAAGAACCATATGATAAACTGATAAAATGATGAATTAGAATGGATTTACAGTAAGCTATGGGTCTTGTACACATGTGAGAGTTGGCCATGCAATGGAATCAAAGTAATGAGTGAGATATGATCAAAACAAGTTTAGGGTATAAATCTGAGGTTACTGTTTTGGACGATTTTTAGAAAATATTTAGAAGATGATTCAACAGTATCTATAGCAGAGTTAAATGTAGCAAATATCATTTAGTTTATGTGATAAAAATATGAGCTTCTATCTCCATATAGAACTCAAGATATGGCAGTTTTGGTGGAGATGAAAATAAAAATCAGATTTTGGGAAAATAAAGTATAATATTATTATATAAGCACTCAAAATTATATTGTATAAAATGTAAAGTTAAAACCCACTAACTCTTGGATTTTATTTATACAAATATGTATAATGATAAATAAGTGGACATTTTATAAAAATGGTAACTTGTTAAGTCTTATAAGTAATAAAAACTGTAAACTTGATTTTTACGACTTTTTCGGCTATTACCGTAAAATTAACGTTTTTGTTAAATAAAACTTAGACAGTTGGACCCGTCTAATGTAAACTTTTATAAACTCATATACTGATATATAGACATGTATAACAAGTAAAAATAGATAAAACCCGAACTTTAGGGCATACGGACATTAACGAGCTAAGTAAACATATTGGACTAATACTTGGACTAATAATTGGACCAAATAAGATATAAACTTGTAAAAAGAAATTATTGGGCTTAACCCATTTGGGCCCAACATGGAAAGTATACATACTGATAAAATAAGTATAACAAGGATTAAAACAAGTTAAGGAACTTATAATAAGTTTATTGGGCATAAAACACGTAAATGGGTAAAACTAGTAAACTAGTATAAAAGTTATCGACATATAACATTAAAATGAGTAAACGAGAATATGTAAACCCACTTGATCATCATATATATATAATCATCATATGTATACATAATTGGTATTTTTATAAAGTCATTGGACATGAGTCTAAGACGAGTATTATTTGTCTAGGTTTCCGTGATTGAAGCACGCCCCGTACGTCCGAATTGCCGATAACCCGCCTTCCCACATCAACGTGAGTTCATAGCCTCGCACTCTTTTAAATGTTTTTATGAAATGTTTTATAAACCCGCGAGGGAGATAACATGTTAGTTTTTATAAAATAGGACACCATTTGTCCCGATTGTTTGTTTATTGATTTGGACCCGAATGATTGAATGACCCGATTGTATGACCCGATAAATGATTAAAGGACCCGATAGATGAAATTAAATGGATTATTAAAGTTAGGTTATGTCACAAAAAGTCCCATTAGCATGAATTATGAACTACCGGGATTTGGTAGACGCTTATGCATTTAATAGTACTATTTGGGGACGATCACCCCAGTTCGCGCCTTGACGGTTGATCCCCGTCGTGCCACATTGATTGGTAAGCGAATTTATGTATGAGAAGATTTCCATAGCGTGACCTTTGTGACGACACGCTACTTTAGATGGGAAAAATTGGTATCGGGTTAGCTACCCATTTTGGTTTAGTAAGGTAACAATGTCATGCGGCTTGTAATAATCCAAAATTAACGAAATACTACTAGACGCTTCGAATTACGACGTATTGCCTGACTAGCAATACGGGGTCATACTATTGATATTATGTTTGTGTTTTGGTTTTCATAACCATACTCATATAACGGTTTTTATTTTCATACAACGTCGTAAGACGTATTGTATGACGTTTTTACGACATTGGCTCGTATAATAATTTTTAAGGCAAATGCCTATATTATGATTTTCGACAAGGATTTGTATAAAATAACTTTGGCTATTTTATGGCCTATTACAAAGATTTGTATAAAATAATTTTGGCTATTTTACGGCCTATTACAAGGATTTGTACAAAATGATTTTTAGTAATAATTTTATACCAAAGTTATATTGATGGAATTTATTAAACTCTATGAATTCACTCGGCGTTATCGCTGACCTTTTCTTTTAACATGTTTTATCTCAGGTACTTGAAGGTAATTCTCGGGAAGACGACAAGAATTCATGGCCCGCACCTAAACTATATTTTCCATTCAAATACTTTGTAAAACTTTGTATGAAATATAATGACTTGGGACCGATGTAACTTTGATATTTATGAATGGAAATGATTTATTATTAAACGACGCGATTTTTATGCGTTGTCTATGATGTGAGTAATGTGCTATCCCGTAACACCAACTAGTCTTCCGCTGTATTGAGTTGTATAAATTTGGAGGTGTTACCGTTTGGTACCAGAGCTCTCGTTATAGAGAACGAAAGATTTTTAAAACCAAGGTTTTGAATAAAACATTTCAAAATCTTTTAACTATAAACATTTTTCTAAAAATGTCTAAAAATCTTTTGACTATAACGGTGCCGAAGAATTCCCGAGTTACCGACAAGGCCAGACTGAGAAGTGTTATTTTAATATATATATATAACTTGCATTATATATATATGATGTAATTTTATTACATGATTGTTTGATGATTATTTTGATATTTATACGAGACATTTATACGACGTAGATTGTCACAAGGAACCCTAAATCCCCTAGTAAATTAATCGAAGCTATTCTCGTAGGAATTCTAGCTATCCTAGATCTAAACCAAGTTGTGGATATTTATGATCCCGACAAACGGTTGATATTCATAGAAATGTAGATACTAGTTGATTGTGATATTAAAGAAGAATTGGCGAGATTAAATCTGATATCGATGTCATGACGATCTTTCCTTATAGAGTGGAGTTTGACAAAACGTTACCACCTAGAAAGATGTCATCTGATTCGTTGTCATCCAATTCTTAAATTGAAATCGAAAGGGTGAATGTTGCACTTGAGGCTGTTATTGGAACCATTACCCAAAAGCCTCATGCCACTAATACCTTTCCGAGAAGTCTAGTTGAATGATCAAGTCATTTCATATTAATGACTCATTTGATAATTGTTGTTGTAAGAGCTAATAGGATTGGAAATTAAGTGTTGATTCATATTGAGATTGTATTGCCTTTACAAGGCCGAAGAATAAGGTTGTAAGTATTGGAGAATGAGGTAGGATATCGAATTGAGTATAAAATTGGTTAAAACTTGAATAAAGTAAAATTTAACCCGTATGGAATATGAGATTATTAATAGAAGTTGTTAAGTTATGTGATTGAATTATAAGGTTTTAATTGATTGTAGGTTTGTGTTAAAGGTTGTTCCTAGGCCATTGTCCACTAACGAGGATGCCTAGTGTCCAAGAAATAAATGGAAGAAATATTCTTCTAAATTGGGACCGATGGATCTTCCGGGACAGGCAGGACACATAATGACTCTTGTAGATTAGTATTCATTGTGGTATCTTTTAAAAATCCCTAACTTAACTGAGATTCAGTTGGTAGGATGAGTTTTGTAAATTGTATGACATAGTGACACGTAATGTGTTACGGTACAATTTTGACTTGTTTATGATTAATGAAAAGACTACCTTTGATTGCTAAATCCTACATGTATCGATGTTATCTATCTTTTATTGCTTCATCCTAATGCTCGCATTAGTGATGCAACCATTGAACAAGTACTCATCTCGATTTGAGTTACGTTGTGGATTATTTTTTTTTGTGTGCCATCGAGATCATGAACCTCATGATTATTTGGCTAAGCTCATTTCCTATCATATTGTAGTTAGTTCTCGGTGAACAATTCTTCATCATTCTTTTGCAGATCACTCATTGTTTTTATAAAGATAAAACAAGTATTCCTTGAGAAAAATTGGGTTTTCATCACCATATGAATTATTTAAAGTGAGATTTATAAATAATCGTTATCGAAATGAAGTTGTTTATAAAACACATTGGAAAACTTAATTGTTTTCATAACAAAGGAAACATTTGTAAATATATTTTTGATTCTTATTTAAGAATTAAGCATGAAATTTTTTATTATAAACATGATGATAAAATTTTGACGAACTGAGTATTGCATCGTTAATCTTGAAATTGTATATAGTTGTGCGCCTACATACAATTTGGAATGGACTTTGCAAGACTGATTAGTAGTCACCATAAAACTGATTAATAAACACTAAATTTTCTTTGAAGATTGTGAAAGATTAAAATTTATGAGATCTGCAAGAAGTGAAAAATGAGGACATAATGTTAGGGACACCTACATATGTGCCTGTAGAATCTATTCTTCTGGGTTGAATTTACTCATTTGTGGAATTTGTCTTATTTGACAATTGGTATTCCCTTCTTGTCCAATTCTATCGTAGTGAGATTCTTAGGAAAAGTATTTGATTACCGAGTGTTGATACCCGACTGGATGTATCGACGTTCTTATCATTTCTTTTGATTTGATTTCATTTGAATGACCTGGGTAACGATCCGAGGAGCTTTCGAATGCGTACTCAAATTATGAAAACATGGGATATATTCATATTCGTTAAATGTTTTCGTCTGTATCTGATTTGAAATTCTCTCGCATAGATTATAAGTTGACCTTACTCTTTTAATAGTAGTTGTGTATCCTAATATCCCTGAACTTGTGAAGGATTATGAGTTATTATTAGTCTTTTGAGAAGTTCACATCTTATCGACGGCAATGCAACTGGAAAGTTGATAGTGCCCGTAGAATGGATTGCTTGATTATGACATGACGACATTGTCTTAATTGATGGGAACTCGAGTAGAATTCCCTCTAAATAATAAGATATTTATTATCAAAAGTGATCTAAATAATTCTTGATGGGTAACCATATCCTGCATTTAGACTTGAAATTATAACATGAATGATCGTGAATTAGTCATAGATATTGTAATCTAGAAGAACCTAATATGAATGTATTAAAAGATGTTTATGTTATCTGAAACTTTAGTAAGTATTTATTAATGAATTACCTAGACTTTTGCCATTAAGGCAAGTTGAATTTGGTATTGATTATATTCTCGGTGATGCACTTGTGGCTTGTGCACTGTGCGTCATTACCTTCTAAATTAAAGGAATTACCGTACAACTGAGAGAGTTGTCGGAGAATGATTTTATTCTACCAAGCCTGTCATCCTGAAGAGCTATGGTGTTATCATTCCTTATATTTATAGATTACTATGAATTGAGTAAATTGACAATCGAAAACGATGTCCATAACTCGAAATGGAAGATTTGTTCGATCATTTACAAGGTTCTAGTGTATGTTTTAAAGATCTGATCCATGGCATGGTTATCATCAACTTCGCGTCCGCGGAAAAGATTATATATTCCAATCATTACATCCAGAACTTGTAATGAACATTATGAGTTTCCCATGATGTCGTTTGGATTAACTAATACACATGTAGCATTCATAAATTTGGTGAATCACGTGTGTAGGCTGTAACTTGATAAATTCATGCTTGTGATCATTAAGAACCATATGTTTGTTTATAAGAATAAGAATGAGTTAATAATTAATTATAGATTGCCCTGAATTGGCCGAACAATAAAAACCTGTACCTTGAATATTTAACATGTGATGAAAGACTTAATCCTTTATATTAATTGACCGTGTGATTAATAGATAATGGAATATATTGACTCTTTAAAAATTAAGAGCCCTTTTAAGACTTTGGATTTTACCAAAAAGAAATGAAAATATGTTTTGACAAATGTTTTAACAAAGGATTTTAAAGGGATTATTCCCTTATACACTAAACATTTAACTAAACTTCTGTTTAGGGGTAAATGTTTGTGTATACCTCAAGATAACTTAAGAAGGATTGAGTAAAACCATTTATACCATGACTTGAAATTTTAAACGACACTTTTTGCTTTTCAACTAAGAAAATTTTGACCAAAGTATAAACCAAAGATTTTTCGAACAATTACGGATCTTATTAAATATTTTAGATAAATCAACGAAAATCTTGTTAATTAAATTAAAATTTATTTTGAACATTTTATATAATTGGTCGAACTAAGAAATTTAAAATCTTTATGTTTACATTTCATAAAAATTGAAAATTTATTATTTAATTAATTATAATAATTATCGACGCTTTAGACGACAGATTGAGTAAAACGGATAAGAATGATAGTAAACACGAAACTAAAACATAAAAGATATGAAGAAAGAATTTTTAATAAATACGGTTGTGATATTTATTTCATCAGGAAGGTGAACGTAATTACTGACGCATAATATAGAAAGAATATCTAAGTGAATTGTGGACATGATAATTACATCATCATGAGAAGTGAATATAGATACTGACATATTATATAAAAAGGATAAAGAACCAATTAGGATATATTCCTTAGTAATGAAGGTGAAAAATAAATTGCCGAACAATTTAAAAATAAACAATGTTTGTAAAAAGGATAATATGAATAATGAAAGGTTTCACGACTAATATGAACCATTAGAATTAAGAAGCCGATGGCGTTAAATGTATAAAAGACCACATGTGATTTTCTAAATATGGAGGATTATGAGATATAGTTATGTTGAAATTTGTAAGTATAAGTATTATATGTATGTCATTTCTGACTAAAAGTATCCTTGTCTGAATAAGTTGTACTAATGACAATTATGAAGGCAGACATCGCCTCATACATTAGTAAATGTCTAGCTATTGCAAAGGTCATCATCTGAATTTGATTCGATTTGGGTCATCGTCGACAGACTGACCAAATCTGCTAATATCATTCTCGTTAATGATAGAATCTTGATGAAGAAATAGACTCTTTTATTTAAAGGAGTTATGTAAACATAGTGTGCCTGTATCGATCATCTATATATCAAGATCCTCGCTTCGCATCGAATTTCTAGAGATTTGCTCAGGAATCAATGAGAACGAACCTTGATGAGAGTACTATGTACCACCCCAAATCGAAGGGACGAGGTAAAGTAACGATACAAAATACTATAAGCGCTGTTCTATGTTTGAATGATTGACCTTTGGTAATGAACCGTATAATCATTTTCCCTTGAAGAGATTATCATTGATAATTATCGTATTAGGATCGAGATCTAATCTTGTTAGGATCTAAATCTTAGAGCATCTGTAAGCAAGAGTTGAGATGAAGACACCCGACATACACCCATTGTGAGTTGGACATGTCTCTTAGGTTTAAGGTTTCCTATGATGGCGAACCTATCCTTGCAAAATACCCGACCCGCGAGATCTGAAATGGATATTGAAATTAGGATTTGATTATTGACAGCCGGTAGTGGGCAAGAGGTTATGTGAATGTGAAATGTAGATCTTGAAGTGCCAAATGGGTAGCAAAGTTATGCCACAATTTTTAAACTTGGAAAAATGAATTCATGATCTGACAAATCATGGGATATAAGTCCCCGTTGTATGGGACCATTGAGATGGTATAAAAGATTGGTTTGAAAGGCATATAAGCTGTATCTACCCTAGGACTTCAAAGACTGCGTGAATTATGTTTCGTATATCGAACTTGATGGAATATCTATCAAGTGAAAATCTGATTGTTCTTAGTAAAGCTTAGATCGGCGAAAAGTTGCATTCATCAAAAACCCGTGAACATCATGGATAGAGAAAATAAGTCAACATTAAGCCTGATCTTATTCCCGTAGTTATGTTTAATGAAACCCGCGTATTGGAATCGATTACACTTGTGAGAAAAGACCGAATGTGGAGGAAATACCCACATGGCTTTAACTCTATAAGAAGCGAGTAGTAAGGTAAGATGATCTTTGAGGACAAACATCCTGTTTAGGGGTAAATGCTGTGACAATCCGTCAATTTACGATTGATATTTTATTCTCAAATATTATTTGAAAATATTATTTTAATGTTACAATATGAACTCACTTATTTTTGGGAAGAAATTTGGATTTACGTCTTGAAGTAGCATCGACTACGTCTAAACCGGAGGATTCAATGTTACGTGCTTACGTTTACATACACCGTCCTTGGTGACAGTCCGACATTTCAGAAAATAAATTTATCCGTGAATATTATTTTGGAGTTTTAAATTTGTGTTGTTTCATAAACTCACAAATTTACGAGAAGAGATTAGGACTTACGATTTTATTTTAACGTCCTTTACGACTAAACCGGAAACCTTAGGATAACGTATTTACGTTTTCGAACTCCGTTTTTGATGAGACAATTTTTATTGGATTCGTTGTGTGACGTTGATTCATAATTTATAAAAACATTTTTCGAAAAACGACCCGAGGGCACGCAAATCGAGGAAACTAGAATCGAGGAGTACCCGTAAATAAATGGGGATGAGACAAGTGGGACACTTTTCCCACCCCCACTCAAACCGGCAACACAACTACACCATACCACTTTGGTGTCAAGTTTTCATTCATATGGCTAACACATGTCAAATGCTTAACAAATAAGCTAAGCTCAACACAAAACCACAAACCAAACCCATTTCTCTCATTATTCTCTCATGCAAACCACTCCTTTCTCTCCCTTGGCTCCATTGTTGCCGTCCCATCCTCACCCAAAAACACCATCATTGATCAAAAATCAACCTTGAAATCTTATGTTATATACACATATGTTGAAGCCCTTTTGAAACCTTATTGATTGGTGGTCCTTATAACATCCAAGGAGGAGTTTTCATGGAGTAGTAGGGATGATTTTCCACAAGTTTTCTATGAAGAATGGTAGTCATGAAGGTGGTCTTGGTGCATCATAAGTTTCTCCATCCAAAACCATGTCAAACTCATAACCTACATCAAGTTGGTGGTATAAAGATTGTCCTCCTCATCTTCTTGTTATTTTGATTATGTAAACATGTATTTTATTTCCTATTGTATATGTTTATGATGATTATATGATGATAAAAATGTTATGTGGGGATTTGTTGTTGATAATCATGGATAAAAAGATGAAAAACTATAAGTAAAAATGGGTAAATCTTGTTTAAATGATAGGCTGTATAAAAACAGTAAAGAACCATATGATAAACTGATAAAATGATGAATTAGAATGGATTTACAGTAAGCTATGGGTCTTGTACACATGTGAGAGTTGGCCATGCAATGGAATCAAAGTAATGAGTGAGATATGATCAAAACAAGTTTAGGGTATAAATCTGAGGTTACTGTTTTGGACGATTTTTAGAAAATATTTAGAAGATGATTCAACAGTATCTATAGCAGAGTTAAATGTAGCAAATATCATTTAGTTTATGTGATAAAAATATGAGCTTCTATCTCCATATAGAACTCAAGATATGGCAGTTTTGGTGGAGATGAAAATAAAAATCAGATTTTGGGAAAATAAAGTATAATATTATTATATAAGCACTCAAAATTATATTGTATAAAATGTAAAGTTAAAACCCACTAACTCTTGGATTTTATTTATACAAATATGTATAATGACAAATAAGTGGACATTTTATAAAAATGGTAACTTGTTAAGTCTTATAAGTAATAAAAACTGTAAACTTGATTTTTACGACTTTTTCGGCTATTACCGTAAAATTAACGTTTTTGTTAAATAAAACTTAGACGGTTGGACCCGTCTAATGTAAACTTTTATAAACTCATATACTGATATATAGACATGTATAACAAGTAAAAATAGATAAAACCCGAACTTTAGGGCATACGGACATTAACGAGCTAAGTAAACATATTGGACTAATACTTGGACTAATAATTGGACCAAATAAGATATAAACTTGTAAAAAGAAATTATTGGGCTTAACCCATTTGGGCCCAACATGGAAAGTATACATACTGATAAAATAAGTATAACAAGGATTAAAACAAGTTAAGGAACTTATAATAAGTTTATTGGGCATAAAACACGTAAATGGGTAAAACTAGTAAACTAGTATAAAAGTTATCGACATATAACATTAAAATGAGTAAACGAGAATATGTAAACCCACTTGATCATCATATATATATAATCATCATATGTATACATAATTGGTATTTTTATAAAGTCATTGGACATGAGTCTAAGACGAGTATTATTTGTCTAGGTTTCCGTGATTGAAGCACGCCCCGTACGTCCGAATTGCCGATAACCCGCCTTCCCACATCAACGTGAGTTCATAGCCTCGCACTCTTTTAAATGTTTTTATGAAATGTTTTATAAACCCGCGAGGGAGATAACATGTTAGTTTTTATAAAATAGGACACCATTTGTCCCGATTGTTTGTTTATTGATTTGGACCCGAATGATTGAATGACCCGATTGTATGACCCGATAAATGATTAAAGGACCCGATAGATGAAATTAAATGGATTATTAAAGTTAGGTTATGTCACTAAAAGTCCCATTAGCATGAGTTGTGAACTACCGGGATTTGGTAGACGCTTATGCATTTAATAGTACTATTTGGGGACGATCACCCCAGTTCGCGCCTTGACGGTTGATCCCCGTCGTGCCACATTGATTGGTAAGCGAATTTATGTATGAGAAGATTTTCATAGCGTGAACTTTGTGACGACACGCTACTTTAGATGGGCAAAATTGATATCGGGTTAGCTACCCGTTTTGGTTTAGTAAGGTAACAATGTCATGCGGCTTGTAATAATCCAAAATTAACGAAATACTACTAGATGCTTCGAATTACGACGTATTGCCTGACTAGCAATACGGGGTCATACTATTGATATTATGTTTGTGTTTTGGTTTTCATAACCATACTCATATAACGGTTTTTATTTTCATACAACGTCGTAAGACGTATTGTATGACGTTTTTACGACATTGGCTCGTATAATAATTTTTAAGGCAAATGCCTATATTATGATTTTCGACAAGGATTTGTATAAAATAACTTTGGCTATTTTATGGCCTATTACAAAGATTTGTATAAAATGATTTTGGCTATTTTACGGCCTATTACAAGGATTTGTACAAAATGATTTTTGGTAATAATTTTATACCAAAGTTATATTGATGGAATTTATTAAACTCTATGAATTCACTCGGCGTTATCGCTGACCTTTTCTTTTAACATGTTTTATCTCAGGTACTTGAAGGTAATTCTCGGGAAGACGACAAGAATTCATGGCCCGCACCTAAACTATATTTTCCATTCAAATACTTTATAAAACTTTGTATGAAATATAATGACTTGGGACCGATGTAACTTTGATATTTATGAATGGAAATGATTTATTATTAAACGACGCGATTTTTATGCGTTGTCTATGATGTGAGTAATGTGCTATCCCGTAACACCAACTAGTCTTCCGCTGTATTGAGTTGTATAAATTTGGGGGTGTTACACCATACCTTCTACCACCATGCTCAAGATTTGCTTAAGAGAACCTCGCCTACTCTTCTTTGGCTTGTGCTCTTCACCTTAGGCTTATGCTACTTGATGGATGAAAACCATGTATTTGACCCCGGTGGATGTTCTTTAAAGTTCTTACCATAGTACTCAGGGCCGAGTCAGGCTCATGACTCGGTGAACAAAAACAAGCGCTTCTCGGGAGGCAACCCGATGATCTATCCTTTTTTTATCCGTTTTCATAATAAGTGTAGGGGGAGACCCTAGTATGTGTTTGTTGTTTTCTTTCTTATGATGTGCAGGGATTAGAGCTTTAAAAGATCCACTTTTGATAACTTTTGACGACCCGTGATTCCGTGTTTCCGTCTTCTCGGTTCTATCCTAAAACTATTTTGATTTCCTATATTATATCCATATATGTTGAAATAGGAATCACTTTAGTTGTCTCTTCCTTAGCAAGATTTAAACAACATGCACAATGTCCTAAGTGTAGGGGAGTTTACTCCCACATACTTAAACATTGAGGACAATGTTTATATTAAGTGTAGGGGGGACTTCTATCGAAGCGAAGTGGGCTTTTCCATGAATTTGTCCTCATTTTAACCGGAAAATTGATTTTTCGACATTTTTTAAAGTTTTTGATCTATTTTGGCCTAGTAGTATTTTCCTTTGTTATTGTTATTTTCTTTATAAACAAATTATTAAATAAAATGGTTTTAATTAGTTTAGATATCTTTGATATATTAGGCCCGTCATGAATCTTTTGACTCAAACAGTGTTTACTTATTTGAGTTTACTCTAGCCAGTATCCTTAACGTGTTTAAATCAAGTTTTGCTAGACTTTTATATAGGGAACTTTAAAACGCGAAAGTCTTAACTCATACGGGTTCAAGAACACGAACTTTTCGCAAGTTCCTATAATTGATCCTAGAAAGTCATTTATCAAGGGAACTTTAAAATGTAAATTCTAAACTTGAAAAAGTCTAGGAAGTTGCAAGATCCTATAGATGACTTGAAAACCCAAAACTTTGATTTAATAGGCTAAGCATCCACGAGTCTCATTCCTTGAGATTTCAAATTATGGAGAACGAGAGAGATAGAGTTAATTATAAGTTTTGTATTCTTTCATGAATTTATGTGAGTTAATTATGAGCTTTTTCTCCCATCGCTTGTTAAATAAATAATTGCAATAAATAAGGTCGTACGATTTGAAAAGTTACTTAGCTTCTAGCCCAAGATCGTTTAAAAGTTTCTCAGGATTAATTAGAGTTCATAGCCAAGGCATAACTTATTGAAGCGGGATGAGAAGATTAGCGAGTCTGAAAAGGCCCTAACAAGGCACGAGGGCTACATTTTGTTGCTAAAGATCCAAAGTGATGTGAAGAATCATTTATCAAAAATCAATATGAAGGATTGAGATACATGGCGAAAAACCAATACTCCCTTAATGATCATGGAGAAGTCTATCCAAAAAAAAACCTAACAAGGTATGAGGATAAATAGATCCAAGTCCTAAAAAGAGGCGGATCGTTGTATAATCCCAAATAAATATTGGAGAAAAATGAAGAAGTCGTGGTCCAAGTTTGAAGAATCTCTCAAAAAACTTCAAGTGAAGAAATTCCTATTAAGAAGAGAAGACCATTATTTCAAGAACGTCTCTCAAGATTCGAAGTATGAAGTCAATGCCAAATATCGATCCGAGAAAGGTCTCAAATCGTGAAACAAGTTATGCCAAGATATGAACTTTATGAAGTTTCGAGAAGCAGTTTTAATAGATTTTGTCCTTTAGCTAACTATTGATTAAATCGTCCTACTTTATCTTCGGCCTAAATAAACTATCGAAATAAGTAAAAAATGCATCCTCGTGATCATTCAAGACAATAATAAAATATAAGAGATACACCTAGGAATAAGGGGGTCTAAGTGAATAATTGAGCCACATGAGTAAGTGTTAGATTTACTAACTTATAATAACAATGATCTCGTTTTTAAGCTTGGTATGGGGAACGTGAAACTTGAGGGTGATAAACAATCTTGACACCAAAAGCTCTAATGTAAGTCTTAGATTTCTTTACATGTTTCTTTCTTCAAGCATTTTGTAAATTTCTATCTTTTTAGTTTCCTTAGTGTCATAGCATTTAATAAAGGCCAAGGTGGGTTAATTATGATGGAGAATGTAAATTTCTATCTTGTAACTAATTCATTGCATGAGGGCATTGCAATGGTCAAGTGTAGGGTATTTAATAAGTGTGAAAACACTTATCCTTTTACCACTTAAATATAATAAAAATGAGACCAAAACGTGTATTTGATGTCGTAAAAGTCAGAATTATGCGTGGTTTGTGTTTTTGTTGTGTTTTAGGACCAAAATATGAAAAAGGAAGAAAACACGGGCTTTCACGGGCTTTTATCGAAGAAAACTTCAAAAGACGAAGTCAAAAGATCAAGAGTGAAAAAAAAGAACAGGAGTCGAAGGCCTATTCTGAAGATTTATCGAAGAAAAAGTCTAAAGACGGAAGTTTAACGAAGTCGAAGAACCAAGTCTAATAAAAGAACAAAATTATAAGACAAGTTCATTTTATCATTCGACAAATCCTGAGAAAAAGTCGAGAAAGACGAAGAAATTAAAAGACGAAAAGACAAAGAGAAATAGGAAGCAACCAACACCCTTCCCCTCCTCCTATAAATACCCTCCTAATCCTTTATAAGAAGGGGTTAGTTACTTAGTTGATAAATTTTAGTTTATTTTTATAAGTTGTAGGAGTAGATTAACTTACTTTCTCTCTCTATCTTTTCTTTCAAGTTTATTAATCTTTCATCTTAATCTTGTATTTTAATCATTAATCTTCACATTAATTTCAAGCTTTTTATAATCATTCTCATTCTACCTTTCTTGTTTTTAAATCTATTATTTTATTTGATTAATCATGTAGTTCGTTTAATCTTTTTGATTGATTGATTTGCTTATTAGATTGTTCTTACTGATTTGGTGTTTTTGATGTTTTAGCTTTTTGTGCTTATTGCTTTTTGTGTGTTTGTCTTATTTTTAATTAAGTGTTTCTTATAGATTTAATCTTTTAAAGGTTTATTTTAAATATTTAGTGTTTTTAAAGTTTTTTATTTGTGGCTTATTAGCTTTTTATTAAAATTAGTTTGGTTAAAGTTTTGATTAAGTGCTTATTTGTTTTTGCTTATTTTTGTTTAATCCGGGTTTAGAAACCCTCTTTTCCCGACTTACAGTTTGTTAATGCAATAATGACTAAAAATGTTACTTGCATTTTTCGGTCTTGCTTAGTTTTGATTACGACAATATGTAAAAACAAGCATTTACGAAAACAACGAAAAACGAATTCTTGAGTTCAAGTATTTTTCATTTTACCCATTTTCACTTAAGGTATGAATAAACAAGTACTAACCTTAATCAAGTGATCAAGTGATTTAATCTTTTCTTAAAACTCACTTTTTATTAAAAGTGACAAGTTTTTATTAAACTTTATTTTTAAGAAAATGTTTTATTAAATTAATTATTTGAAATTTGAAAATGGCATATTCTTATTCTGTTAAGAATATCCTTTCAGGATATTTTTATACCCAGATAAGACCTCCACCACTAAAAGACAAAAAGGAGCGGAGTCTAGTCCGGCGGTACCTTAGCGCCTAGGCGGTACCTTATCGATAAGGTACCGCGGGCTGTGATAAGGTACCGCGGGCAGAACTAGCCGTTGGCTCCTTTGTCCTTTAAATAGTTGGCCATTCTCAGCTTTTCACCTCACCTCTTTTGCACATTCATTTCCAGATTCAAACCCCTTCTTTATACACTCAAATCTTTGATCATTTGTTTGATTATTACTTGTTTAAGAAGTGAATCTTGTTCTTCCATCTCTTCCTCTCCAAGTGCAAAGAGAAGAACACTATCCTAGTGAAGTGTTGAGTCCACCACCAAAGATCTATTGAAGATCAATTTTTATATACTTGTAGTTGTGTCATAGTTGTGAAGATCCAAGTAGTTGTGTCTATTTGGAAGTTGTGTATGTACTAAGTATAGTTGTGTAGATTGGTCCTAGCTACGATTAGGGCTCGACTTTTAGCTTAGAGTCGAAAATTGGTTAAGCTACGTGTACGGTTTTCTCCACCATAAGGAGCTTGTTGTGTAGTGAACTCTCGAGTAAGGAGTACTCGAGGAGTGGAGTAGGAACGAGGAGTGAGCTTCGTTGCCGAACCACTATAAATCCTTGGTGTTCGGTTTGATCTTTCTTTACCCTTAACTATTTACATTCCTTATTACTTTTTGCATATACATGTGTTAATATTAGATTAGCTACACTATTATTCTTTATTCTTTGTGGATATATTTTTGTTAGTATTAGTTTAGCTACACTATCATTCTTTATTCTTTGTGGATATATTTTTGTTAGTATTGGTTTAGCTACACTATCATTGTTCATATTTGTGCATAAGAAGATTTCACATATTTCTCCAAGCCTAAGTTTTTGAAAAAGGGTTTTTGGAAACCATATTTTAACAAGTAAATTTTAAGAAACTATTCAACCCCCCCTTCTAGTTTCTACAATTGGTATCAGAGCGGGTTGCTCAAGAATTTTTAAAGTATATTGTATTTTAAAACTTGAATCGATCTATGGATTCCAACAAGTACCTAGAAGGGCAATCTATGCAAAGACCACCACTTTTTGAAACCGATAGTTTTATTTATTGGAAAAATAGATTTGAAACTTATGTGAAATCAAAAGATTTAGATCTTTAGCATGTTATTACCAATGGTGATTTTTTACCCTTTCAATTTAATGAAGTTTCTAAAACAAAAGAATTAGTCACTTTTGACAAAGCTAATGATGATACTAAAAAGAAACTTTCAAAAAATAATGAGGCTAAAATGGTTATTTATAATGCTTTGCCTAAGAAAGAGTATGAAAGAATTTTTATGTGTGAAACCGCTAAAGATATTTGGAACACTCTTTTAGTAACTCACCAAGGTAATAGCCAAGTCAAAGAAAGTAAAATCGATCTTCTTGTCCAACAATATGAACAATTTGTCATCTTAGAAGATGAAACTATTGATAGTGCATTTGCTAGGTTTAACACAATTATTACTAGTCTAAAAGCACTTGATGAAGGTTTTTCTAGCAAGAAAAATGTTAGGAAGTTTCTAAGGGCCTTACATCCAAAGCGGAGAGCAAAAGTCACGGCTATTGAAGAGTCGAAAGATCTCTTAACTTTGTCACTCGATGAACTCATAGGAAACTTGAAGGTTCATTAGATGATAATTTTGAAGGACTCGGAATTAGTAAAAACCAAGAGTGAAAGGAAATCTCTTGCACTTAAAGCCAAGAAGGCACAAAGTGACCATGATAGTTCCTCGGAGAGTGATGACGAGGAGTATGCATTGGCGGTGAGAGATTTCAAGAAGTTCTTCAAGAGACGAGGTCAACACGTTAGGCAACCAAACTATGACAAGAAACCATTCTCAAAGAATCGGTTTGTCAAGAACGAAAAAGGTGATAGGAGTTGCTTTAGATGTGGTGATCCAAATCACTTCATTGGTGATTGTCCAAAGCCCGCTCGTGATAAGAACCACACGGCATTCGTTAGTGGCGCTTGGAGCGATAGCGGTGAAGATGATGATGACAACCCCAAAGAGGAGAAATGTCTTATGGCTCACACTTCTAAAGAGGTACATTCTGAAACCGAATATTATAGCAATGATAGTTCCACTTTAGATGATATTGAATTTGAAGGCAAATATGATAGCTTACACAAACTTAGTCTTAAATTCATAGAAAAGAATAAAACCTTAAAATCAACCAAAACTAAGCTTGAAAATGAGATCAATGAACATAGGGAGAAATTGGCTATACTTGAGAAAAACAAAGAGGTTGATTTAGGTTGCTTAAGTTGTGAGAAACTTAGATTAGAGAATGATGATCTCAAGAGCACCTCCATTAAATTGGAAAAGTTCATGAAAGGTACTAGTGCTCTTGATGATATGTTAAACAAACAAGTTCATTCTAAGGAAAAACTTGGTCTAGGTTTTAACTCAAATGAAGCCTCAACTAGTGAACCAAAACAAGTCAGGTTTTCACAGAAAACACTTTCTGGACGCGGTTCCACATTGTATGGCGCGGTTCCTTATCGCTATGGAACCGCGGCCATAGATAAGGTACCGCGGCCAGAAGTTGATTTTTGTGAAAACTCTGAATTTTATGAAAAATCTAAGTTAAATGAAAAACCAAAGCATCTTACTGTTAATAAGGTTCAATTACCCATATAATAACAAGATTTTACTCGTTGAAAAAGTTCGTTATTCTCGGTATCTCTTCGAATTGATTTCCGGTTAATTGTGTGAGATTAGTTGTTCTTGGTGAAACAAATATTTTTGGTTTAGGAAAATAAATGAGCAAGACTTAATAATAAATGACGAGAAATTAAAACAAGTTAAAATGTAAACGGTGCAATATTTAAAACTTTAAAAGTAAAAGACGAAAAATGAAAGGACGTAAAATTAAAACTTAACAAAAAGTAAATGACGCAAATAAAAACTTAAACTAAAAGAAACGTGAATAAAAATTCACGTTAAATAAAAAGGCAGGCAGAATCAAACTTGAAGTTAAAAGAAGAAAACTTAAATATGAAAACAGAAAGAACCTTCATTCGGAAGTTTTGGACTTCCGGATGAACAAGCTTCATTTGGAACTTTTGACTTCCGGATGAAGGTTGCTTCATTCGGAAGTTTTGGACTTCCGGATGAAGGTTGCTTCATTCGGAAGTTTTGGACTTCCGGATGAAGGTTGCTTCATTCGGAAGTTTTGGACTTCCGGATGAAGGTTGCTTCATTCGGAAGTTTTGGACTTCTGGATGAAGGTTGCTTCATTCGGAAGTTTTAGACTTCCGAATGAAGGTATCTGGGAATGATGGAATACAGTAACAACCACAGACCCGAAGAACAGGGGAAGAACAGTAAACACGATTTATCCTTTAAATCAACTAAAATCAAACGAAAGATTAAACCAAAACAACCAAATAGCATCTACTAACAATAATCAATCAAAACAAATCATAAAAACTAACAAACATAACCAAATCAATCAAAACCCACTTGATCAAAATCATAAAAACTCAAGAACATGAGCAATGAAGAATAAGAACAAATCACACAAGAAAGGAAGAAGATGATGAATTAAATGCTTAATTAAAAAGTATGGATTCAATAACAAAAGCATAAACACAAATTAATCTAGAGAGAGAAAATATATATCTAGAGAGAGAAACTACCTACTCCTAATCTATCCTAAAAACTAACCAACCCTCTCACATGTTGTGAGGGTGGTATTTATAGGAGAGGGGAAGGGTTGGTGGCTTCCTCTTTCTTTCTATCTTGGTCCTCAGTCTTTCAGTCTTTCAGTCTTCTCAAATTCTTCGACTTCTAAGACTTTGTCTCGGGATTTCTTTGAACTCGTCTTGTAATTTCTTCATAATTTAAACATGAGTTCTTCGGCTTTTTAGTAAACTTCCGTCTTTTGACTTTTTTTCTTCGATAAATCTTCAGAATTGGTCTTGGACTTCCGTTCTTTTTCCACTCTTGATCTTTCGACTTCGTCTTTTGTCTTTTACTTCAATAAAAGCCCGTGAAAGCCGTGTTTTCTCCACTTTTCACCTTCTCGACCCTGAAACACAATAAAAACACAAACCACGCATAATTCCGCCATTTACGACATAAAATATATGTTTAGGTCCTGTTTTAATGTAATTAAGTGGTAGAAAAGATGGGTGTTTTCACACCTATCAAATCCCCTACACTTAACCATTGCAATGCCCTCATGCAATGCTTAGTGATAAAGCAAGGTTTACACTTTCCATCATAATCAACCTACCTTGGCCTTTATTAAACAACTAAGGAAAATCAAAAAGATAGAAAATAACAAGATGCAACAAGGAAGAAACATGTAAAGAAATCTAAGACTTACATTAGGGCTTGTGTGTCATGAATGTTTATCACCCTCAAGTTTCACGTTCCCCATGCCAAGCTTAAAAACAAGATCATTGTTAGTACAAGTTAGCATAACAAACATTTACTCATGCGGTTCAATTAATCACTTAAACTACCTTATTCCTATGGGTATCTCTTATATTTTATTGATGTCTTGAATGATCACGAGGATGCATTGTTGACTTATTTTGATAATTTATTTAAGCTGAAAGCAAAGTAGGACGATTTGATCAATAGTTAGCTAAAGGACAAAATCTCTTAAAACTGCTTCTCGGGATATCAAAAAGTTCATATCTTGGCATAACTTGGTTCACGATTTGAGACCTTTCTCGGGCCGATATTTTGCATGTACTTCATACTTCATATCTTGAGAGACGTGCTTGAGATAATGGTCTTCTCATCGTAATAGAGTTGCTTCACTTGGAGACTTTTGAGGGGTACTCCAACTTTGTTGACCACGACTTCATGATTATTTCTTCAATCTCTATTTGGGACTTCGAGATACAACGATCCGCCTCCTTTTCGGACTTGGATCTATTTATCCTCATACCTTGTTAGGGTCTTTTCGGATAGACTTCTCCATGATCTTTATGGGAGTTGATTGCTTTTCGTCGTGAGTCTTGATCCTTCATATTGATTTTAGGAATAATGCTTTTCACATCACTTTGGATCTTCAGCAATAAAATGGAATCCTCATGCCTTGTTAGGGCCTTTTCGGACTCGCCAATCTTCGCGCCCCGCTTCATAAGTTATGCCTTGGCTATGAACTCTTATCATTACCGAGCAACTTTTAAACGATCTTGGGCTAGAAGCTAAGTAACTTTTCAAATCGTACGACCTTACTTATTGCAGATAAATTATTAGCAAGTGATGGGAGAAAAAGATCATAATTAACTCACATAAGTTAATGAGAGAATACCAAACTTGTAACCAACTCTATCATTTCTCGTTCTCCACAATTTAAAATCTCAAGGAATGAGACTCGTGGATTCTTAGCCTAATAAACCAATTAAGGTCTACATGGTTAAGGATACTAGCTAGAGTGAACTTGGATAAGTAAACTCGGGTTGAGTCAAAAAATTCACAACGGGCCTAATATATCTAAGATAACTAAACTTGTTAAAACCATTTTATTAAAATAGGAGAAAAATAGCAAAAATAAAGGGGACTACAACTAGGCCAAAATAGATTAAAAATTTTGAAAAATGTCGAAAAACTGATTTTTCGGTTAAAATGAGGACAAATACAAGGAAAAGGCCACTTAACTTCGATAGAAGTCCCCCCTACACTTAATATAAACAGTGTCCTCAATGTTTAAGCATGTGGGAGTAAACTCCCCTACACTTAGGACATTGTGCACGTTGTTTAAATCTCGCTAAGGAAGAGACAACTAAAGAGATTCCTATTTTAATATTGAGAAATATAAAATAGTGAATCGAAAAGAGTTTAGGATAGAACCGGAAAGAAGGGAACACGGAATCATGGTTCGTCAAAAGTCATCAAGAGTGTGTCGTTGAAGCTCTAATCCCTGCATATGATAAGAAAGAGAACAAGAACCACCAACGGGGCTCCCCCTACACTTATGTTGAAAATAGATAGATAATTGGGTTGCCTCCCAAAAAGCGCTTGTTTTTGTTAACCGAGTCACGAGCCTGACTCGTCCCCGAATTAAATAGTCCATGGGGAAGCCTCGAATGTGATACCGGGATCAAAGACCTTGTCCTCATTCCCGGTGGACATTAACAAAGGAGAGGCGGGGGAATAAGTCTTGACAGGGAGAAAGGTCCTTTCAACATACGTATAGTATGTGATTTCAAGATCCACGGGAGGTGGGTTGGGTATAGTAAGCACATTGTCATCCCCCAAAGACAATGGATGCTGAGCAAACGGCAAAGCCAAATTGTTATCAATCATAGCATAATCAATGTCACCTCCCGGATCAAAACACTCATCCTCATTTCCTGGTATAACACGAGTAGAGTAAAAGTGATACATCACCCGCTTGGGTGTGCCCGTGGGAGGATGAGGTGGCAATATAATATGAGAAGTATGAGAACAATTACCTTCCACCTGTGTTCCTTTTTCAGTAGATTCACATCTTTCCACCTCTGGAATAGAAGGTGTAGTGTCATCGTGTAATAAATCTTCTAGAAAAAGTATATCTCCATCCACATCAGCATACCCGGATGTGTATTCCACGGGTGTATCAATAGCAAGAAACTCATCGATCTCAGGAATGTGAAAGCTATCATCACTAAGGAGTGAAGTATTTTGCTTTAGAAATTCCTCCTCGTCGAAAATAACCTCAATATCATCATCACTCTCCTCATTATTTATAGGTCCAATAATATGCTCAGGGATATGGGTACTCGTCTGATCTTGCTGCTGTAAAAATGACTCCATACAAGTTCGCAGTGTGTGTAAAAGCTCTTTTGATTGCGCTTGAAAAGCTGTAGCAAGATCGACAATTGGTTCTTGGTAACTCATCCCGTGACAAGGCTGATGATCGAGTGAGTGTGGTGGGGGCTCATAGTGTTGAAAACCTGAATTATAGCAAGGTTGTGGCTCATAGTTGTTCATCAGTTGGGAATAATTAGAAACCGGGTTTGGTTCATAATAATCCATAGGTGAAGAAAACTGAGGATCCGGATGTTGCTCATAATAATTCATTGGTTGACAATAATAGGTATCGTGAGGACCCCCACAGTTGTTGCAAACCGGGTGTAGAGAAAAATCAGGTGCGTCTTGTGGATAGCTATTGTCATTGTCATAATTGTACCCCGGTTCTTTCCCGTGACCATACGGGTATCGAACCGGGCACGAAACATGCCAATGAGAATCGCTTCCACAATAGATGCACGGGGGAACAGGAGGTAGGTTCAAAAAGTACGAATTAGTCGAGTTGCAAAAAGGACAAAATCCGGATTGTGTGTAGTCGATATCGTTTCCGCACCACTCACATGTGCACCATTGGCAAGAGTTGTCCCCAGATAATTGTTTCCCACACCGGACGCAATGGACATAAAAATCCATGAAGAAAGATAGATAAGCAAGAAGAATATTTTTGGTGCAAAACTTTGAAAAAGAAATGCTTTTTAGGATTTTTCAAATGTTTTTGGATTTTTGAAAATTTTGATAAGAAAAATAACGTTCACAAGTGAATGGATCCCAAAAGCCAACGCTTCACTCACAAAAAACCTTCGATCTTCACGAAAAGAGCCGGCAGCGACGCCATTTTAATAACAAGATTTTACTCGTTGAAAAAGTTCGTTATTCTCGGTATCTCTTCGAATTGATTTCCGGTTAATCGTGTGAGATTAGTTGTTCTTGGTGAAACAAATATTTTTGGTTTAGGAAAATAAATGAGCAAGACTTAATAATAAATGACGAGAAATTAAAACAAGTTAAAATGTAAACGGTGCAATATTTAAAACTTTAAAAGTAAAAGACGAAAAATGAAAGGACGTAAAATTAAAACTTAACAAAAAGTAAATGACGCAAATAAAAACTTAAACTAAAAGAAACGTGAATAAAAATTCACGTTAAATAAAAAGGCGGGCAGAATCAAACTTGAAATTAAAAGAAGAAAACTTAAATATGAAAACAGAAAGAACCTTCATTCGGAAGTTTTGGACTTCCGGATGAACAAGCTTCATTCGGAACTTTTGACTTCCGGATGAAGGTTGCTTCATTCGGAAGTTTTGGACTTCCGGATGAAGGTTGCTTCATTCGGAAGTTTTGGACTTCCGGATGAAGGTTGCTTCATTCGGAAGTTTTGGACTTCCGGATGAAGGTTGCTTCATTCGGAAGTTTTGGACTTCCAGATGAAGGTTGCTTCATTCGGAAGTTTTGGACTTCCGGATGAAGGTTGCTTCATTCGGAAGTTTTAGACTTCCGGATGAAGGTATCTGGGAATGATGGAATACAGTAACAACCACAGACCCGAAGAACAGGGGAAGAACAGTAAACACGATTTATCCTTTAAATCAACTAAAATCAAACGAAAGATTAAACCAAAACAACCAAATAGCATCTACTAACAATAATCAATCAAAAAAAATCATAAAAACTAACAAACATAACCAAATCAATCAAAACCCACTTGATCAAAATCATAAAAACTCAAGAACATGAGCAATGAAGAATAAGAACAAATCACACAAGAAAGGAAGAAGATGATGAATTAAACGCTTAATTAAAAAGTATGGATTCAATAACAAAAGCTTAAACACAAATTAATCTAGAGAGAGAAAATATATCTCTAGAGAGAGAAACTACCTACTCCTAATCTATCCTAAAAACTAACCAACCCTCTCACATGTTGTGAGGGTGGTATTTATAGGAGAGGGGAAGGGTTGGTGGCTTCCTCTTTCTTTCTATCTTGGTCCTCAGTCTTTCAGTCTTTCAGTCTTCTCAAATTCTTCGACTTCTAAGACTTTGTCTCGGGATTTCTTTGAACTCGTCTTGTAATTTCTTCATAATTTAAACATGAGTTCTTCGGCTTTTTAGTAAACTTCCGTCTTTTGACTTTTTTTCTTCGATAAATCTTCAGAATTGGTCTTGGACTTCCGTTCTTTTTCCACTCTTGATCTTTCGACTTCGTCTTTTGTCTTTTACTTCAATAAAAGCCCGTGAAAGCCGTGTTTTCTCCACTTTTCACCTTCTCGACCCTGAAACACAATAAAAACACAAACCACGCATAATTCCGCCATTTACGACATAAAATATACGTTTAGGTCCTGTTTTAATGTAATTAAGTGGTAGAAAAGATGGGTGTTTTCACACCTATCACCATACTTGACGACAATGCTATTAGTAAGTTCTATAAGCCGTTAAGTAAACCTCTCATGGGAAATAGAAGTTTATCTAGATTATCTTCTACTCCACCTAGAGTACGGAATGAGTCTAAGCCTAGAAGTAGAACGACAACGCCTACAAGGGATAATCAAAACAACTCACGAACTAGAACTAAAACTCCAACACCTAGAAAGAATGATAATAACTCTAAATCTAGATCAAACACACCTAGGAGAAGTAATAAACAACAAAATGGTTACATGAACTACTACCCTCCTCCATTTTTTTCTCCATGGGGAATCCCCACCTCATTCATGCATCCCAACCAAATGCAAGGGATGTTTGGAACTAACAATTTTGGACCCATGAGATATTGGGGACCAAATGTTTGATCTTGTGTATTGTTACCTAGATATGCTTGGGAATTGATTTGGAGCCCGATGAGGGGATTAAGGATAGTGGATGTTCTAAACACATGACGGGTAATCGAAGTTTGTTCTCGCATTACAAAGCATATGATAGAGGTAACGTCACATTTGCTAGTAGTCTACGTGGTAATATCATTGGCAAAGGTACGGTTTCTCTTGACTCCATGACCATTGAAAATGTTGAGCACGTAGATAACTTAGGTTTTAACCTTTTAAGTATAGGTCAAATTTGTGATAATAAGTTTAAGGTCATCTTTTCGGAACATGACAGTGAAATCGTAAAAGATGGAAAAGTCATTGGAAAAGGTGTTAGAAAGCATGGGCTTTATGTCATGAAGGTTAATAAGAAGTCAAAAGACAACATATGTCTTGCGACTATAGATGATAGTTCTACCCTTTGGCATAGGATATTAGGTCACGCTAATATGCGTTTAATTCAATCTTTAGTCTCTAAGGAGTTGGTAAGACACCTCCCCAAGATTAAGTTTGATAGTCACTTTTGTGATGCTTGCAAAGTTGGAAAGCAAGTTCACTCAAGTCACGAAGCCAAGAATTTGGTTTCGACCTCTCGGTGCTTAGAGCTCCTACATATGGATCTCTTTGGACCTTCCGCCATACGGAGTTATGGAGGTAACCTTTATACCCTAGTTATAGTTGACGACTATTCTAGATTCACTTGGACTAGATTTTTGGCATCTAAGAATGAAGCTTTCGATCATTTCGAAATCTTTAGTCGAAGAATTCAAAATCAACTAGGATGTTCATATGTTTCTATTAGGACGGATCATGGTAGGGAATTTGATAATGAAGTGCAATTTGGTGCCTTTTGTGAAGCTCATGGTATTACCCATAACTTCTCGGCTCCTCGCACTCCACAATCAAATGGGGTAGTTGAAAGGAAGAATAGGACTCTCCAAGAGATGAGTAGGACGATGTTAAACGAGCAATCTTTGCCTCAAAAGTTTTGGTGCAATGCCGTGGATACATCGACTTATATTCTCAACCGAATTCTTATTCGACCTTTCCTAGGAAAGACCCCCTATGAGATTCTTAAAGGTAAGAAACCCTCATTAGAATACTTTAGGGTGTTTGGAAGCAAGTGATTTATCCTCAACACCAAAGACTACCTTACCAAGTTTGACCCAAAGTCTTACGAAGGTATCCTTTTAGGTTACTCCCAAACTAGTAAGGCCTACATAGTCCTAAATAGAACCTCAGGGGTTATTGAAGAATCACTAAACGTAACCTTTGATGAAACCCCTCCTTCACCCAAGACACCACCATTGGTTGATGATGACTTTGATGAATTAGAAGTAGTTAAAGCCAAAGAGGTTAGAAAAATAGGAGTTGAAGACCTTAGTGTTGAAAAGGAAGTAAACATTAAGGAGTCTAGGGATCATACTCTCAATAATGTCATTGGTGACTTAAATCAAAGGACCCTAAGATCTCAAGTCCAAAACCAAAGAAACTTCTTTTGTTTTGTCTCCTTGATTGAACCAAAGAATGTTAAAGAAGCTTTGACGGATGAGAGTTGGGTCATTGCGATGCAAGAAGAATTGAATCAATTCGTTGCCAATGATGTTTGGGAACTTGTTCCTCCACCTAGAAGTTCTACCATTATAGGAACCAAATGGGTATTTAGGAATAAGCTAGATGAGAATGGTGTTGTGTCTCGTAACAAGGATAGACTTGTAGCTCAAGGCTATAATCAACAAGAAGGGATTGATTATGACGAGACATATGCACCGGTAGCTAGATTAGAATCAATTAGAATCCTTTTAGCCTACGCTTGTGCCTTAGATATTAAGCTTCAACAAATGGATGTAAAGAGTGCATTTCTTAACGGTTTGATCAATGAGGAGGTATATGTGGCTCAACCTCCCGCCTTCATTGATTTTGAGAAACCGGACCATGTTTACAAGCTTAAGAAAGCACTTTATGGACTCAAACAAGCACCCAAAGCTTGGTATGATAGACTTAAAGCGTTTCTTGTTAAACATGAGTATACCATGGGAATGGTAGACAATACACTCTTTACAAAGAAGAAAGGTTCTCACCTCATAATCGTACAAATATATGTTGATGACATTATATTTGGCTCAACTTGTCAAGAATTGTGTGATGACTTTGCCAAAATCATGCATGATGAGTTTGAAATGAGTATGATGGGAGAACTTAACTTCTTTCTAGGACTCCAAATTAAACAAATGGACGATGGTATTTTCTTTAGTCAATCTAAGTACGCTAAAGAAATACTAAAGAAATTTGGATTAGAAGAATCTAGACCAATGAAGACCCCTATGGCCTCAGATACTAAACTCACCGTAGATGATGATTGTGAGTCGGTAGACAACACCAAATATAGAGGTATGATTGGTAGTTTGTTGTACCTAACGGCAAGTCGACCGGATATCATGTTTAGTGTTTGCCTTTGTGCTCGCTTCCAAGAGGCTCCCAAAACCTCTCACCTTGAAGCGATTAAGCGTATCTTCTGATACATTAAAGGCACTATACATTTAGGATTATGGTATCCTAAAGGGACCGGCGTAGAAACCATTGTCTACGCGGACTCGGATCATGCGGGAGACTATGTGGACCGGAAAAGCACTAGTGGAGTTTGTACCTTCATGGGTTGTTGTTTAACTTCTTGGTTCTCCAAGAAACAAACCGCTCTTACGATATCCACCACGGAAGCCGAGTATGTGAGTGCCGGTAAATCATGCCAACAAGCTCTATGGATGAAGCAAGCGCTTGTTGATTACGGGATTTCTCTTGATGATGTTCCCATCATGTGCGATAATAAAGGCGCTATAGACCTAAGCAAGAATCCCGTGCAACATTCGCGAACCAAACACATAGAAATTAGACACCATTTCCTTAGGGATAATGTTCAAAAGGGGAACATTACTATTGAAAAGGTGCCCTCCGAGGACAACTTAGCCGATATCTTCACTAAGCCACTTAAGAGGGAACCTTTTTATTACTTGCGTCTAGGTCTAGGATTAATGGAACATCTTCCTTAATTTCCTTTCTTCTTGTGTGTTTTCAGTTACCACTTTGAGTCCTTGAGTCTTTTAAGATTCTTTTGAAAAATCTTCGCATCTTCCTTCAAAACTCTCAAAGTCTCTTTCGAAAATGGTTGAGAAATTCGTTTGACATTGTTAATTCAATCTAAAAACGATTTTTCATAGATTCTCGCTATTAATATAGAGCTTACATAATTCATATGTATGATTCTCTCAAACATAGCAAGAACAAGATTGAATCATGGAGGATCATTGTGCCATGACTTAAGGTCTTGTCTTACACACCTCCCACATTGATTTTTTAATCCATGTATTTTGGTCAAATCTCTATTTGGTAAGTTTGCATATGTTTTCTTTGTCTATCTTTGCTTTTAAGCATATCCCTATGATAAGTTAGACTAGAAAAATAAGATTTGCTGAAAAAATCTTCCTCCAAACACCAAACCCTGCTTCTGCAGGCGGTTCCTTATGTGAACCGCGGTACCTTATTGATAAGGTACCGCCACCGTAGATAAGGAACCGCCTACAGTGGGCTTCCTTTTCGGGTTTTTGTCTGAAACTCCAGATTTGCTCCAACCTTTTTGAGAATCTTTTTTTCAAACCCTTTGACCACCCCAAAAAAAACCCTAAGCCTTCCCTATTTAAACCATAAGCATTTTGCATTACTTCACATCCAAAATGTCTTATTCTCCCAATGAAAGCCTTGAATCTCCTCCATTTTCTCCAATTGCTTTCAATCCAAACCCACCTAAGAACACTCTTAATCACATGTCTCCTACCAAGAATGTTGATTGTGGAACATCCTTTCTTCCACCACCACCCTTTAGTGTTCTTCCTCCTTCTCATGATAATGTCATGCACCATGGAACATATTGTCATTGTTGTCAATATCAACATTTTGCTATGGCACACATCTATGAGGAGTTGAGCTACATCAAGAGTCTCTTAATCAAGCCTCCTCTTCACTTTGATTATGAGATCTCCAACAAGCCACCACCACCACCCTCCGCTATTACCTTGTCTTTCATATAAGCATTGATTGCTTATCCACAAGACACAAAATTCAAGCAAATCTTATAATTCTAGAATAACTAGGATTAGATTTATGCTTTTTGCTTGTTTCTTTTTCCATACTTCTTTGTATGATGTTTCTTTAGTAACCTATCTTGGATCTTTGTCTTTGTGTTTTCTTCTCTTTTTCTTTTTTTTGTGACCTATTCCTATATATTGTTGGCTGTTTCTTTTGTTCAACTAACCCTTCTATGTAGCTTGTCACCATATCTCGATTCCTCGGTACCCCAAGATAGGGGGAGTAAGCACCAAGGGGGAGTCTTTGCAAAGTCCGTTTCTGCAACACCGGATTACGCAACCTTTTTGTTTCGACAAAGGGGGAGAAATGAATAAACTCGTCTTCAAAAATCTTGTTTTTGTGTGATTGAGTTTATGTATTGTCGGAATCAAAAAGGGGGAGATTGTTAATGCAATAATGACTAAAAACGTTACTTGCATTTTTCGGTCTTGCTTAGTTTTGATTACGACAATATGTAAAAACAAGCATTTACGAAAACAACGAAAAACGAATTCTTGAGTTCAAGTATTTTTCATTTTACCCATTTTCACTTAAGGCATGAATAAACAAGTACTAACATTAATCAAGTGATCAAGTGATTTAATCTTTTCTTAAAACTCACTTTTTATTAAAAGTTACAAGTTTTTATTAAACTTTATTTTTAAGAAAATGTTTTATTAAATTAATTATTTGAAATTTGAAAATGGCATATTCTTATTCTGTTAAGAATATCCTTTCAGGATATTTTTATACCCAGATAAGACCTCCACCACTAAAAGACAAAAAGGAGCGGAGTCTAGTCCGACGGTACCTTAGCGCCTAGGCGGTACCTTATCGATAAGGTACCGTGGGCTGTGATAAGGTACCGCGGGCAGAACTAGCCGTTGGCTCCTTTGTCCTTTAAATAGTTGGACATTCTCAGCTTTTCAACTCACCTCTTTTGCACATTCATTTCCAGATTCAAACCCCTTCTTTAATCACTCAAATCTTTGATCATTTGTTTGATTATTACTTGTTTAAGAAGTGAATCTCGTTCTTCCATCTCTTCCTCTCCAAGTGCAAAGAGAAGAACACTATCCTAGTGAAGTGTTGAGTCCACCACCAAAGATCTATTAAAGATCAATTTTTATATACTTGTTGTTGTGTCATAGTTATGAAGATCCAAGTAGTTGTGTCTATTTGGAAGTTGTGTATGTACTAAGTATAGTTGTGTAGATTGGTCCTAGCTACGATTAGGGCTCGACTTTTAGCTTAGAGTCGAAAATTGGTTAAGATACGTGTACGGTTTTCTCCACCATAAGGAGCTTGTTGTGTAGTGAACTCTCGAGTAAGGAGTACTTGAGGAGTGGAGTAGGAACGAGGAGTGAGCTTCGTTGCCGAACCACTATAAATCCTTGGTGTTCGGTTTGATCTTTCTTTACCCTTAATTCTTTACATTCCTTATTACTTTTTGCATATACATGTGTTAATATTAGATTAGCTACACTATTATTCTTTATTCTTTGTGGATATATTTTTGTTAGTATTAGTTAAGCTACACTATCATTCTTTATTCTTTGTGGATATATTTTTGTTAGTATTGGTTTAGCTACACTATCATTGTTCATATTTGTGCATAAGAAGATTTCACATATTTCCTCAAGCCTAAGTTTTTGAAAAAGGATTTTTGGAAACCATATTTTAACAAGTAAATTTTAAGAAACTATTCAACCCCCCCTTCTAGTTTCTACACAGTTTTTTTATATTATTCCGACTTAAGTCCTTGCCCTCATATTCTGAATTAGATACTATAACATATTATTCCGTATCAGCCCCTAAACCATATTCCGAGTTAGCTCTTACCTTCCATTATTCCGGATTGCATGCAAAGTCCATATTCCGGATTGCTTGAGACACGGATTCCGGATTAGGTTCAACAATAGGAAATTCCGGATTACGTTTAAGACATAGATTCCGGAATAGGTGAAGTTTTCACTTATTCCGAATTAGGTTGGAAAAACATATTCCGGATTGTATATGTGACATGGATTCTGGATTATGCTGTTAAGAGGGATTCCGGATTAGGCTATGTGTCGGTTTATTCCGGATTAGATAGAGTTTTTACATTCCGAATTAGGATAGGGATAGGTATTCCGACTTAGGTTAAGTTTTCACATATTTTTACTTTTCGAATTATTTTCAAATTCTGTTTTTCCCGCCATTTTACCTAACTTTATTTTCAATTGTTTTGTCTTAGGTTATTTTCAAAATTACTTTTCATCAAGTTTTAATCTTGCTCTATTTCTTTTATATTTTGTCATTTACTTTTAAAAGTGTTAATTTTTAGTTTATAATATTTAAAGTTTCCATTTTAGTTTAAAATAGATAAACGACATTTGCTTTTTACACCAAGAACAACCGAGTCGCACGTTTAACCGTTGTCAATTCGATTAGACACAATCTCACTCATTAATAAATTCTTATATTACACTATACCTTGTTCATATTGTGTATAAGAAGGTTTCACATAAAACTCAAGCCTATGTTTTTGAAAAGGATTTTTAAAAACCAATCTTTAACAAGTAAATTTAAGAAACTAGTCAACCCCCCCTTCTAGTTTCTACAAATATAATTAAGGGCTCGTAGTATAGTTATAGTAACATTTTATGTAAGCCCGACCTGTGGGTTTGCTTTTTAGTAATCCGGTGGTCTAGGTGGGTGGTGGAAGGTGGAAGCCATGGATGAGTTGAGAGAAAGAGAGGTTGTGTGTGAAAGTTAAGAAAAGTGTATTAAACAAAATGAAAATACAAATGAAACACAATCAACACCCCTCCTTGGAAGCCTTGGAGGGGCATATATAGTCACACACGACACTTAAACTATACAGCGTTTCTTAGTCTAGTCTATGCGTGTGTGACTATGATAACTAATGTGAATTCTTAAATGTCGTCACATAAAATGAATTTCCAACAATCTTCCCCGTTGGGACGACGTGTAGAATTCCTTACAATATTTTTCCTAACAAGTACATAATGATTAAGAACACAAGCTTCCATGAAGCGTCCAATGCTGATGAAGTCTTCTGAGGCCTTTGACTTCAAGTCTTCACTTCAGAGCGACTCATCTTTAAAGTAACTTGTAGTAGAAATATTGTAGCGGCACGAGCTAAGTAATCCATATACTTCTGGTTAAGGAGAAGCTTCTGAAATAACTTCCCCCTAATTTATGCCACATAAACTTGATGTAGAAGCTTTTAAATAGCTTCCCCCTAAACCGACAATCCTCGTAAGCAACTTCAAAGCTTTCAATAAAGCTTAGAATGATTAAGCGCACAACGGAATTTAAAAAGCAAACCCCATCATATAACATGATAATGTTGCTATGAGGGATTGAAAGTAAGGGGCACACCAAGTAGATCAACAACGTCTCTTCTCACGCTTGAATAATTCTTCTGAATTTTTTCCCCCTGAGAGTTCAAATTATGCATACTAGAAAGAATCAAGACATTTCTTCCCCCACATAGTTGAAGAAAATAAACCAATCCCAAGTATGAAGCTCAAATACTGAAGTAGACACTTTATCCCATTCATGAAGTTGACATCGTAACACCAGAGTCAATTAAGTCCCGGGAATGCACATATCTTCTTCCGGAGATGCACCAGAGTCAATTAAGTCCCGGAAGTGCATATCTCTCTATATAGGATAATGATGATGAATAATTGCAACAAAAAAACAATTAAACATCGAATCAGTAGTGTACCGTTTAGAGATTGATAACGCCACGAGTTAAAACACTGATTTTCTCTGCGGTTATGACAAATGTCATCCCGGAATGTCTTCAAATCAAAAGAAGGTATGAAGTTCATCACGTGTACTCGTTGTGCGTCCAATGTGTCTTCTTCTTCCCCCTTGATGGTTTCAAAACTCGGAACCAACAATAAATCGTACACACATGAACCTGAAATCTCGTGAGAATAATAAATAAGCAGAATTATATATTTGGTGAGAATCAGTTGTTGATCGAAATTCTCTACTCATAAACTCTCCATGGCCATCTTTACCAACCCCTTGTAGGCAATTTGAAGTGATCACTGATAGAATGAACCGGATACATCAAACTGGAAACTGAATAAGAATCCTTCGATCTTGTGACTTAAGCTTGCACTATTGTTGAATGAGGAACGGTGGAGAAATCTCTAAGTAGCCAATGCATCACTGAAGAAGTCTATAAGCACAACACCTCTTGAAATTATCCACGTCGACTAAGCGCGTGACACTGAGTATAACAATGTAACCCCTTTAAGTGTTAGTTATCCGAGTCATCAACCAACCGCCCCGAACCCGGAAACCAGATAAACAAGTCTTCATTCTAAGATTAAGCACGAGCAAGTTATCGTCAAAGATAAAATAAGTTCACGTCTTTGATAAATTCGTCTCCAACTTCAAATAATAATAATATCCGATCAAACAAATCCATAGCCACTAAAAAATCGCCAAATTTTTCTTGGTATCGTAAAATAAATTTTGTCACATAGTCTCGACATTTTGTCTTGTCACTTTGTCGCGTCAAAGCCCCGGTTATAACCAACAAGACTACATTTCCCAAATTTTATCCAAAATAATGAATTTTGAAATAAAAAATTCGGTTAAATTAACACCAATTGGCCCATATCACTTATATAAACCCGGTCCATGAAATGAATATAAAACACTCAACCCTTAACACACTCACAATTTAACCCTAATCACTCACCCTTATTTCCTCCGCCAACAACTCCACATCTCAAAACAAATCCCAATCTCGTTTAATCCGCCCCAAAATCTACTGACTCCAACGTAACCAAATCTCATCCCACCAAAAATATCAATCAACAAATAAATCAAATCATCTTAGCAGTGATATCACACGAATCCAACATAAATTAATCCCTGGTTCAACATCATCAATTAAACCCACACCATATCATACATCATTAAGATCATTAAAGAAAGGCTTCAAGATCATCAATTGAGTATGATCTCGGGTAGGTGTATATATTATCATGTTTTTCATTTGAATCAAAGAGTGATTATAATAAAATTGTTATAAATCATTCTTGTAAATTCGTAGATTTACCATAGGGATTGTAATTGATTTGTGTGTTGAGTGTCAATCAAAACTGAGATTGGGTTTAACAGAGTTGTTAGACTCGACTCTTAATTAGTTTCGTATAGAAAAAAATGGTTTCATCTTGACAGATCTATGATGAGAACTTATTTTCGTGAATAGATCTTAATAGATCTCGGCATGCATGTCCAATCACGAAAAAAATCAATCTGAGAAAATTTTTAATGTTTTTGATTTTGAGTCTTGTTGATGTATAGAGGGGTTTGGTGACGATGGGAATAAGTTTAGAGTTATGTTAGATTTGTTGTGGGGTTAAAAGGATGTTGTGGTGTATTGGATATTAGTTTAGGTCTCGGTTTTCTGGTTTTGTAAAACTGTCGCAATGGTCATTGAAGAAAAGAAACCATCGCAATGTTTAATGACTAAGGCCATCGCAGTCTTAACTTCGAGTCCATCGCAATGTAAAAAATAATCCATCGTAGACTGTTTTTAAAAAACCTATCGTAACATAAGTAAGATGGCCATCACAGTCTAGTACTATTTAAACCCATCGCAGTCAAAAAGATTGCCATCGCAGTCTAACTTTTTTACCCATCAGAGTCTAAAAACAATATGGCCATCGCAGTCTAGATTGACACCATCGCAATGGACACCATCTCAATGGTTCCATCGCAATGGTTCCATCGCAGTGGTACCATCGCAGTCTACACATCGCAGTCAATGCGATTGTTGCCATCGTAATGATGACCAGCAGAAAATCTTATCCAAGAGATTTCCTTTTTCCGATTTATCAGGATCTGTTTTTCTGGGTAAAAACTTATCTTCATCTTCAAAAAAAATGAAAACAAAAGAAACCATGAATCGAAACCACGACAGATCTAAAAAATTTGACTTTTGGACCAGTGTGATATGAACACCAGCAGATATGACCATGAGACAATCTGATAATATCAGACATGAAAAAAAATGAAACCGTGAGACACACTGATAATATGAATGAAAATATCAGATATGAATGTAATAATAGACATGATAGACTGTGACAAAAAAAGAGACTTTTTAGACAGATTGTGACAAAAAAAGGATGACCAACGTGTCAAAAAATTAACAAATCGGACCAAAAAAATGATAGAACGATACCAAAAAAAACATTTTAGACCACCAAATCGAAAACAAGAACACGATCCAAGGATTGGGACGGAGGCCTTAGTCCACTTATGGACTTGGCTATATAAACCCCTTTCCTTCATGGAAAAGGGTGTTGGTTGTGTTCACATTTTTAATAGATTTTCACACATTTTCTTTTATCTTTCTCTCTCTACTTTCTCTCGCTAGAAACATCAACCCACTTGTTAGATCATAGATTACCAATATTCTACAATTGGTATCAAGAGCCATGGGATGAAATAGAGGTTTACTTTGTGTTGTTCATGGTTGTTTTATTGTTTTCGTGAGTTTTGATAGATTTTTACCCAAGTTTCAAATTTTTTCGTGTTTTTGTTGTTCCAAGTGATCTACACATGTCCTACATAGTTGTGGTAGGGATTTGGGTGCGTTGGATTGGTTAAAATCACGAATTTCTAGGAAAAAATCTCATTTTTATTCACTTATTTCGAAACAGTGGGTTTATTGCGAAATCTGGGCTTTAAGCATCTTCGCAATATTTAAGGGCTTGTAATATTACAAAATCTAGTATTTTCGTAATAAATAGGGTTTTGGTTTTCTCTAAGAGTTGCATTTTCTCATTATTGCGAAGATTCTATCTTCTGTTATTGCGAAGATCCTACTTTTGATATTGCGAAGACTCTAGTTTTTGGTATTGCGAAGAGTTGGACTTTCATCATTGCGAAGTTCTCTATTTGTGTTATTGTGAAGATTGGATTTTTTCTCTGTTGCGAAGATTGACTTCTTCCTTTTGCGAAGATTACTCAGTATTGATTATTGCGAAGTTTGACTTTTCATTATTGCTAAGACTTGTTTCTTTGAGATCATTGTGAAATCTGTTACTTTGAGGGTATTGCGAAATCTGTCATAATCAATTATTGCAAAAGCTTTTCCGATTTTTGCACAACTTCGAGGATTTTAGACTTTGCATTTATTTGATGACTTTCACAACAACACACAACCAAAGGATAACAACATATTTGTAGAAACTAGAGGGGGGGGGGGGGTTGAATAGTTTCTCATCAGTTTATCTCCTAATTAAAAATTCCTTGCAATTAGGTGAGTGCCAAAACTATCTTTTACTTGAAAGCCAGTTACATAATGATTAGGTTCAATCCTAATGCATTAACAATAACTAGTGAGTATAATGATGATGAAGGTAAGTAATGAGTGAGGAAAGAAACAACCTAGTAAGAAGACACCAGGATTTATAGTGGTTCGACAACGAGGCTTAATCCTCGTTCCTACTCCACTCCTCGAGTACACCTTACTTGAGATTTGCACTAAATCTACAAGCTCCCTTCTTGGCGGAGAAAACCTTACAACGTCGCTTACATTATTTTCGGATACTAAGCTAAATGTCGAGAACTAATCTTAACTAGGACCAATCTACACAACGTCGCCCACTTCACCATTTTACGACACAAGGCTAGATGTCGAGTTCTAATCCAAAGCTAGAACCAATTTTCACAACGTTGCCTACTTCACCATTTTCCGACACAAGGCTAGATGTCGAGTTCTAATCCAAATCTAGAACCAATCTTCAGAACTCTTCACTTTGAAGCTAAGTGAGAACTTCACACAACACAACTACACATCACTTTATAGTTTAGTGAGAACTCACAAGACACAACCACATCACTTTGTAGTTTAGTGAGAACTAACACAACTTATTACAACTCAACTAAACATATCCAAGTACACACATATAGCTTGGATCTATACAACACAAATCCAAGTACACACATATGCAAAGGATTTACACAACTCTAATCCAAGTATTCACACATAGCTTAGATGAACACAATTAGCCCAAGTATTCACAAATACATGGGATCTACATAAGACACATATAAAAAATGATGAACATGACTAGATCTTTAGGAGAGGATGATCTTCATCAAGGCTCCTTCTTTAATCACATCACAAGTGTGTGAGTGATCTTCTCTTTGGACAAGGTAAAGAAGGAGATCAAGAGGATAATCATAAGTAAACATACTTAACACATTAAGTGATCATTTACAAATGACTAGGATTAGATAGGAGAAAGAAGGCTGAAAGAGATGTCCAAAAAGGGTTGTTGAAAATGCAGATTTGATCCACTATTTATAGAAGACAAAACCCAACGGCTAGCTGAGGGCGGTTCCTTATCTACCTAGGCGGTTCCTTATCGATACAGAACCGCGTAGGCACTTAAGGAACTGCGGAGTGTAGACTCCGCTCCTTTTTGTCTTTTAGTGAATTTGAATATCTAAGGATGTTTAAACCTTCAAATGATATTCTTATGGCATTTGTAATATGCCATATTCAAATTTACATTTTCATTTTAATAAAACATTTTCTTAAAAATAAAGTTTATTAAAAATCTTTTGTTACATTTGACATAAGTGAGTTTTAAGGCTAATCACTTTTATGATCACTAAGCATGATTAAGATATGTTACTGTAATGATTATTACCTTGATGATAGTGTTTGTTAGATAATTCATTTTATGATTGTGTTTGTTAGCCCTAAAATGTGAGCGTCATTTACAGAATTACATTAGATTCAGATAGGCAAAACACGGAGGGACTACTATTGATAAGTTGTCAAAGTCACTCCTTGTCGAGCCTATATATACCCCTCCATACTTCTATGGAGGGGTGAGAATTCCCATTTTATTGTATTTTCATTCTCTCTCTAAAATACACACACTCCTTCTTCCTTGTTATCTTTCTCTCTCTAAAATGTCTAACCATTTGTTTTATCCTCTCTGACCTTCGGATCTATACCATGTTAGCTTGAATCTTATATGTTAACAATTGGTATAAGAGCTAACCGGGGGTGTTTTGTGTTTGTGTTTGCTTATTCTTTTTGGTGTTCGAGCAGCTTATTCATGCTTATTTCTTAAGTTGTTGGGTCACGTTATATTCATGTCATGATGTGTTAAGATCTATTCAGTCAATTGTCCAAAAGTTCCAAAAAGTCCAATTTTTGTCTCATCTGATAACAACAGTCCTCGTCATAGCTTATTTTTTTCTCATGAGGTACCCTAATTTTTGTCTGTGATAACAAAAATCCTAGGAAAACGTGGTCCTTCTCATGAGGTACAGTAAATAATGCTTCGGGGGGGGGGGGGGGGGGGGGTAATATTCTTGTTAAATCTATGAATGAGGCTTGGGCAATCATTGAGAACAAAGCCAAAGTACAAACCAAGAGTGTTAGGGCTACGATGGCTAGTGCTAGTGAGAGTGAGTTGACTAATCAAATTAAGGACCATACTTCACTAGTAAAACAACTTGCTTTAAGAGATAACCCTCCTAATCAACATGCCCATGCTCTTAAAATAACTTGTGAAACTTGTGGTGGACCACACTCTTATGGTAATTGTGATAAATCTTATGATCAATCTCACGGGGAAGTGTATGCTTACAACAACACGGAGAGGTTTCATTTCAAGCCTAATGTCGATGTTATTCACTTGTCTTATAACTCGACAAATTACTTGGCTCCACACGGTTTTCAACAAAGACCACACCCACCCACCCATAACAACCAAGGTCCACAAAGAGCAAATTTTCGACAAGCTACAAATGTGAGGGGCTACAATGCAAACCAAGGAAATTATCCAATGTAAAATTAAGTATTTAAAAACCAAGGTTTCAATGCTCAAGGTTTTCCACCATACAACCAATACCCAAACCAAGGTTTTCAACAACAAGGGTTCAATTTACCTCATCCGCCATTGGACTTGGTTCTACAAAAATTAACTGAACATGAGAAAATAATGTAAGAAATGCAAGAATCGACAAGAGCGATGCAAGAGTCCACGGATAGGAAATGCGTTCAAATGTTTTAAATCCTTCGTCCCCAAGGTGCTCTTCCTTCTACAATGGAAACAAACCCTATAGCTAATGTGAGTGCTATTACTATACGCAGTGGAGTAACTTTAGTAGGACCATCTATCCCTCCCCCAATTACTCCATCTACACCTCCTCCATCCCCATTTATCCCTACTACTCCCACGCCTAGTACTAGTTCTCCATTACCGCCTTCACCCTCTCAACCACCAACATCTCACCCTTCACCTTCTACACCTACGCCTCCTAAATCCAATATTCCTTATCCTTCAAGATTAGACAAGTGCAAAGTGCTCACTAAGGAGGATTCTCAAATTACTTCCTATTTGAAGATGATCTCCCAAATGAATTTCAACATTAGCCTTGTTGAAGCACTTGTCCAAATGCCGAAATTTATGAAAGCATTCAAGGAGTTGCTTAGTAAGAATGAGAAGATGGTTGAGTTTGTCAAAACACGCTTGAATGAGAATTGTTCTGCAGTCCTTCTTAAAGAAATTCCTGAGAAACTTGGAGATCCCGGTCGTTTTGTGCTACCTTGTACATTTTCCAAAATCGAAGAATTTACTGCCTTAGCCGATCTCGGAGAAAATATCAATTTAATGCCATTAAGTGTTTGGAAGAAGTTATCATTACCCGATCTTACACCAACACGGATGACCCTTGAACTTGAAAATCGAACTCTCGCTTACCCCGTTGCTATTGCCGAAGATGTTTTTGTTAAAGTTGGTACCTTCACTTTTCGGTCGATTTTGTTGTTGTTGATTAGGAAATGGATCCTCGTATTCTGTTAATACTTGGACGACCATTCTTGAGAACCGGAAAAGCTTTAGTCGATGTTGCTGAAGGTGAACCAATTCTAAGAGTCGGGAATGATCAACAAGTTTTTAAGATTGGGAAGATTACAAGCAAATCCAATGGAAAAGAATCGGCGAAAATGATTGATGTGCTTCAAGACGAGCTTGTTACAACTCCTTTGGAAAGTACAAAGCTTGATGATTTTGTGCTACATGACAATCCTCTTTTCGAGACTTGCTATGATAATCCACATTTTCAAGACTATGTGGACGAATATGATGATGATTCTCTCTCCAATTTGGATGCCCCACAAATTTATGATGCTCCACCAATCTATGATGAATATGATGATGATTCTAATTCTGATTTGGATGATTATGATGATTTTACTTCCGAGTATGAAGGCATGCCGAATTATGATGACTTTGATGATGTTGACACTCTTTCGAGTGATTCTTTAAGTGTTTTGTCTTCTACTGATGATCTTGCTCCAATTTTTGATGACAATCCTCCACCAACAACTCTTGATACTCTTTGGATGATTACTCATTTGAGGAAGATTTCGCCACCTTTCTTAATACATACTTTCCTAATGAGCATGATTCTCCTCCTTTGGACTTTGATTATGGTCTCTACCCTCATTCGGATGTTAATAAACCCGTTTCAAAGAAGAAGAAACCGGAAGACACCAACATCCGTAGTACCTATGTCTTGACACCTCTCTTTCCACCTTCTTCGGATGAGATTGTGCGGTTTATGGGCGAATCCTCAAGGTCTAATGACTGTCAGTCTTATTTTCCCCCTAAAGGAAAAGGTGTTCGATCCAGGTATCACAATTTTTATGCCATCTCAGTATCCATCTGATGAAATAAAAGGAAAGACTTTTGGAAAAAATACAGTTATGCTTTCACCTCACCATACCTTCTACCACCATGCTCAACATTTGCTTAAGAGAACCTCGCCTACTCTTCTTTGGCTTGTGCTCTTCACCTTATGCTCATGCTACTTGATGGATGAAAACCATGTATTTGACCCTGGTGGATGTTCTTCAAAGTTCTTACCATAGTACTCAAGGTCGAGTCAGGCTCACGACTCGGTGAACAAAAATAAGCGCTTCTCGGGAGGCAACCCGATGATCTATCCTTTTTTTATCCGCTTTCATAATAAGTGTAGGGGGAGACCCTAGTATGTGTTTGTTGTTTTATTTCTTATGATGTGCAGGGATTAGAGCTTTAAAAGATCAACTTTTGATAACTTTTGACGACCCGTGATTCCGTGTTTCCGTCTTCTCGGTTCTATCCTAAAACTCTTTTGATTTACTATATTATATCCATATATGTTGAAATAGGAATCACTTTAGTTGTCTCTTCCTTAGCAAGATTTAAACAACGTGCACAATGTCCTAAGTGTAGGGGAGTTTACTCCCACATACTTAAACATTGAGGACAATGTTTATATTAAGTGTAAGGGGGACTTCTATCGAAGTGAAGCGGGCTTTTCCATGAATTTGTCCTCATTTTAACCGGAAAATCGATTTTCGACATTTTTTAAAAAATTTGATCTATTTTGGCCTAGTAGTATTTTCCTTTGTTATTGTTATTTTCTTTATAAACAAATTATTAAATAAAATGATTTTAATGAGTTTAGATATCTTTGATATATTAGGCCCTTCATGAATCTTTTGACTCAAACCGTGTTTACTTATTTGAGTTTACTCTAGCCAGTATCCTTAACGTGTTTAAATCAAGTTTTGCTAGACTTTTATATAGGGAACTTTAAAACGCGAAAGTCTTAACTCATACGGGTTCAAGAACACGAACTTTTCGCAAGTTCCTATAATTGATCCTAGAAAGTCGTTTATCAAGGGAACTTTAAAATGTAAATTCTAAACTTGAAAAAGTCTAGGAAGTTGTAAGATCCTATAAATGACTTGAAAACCCAAAACTTTGATTTAATAGGCTAAGCATCCACGAGTCTCATTCCTTGAGATTTTAAATTATGGAGAACGAGAGAGATAGTTAATTATAAGTTTTGTATTCTTTCATGAATTTATGTGAGTTAATTATGAGCTTTTTCCCCCATCGCTTGTTAAATAAATAATTGCAATAAATAAGGTCGTACGATTTGAAAAGTTACTTAGCTTCTAGCCCAAGATCGTTTAAAAGTTGCTCGGGATTAATTCAAGTTCATAGCCAAGGCATAACTTATTGAAGCGGGATGCGAAGATTAGCGAGTCCAAAAAGGCCTTAACAAGGCATGAGGGGTAAATTTTGTTGATAAAGATCCAAAGTGATGTGAAGAATCATTTATCAAAAATCAATATGAAGGATTGAGATACACGGCGAAAAGCGAATACTCCCTTAAAGATCATGGAGAAGTCTATCCAAAAAACCCTAACAAGGTATGAGGATAAATAGATCCAAGTCCTAAAAAGAGGCAGATCGTTGTATAATCCCAAATAAAGATTGGAGAAAAATGAAGAAGTCGTGGTCCAAGTTTGAAGAATCTCTCAAAAAACTTCAAGTGAAGAAATTCCTATTAAGAAGAGAAGACCATTATTTCAAGAACGTCTCTCAAGATTCGAAGTATGAAGTCAATGCCAAATATCGTTCCGAGAAAGGTCTCAAATCGTGAAACAAGTTATGCCAAGATATGAACTTTATGAGGTTTCTAGAAGCAGTTTTAAAAGATTTTGTCCTTTAGCTAACTATTGATTAAATCGTCCTACTTTATCTTCGGCCTAAATAAACTATCGAAATAAGTAAAAAATGCATCCTCGTGATCATTCAAGACAATAATAAAATATAAGAGATACACCTAGGAATAAGGGGGTCTAAGTGAATAATTGAGCCACATGAGTAAGTGTTAGATTTACTAACTTATAATAACAATGATCTCATTTTTAAGCTTGGTATAGGGAACGTGAAACTTGAGGGTGATAAACAATCTTGACACCAAAAGCCCTAATGTAAGTCTTGGATTTCTTTACATGTTTCTTTCTTCAAGCATTTTGTAAATTTCTATCTTTTTAGTTTCCTTAGTGTCATAGCATTTAATAAAGGCCAAGGTAGGTTAATTATGATGGAGAATGTAAATCTTGCTTTGTAACTAATTCATTGCATGAGGGCATTGCAATGGTCAAGTGTAGGGTATTTAATAAGTGTGAAAACACTTATCCTTTTACCACTTAAATATAATAAAAACGAGACCAAAACGTGTATTTGATGTTGTAAAAGTCAGAATTATGCGTGGTTTGTGTTTTTTTGTGTTTTAGGACCAAAATATGAAAAAGGAAGAAAACACGGGCTTTCACGGGCTTTTATCGAAGAAAAAGACAAAAGACGAAGTCAAAAGATCAAGAGTGAAAAAAAAGAACAGGAGTCAAAGGCCTATTCTAAAGATTTATCGAAGAAAAAGTCTGATGAGATGGCATTTATACATGATCTCATCGTTCTTTTCGGGCTTTAAATGCATAAAAATGTCATAAAATACCATATATATGCTTGTGTTTGTTTACTTGTGTATTTTAGGTATGGATATCGTGAAAAAGACAAAAGATCACAAGATACAAGGAAAAACGGACACGAGAAACGAAGCCGTGCAAAGAACCGGGCCCTAATCATGGAATTTTCAACAAATACCCTTGAAGACTTGAAGACAAACAAGATTGATCCTCCATTAATGAAGAAATGACACTTAAAACCCTTGTATATTAATAATTACAAGTTTGGTCCCTTAAGTTTGTCAAAATTGCAAAAAGGTCCTTCAACTTTGAAGAAATGACAAGATTGGTCCCTCAACAAAATCAATTTGTCAATTATGGTCCCTCATGAAGTAAAAGACACAATGAAGACCTTTAAAGATCAAGATTGTCCAAGATCAGCCCTTGAATTATTCAAAAATGGCAAAAACAATCCTTTGAAACCCTTTTCCAAAGTTTGGTGCCAAAAATGACAAAGTGTGAAAGTTATTAACAAAGCAAATACGTTTTTAGGGCTGGAAAACCTTATTTGCCAAAAATTTCAAAAGATAAGGGCTAAATGTGCACACTTTGGAAGATTTAAACTCAAATTGCGCCAAACACCCCCTTTTCCCCCAAAATCGGATCAAAGGAACTTACTGTTCACTTTCACCCCACCCAGAAATTACCCCACTTAAACTTGGGTTAAAAACCAATTACTCTTGCACATGTGTGATTCACACATGCAGAAAGGTATCCCACGCATAAAACCCTCACCCCATTCACTGTGGACCCTACCCCCAATTCCCCTTTCCACCAATCACATCACACCTTGTCCTCCAAGTTTAGTGACGTGTCCCAAATCAACAGTGGTGATCTTATGCTTACTCACAACGCAAAAAGGAACGCCCAGGATCAAATATGACAGCTCAAACACCAAAAATCGTCTAGAAGGAAAAAGGGCATTTTGGAGATTTTGTAGTGATTAGGGTTTGTATTTTATGATTCTAGAATAGTCTTAAGAGTAGTATAAAAGGAGATGAGCCTGTTCATCATTCCTTGTTCCAGTTTTTCTTCAAAAACTTTTGTAATGCCTTTTGATTAAATATAAAAGTTTGGTATTTGTTTTTGGCAATTTAATTCCTTTTTATGATTTTCTTAAAGTTGGTATAAGTATTGAAGAGAAACTGAGTTCCATTTCTAAATTGGTTAAGTAATTTTGAGTTTCAAAATTATTTAAGGGTTTTCTGAATTTGAGATTTCCTTGGTGAAATCTGTTTCAGGTTTAAGTGTTAAGAGGTTTAAGTTTAATCAGTGATATAGTGTTATCAAAACGTGTTTGATAAGGTTTAAAAGGTTTTGGAATGGTTTAAGAAAAAAAAAAGAAAAGAAATCAGAATATTCATATTATTGCTTGTTCTTGTTTTTCCTTTTTGATTTTCTTAGCAGGTGATTGATTGTTTGTTGATCCAAGGGTCTGCATACACCCGGGTGTATAAGGAGGTGGATTGACATCCACAAAGGACTTGGATGTAAGTCCTTGAGGTAAAATCCCTTTTACCTTGTTGAAAATTTCAGAAAAGTTATGGTGTATGTGATTTGAATGATTATTTGATATTTGTGTTAAAACTGGTTTGGATTATGTTTACATGATATGATATGCATGATAGATGTCATATGAATCAGTTTGGATAGGTTTAGGAAGCTTTTGATTTGAAAAAGTGTGAAACTGAGTTTTAAAAGGGTGTTTGGAAACAGGTTTAAGCAGGGTAAAAATTTTGATTTGTGAGTTAAAAAGGTGTTAGAGCAGTTGAAATAGGTTGAGATAGTTAGAGTGTTAGTTTGTAGTAAGTTTGGAACAAGTTTGAAGCTAGTTGGTGTGTAAAAAAAGAAAAAGTAAAGCTCAAATCTGCATAATCACTTTCTACTTGAATTTCATGGCAAAATGGTGCTAGATCTTTGAAATTTGTTAAGTGTAAGGGTGATTTAAGGTTGGATTTGGTTTGTATGTTGCTTGATAAGTTTGCTTGCTTAAATTGAGCCTTTGAAAGTCAATAGGGTGCTTGTAATCTGTCAAAATTACCACCAGACCTGCATACTTAGATCAGCAACCTTATTTGGCATTGTGTGTGCTTATTTTGTGTGCTAGGTGATTTCTTTCTGCTTACATTGACTCCTTGTGCTCCAAAGAGCACAAGGGTGCCCCCTTTGTCCAAAATCATCCACCAAAGCAAGGCATCCAAGCTCCTCTTGGTGCTTTTGCCACTTGTGAAGAACAAGCATAACCTGCTTTTGTTCAAGTTAAAACTGGATACATTTAGGTCCTTAATTTGGCTTAATCAGAGTTAAAAGAGAGTTGGGATTGGATTATAAGCTCATTAAGTTGTCAGTTTGGTTTGGAAAAAAAAAATAAAAAAGAAATTTTTATAAAAAGCATCACCCGTAACGGGCTCGAACCCTAGACCTCTCGCTGGAGGGTTAAGAGCTCTACCGTTAATCTAGATGTGCTTTTTACGTTAGACTCTCATTTCAATATCTATTTAATACGTTTTTCTTTTGTTAGCTTAATTAAAAGCCGTGAGCAAATAAGCTCATTTGAGCTTATTGGTTCAACGTTTTTGGCTTATTTGATTTTTCCTAGGATCATTGTAGTATTTAAGACTTTTCTAGCCGAGTTTCATAATTTTCCTATTATTTGTTTATTTTCTAGCATTTATTTATTATCCGTTTTTTATAAAATCATTAAAAAATAGAAAAAAGAGTTTTTATTTTTAGGAAAAATTATTCTTAGCTTTTAAAATAATATTTTGAGGTTTACATTAGGTTTTGGTTTTATAAACTTTAATTTTTAATTTTATATTATTTTAAGGTTTTTTATAAACTTTAAACATTTTTATAAAATTATTAAAAAGGGTTTAGGAACTTTAATTTGTGTTTTTCTCTTAGTTAGAATACTTTAAGATTTTAGAAATTTTTTAGAATTAATTTTAGAAACTTTTTATTTTTAGTATTATTTTAATATTATTTTATTATTAAAATTTCAAAGTTTTATTTTTCTTTATTTTTCATTTTTCTTAAGTTCTTTAGCAATAATTAGGACTTTTCCCATTTTTAGAATATTTTTATAGCTTTTAGATTTATTTTTATAATTATTTTAAGTTTAATTAGTTTTTAATCATTTTAAATCATTTTTAGAGTTTTAAAAATAGTTTTAATAGCTTTTAATTTTTAGAAAATTACTTTTTAGTCTTCTAATAATATAAGTTAAGTAATTATTCAATAAAATCATATTTAAGACATTTGAATTAATTATATTTAATTTTAGGGCTTTAATTAGCATTTAAAATTAAATATTTAATTAATAAAAGGTTTTAAAATATCTTTGTTGGATTTTTGTATTTATTTATATTATTATTGACTTCTTTTTAATCTTTTATTTACTTTGTTTTTGGTTTTAGTTAAATTTTTAATTTGGGTAGTTTTTCACGGCTTTACGTTTACGTCTTTTTTCGTCGTAGTGCAATTTTAACGTAACCGTCTTTTCATCCTTTCACCCCCATTCTTCCAAATATTAATCTCAAATAAATACAAGTTAAAACACACACATATACCTCCTTGGGAAACGAACTTTCTCTCTTTTTATTTGATTGGGTCATTAACACTTGATTTTTCTTAAAGTCATTTGTTCAATACTTTCCGCTCATATACGTTCTTTTGTTTTCCTAAACAAGAGTCGTGTTTTAGACTACAATCATTTTGGCGCCGCTGCCGGGGAGGTGTGTTGTGCTTTAATTTGGAAGCTTTTGTTTTTGATATTTCCATAATAAATATTTGTGTTAAGTGGAACTCCCTTAACACGTATTATCGGTTTTCTTGGTTTTTCTTGTACAAATATTAATATATTGTATTAAGTATCACAATCAAAATACAATATCTCCAAAAGTGTGAAAACACAACCTTAATTGGGATTTGATCTCCTAATTATTGTATTCGAATCTCAAACAAAAAAGAAAAGGCAAAAATAGATAAATACTTTCGTGAAGCTCGATTTTGAAAAATACAAACTATAAGGTGGGTATAAGGCGGGTATTATAAAATATACCCTAAGGAAAAAGGCTCTTAAGTGCTTCGCGCCGCCTCGTTTCCCCGCTTGCTTGTGAGTATTTTGAGATTGAAGGCTAATCGAGGGTTTTGCCGCCCAAAGTATTATTATGTATACTATATTTGCTTGGTTTCTTTGTGATTAAACCCTCTTGAACAATTTGGTTTTCACCAAAGTTCTAAAGTCATTAGAAGACGTTCACTCCACGTGATCGTTTTCATTCCTTTGAGGCTTCTTTAATCAAGAGTTTGATTCGAGGAGAGAATTTGTAGATTGTTGTCTACGAAGATACACCAAAATCCAAAAAAATTAAATATCATCAAAAACACAAAAAAAAATTGAAAATTCACAAAACAACCAAAAAGAATCTTCTTTGCTCACCTCCCATTCTTCGTGAAGTTTATGATCACTCGTAATCAAGCGAAACGAGCTCGTAAACGTCTTCAAAAGCAAGCAAGTCAAGGATCGTTGATTGTTGAAGAACCTCCAATTGTTGAACCTATTGTAGAACAAGAAGTCGTCATGGCTAATCGTACTATGATGGAGTTGCTACAAGCACCCACCGAGGGTTTTGGAGAGGCTATTGTTATTCCCGCCATCCTTGCGGAGAATTTCGAGATTAAGACGGGTTTAATGTCGATGTTGCAAGCAAATAAGTTTAGAGGTCACGAAAAAGACAACCCGCATTACCACATTAGGAATTTCAACCGTCTCACCGCCACTAGCAAATTCAAAGATGTTCCACATGACGCCATTAAGATGATGTTGTTTCCATATTCGTTGGATGGACCCGCAAAAATTTGGCTCGAAAAAGAACCGCCAAATTCGATTTTGACATGGGCCGATCTCGTTTCTAAGTTTGTGAACAAGTTTTTTCCACCATCTAAAACAACACACTTAAAAAATGAGATTTCATGATTTGTGCAACGTAATAATGAAAGTTTTTCAATGGCATGGGAACGATTTAAAGAGATGTTACATGAATGTCCACACCATGATTTTTCGGAATTGCATCAAGTGGATACTTTTTATAATGGGCTTAATGATCATGAACGAGATTATTTGAATGCCGCCGCGGGTGGTAATTTTTTGTGCAAGACGACAAATGAGGCTTTACAAATCATTGAAAATCGATCTAAGGTTTATAACCCTCGTAACACACCGAGTGTTGCCAATATGGGTTCGTCATCTTCGTCACAATCGTCTCGTAGCATTAACGCCTTACATGATGAAGCTAATGAGGAAAATCGGTTTTTTGATAGATTTGCTAATCTTATGTCCCATTGGAAGGCTCAAGAAGCTTCCAATTCCACTTCGGTTAAAGCGGTTGCTAAGAGTTGTTTATCTTGTGGGGGAGCTCATGATCTTTCCGAGTGCATTACCGCGGATGGTAACACTTCGAGTGCTTATGTAGCAACGGGAACTTACAACCAAAACGGCCAAGGTTCCCGCCAAAATCAAGCTCCACCAAACCAAAATGTTAACAATTATCGAAACAACAACCAAGGTAATTACCAAGGCAATACACGTAACTACAACAAAGGGAATTATCAAAGTGGGAATGGACAAATCTCTAATCAAAACCAAAACCGTGATTTTCAAAACACTACACAAGGTTTTCAAAATGCTCACACAAAAAATTTGCAAGGAGAATTTTTGGATTATGCAAAAGCAAAAAATGATGCTAAATTTGATAATATGCAACGTGAGATGATTAGCTTAAGATCCGAGTTGAAAAATGAGCTTAAAAATGAACTTGCTAATGAACTTAAAACTCATGCAAACAAAATGGAAGGAAATGTCCAACGTCTTCAACAAAACCAACAAAAGATGGAATTAGGACAACATGAGATTAAGCAAGAGTTATTAAAAGCGGATGCTAGGCAATCAAAATTTGAGGACCGAATGGCTAAGATGTTTGAAGCAATCATGTGTAAGCCCTATTCTTCGGGTGGTCTTCCTAGTGATACCATTAACAACCCGAGGGGAGAATTGAAGGTTGTTGCTACACGAAGTGGTAAAACTTTCAAGGAACCAATCTCTCGTACAAGTACTTCTAAGGAGAAGGAAATCGAGAAAGAACCCGAGGTGATGGTCGAAAAGGAGCACATTACAATCCCACGAAGTACCGCTCAAACCACACCTACGGTTGAACCAACACCAATTGTGGAACCCGAGTTTCCAAGGCCGTTGCCTAATGACCAACCCACACCACCTTTACCTTACCCTTCGAGACGTAACAAAGAGAAGGCACAAGAACGGAACAATTATCAATTTGAGCTATTTATGAAAATGTTTCGTGATTTGCATTTTAACATAAGTTTTGCCGACGCTCTTATCATGATGCCTCGATTCGCCGCAAACTTCAAAAGTATGCTTAACAACAAAGAGAAGTTACAACAATCGTCTAGTTGTTCATCGGTTTTTCTAAGCCGCATACCACAAAAAGTCGGTGATCCCGGTAAATTTTTGATTCCGTGTGCTATTCAAGATATGGAGGAATGCTACGCCTTGGCCGATCTTGGCGCTAGTATTAATTTAATGCCTCTCGAGATTTTCAAATCACTTTCACTTCCGGCTCTTACTCCTTCGAACATGTCCATCGAGATGGCCGATCATTCTACGATTTTAGCATGTGGAGTAGCCGAGGACGTTTTCGTTAAAGTCGGAAAGTTTTACTATCCCGTTGACTTTATCGTCGTAGACATTCCTATCGATCGAAAAGTTCCTCTCATTTTGGGTCGTTCATTTTTGGATACATCAAGAGCACTTATCGATGTTCATGCTCGAAAAATCACCCTTCGTTTCAATGAAGAAGAACTTGTCATCAATGCAACACAAAACTCCAATCTTTCTCATGTCTATTCTATTGCAACTTTAAACCATGGTGACTCAACCAATGTCATTTGCAAAGAATTTTCACCAAGAGTTTTAGGGAATGTCGCCAAAAACAATTTACCATTTCCTCCGCCGGTGGAGGTTATGAGTGTGAAGCCTACAAAGAAGAAACCATCAATACTTGAATCGAAAAATCCTTCACCTCACCTCGAACATTCATTCTTGAAAAGTGTTGATAAGTTGCCGGTTTCTACGGAAGATCTTTCGGATGATGAATATGTAGACCCCAATGGGGAGGTTTTCTTCGTCGATAAACGTTTTGAGAACTTGCCACCACCAAAACCAAAACGGTTTCAAAATGTGAGAATTTTTAGTGTGACTAACATCGCCTTAGAAACACCGAATATTTTCGACATAGTCAAAAAGGGTTTTCATAAGGAGAGTTCAAAAGATAAAAAAGGAAATGATTTTAAATGTGATTTAATTGATTTTTCTACAAATCTAACTCCGTCATCACCACGTGTTTTGAGTACTACAAGCTCGTCTACTCCTTTTGACGATGCTTTGTGTGGTTTTAGTATGGGGGAAGCCCCTTATGTTCCCTCATCCTTGTCCACCGAGGACGAGATATTCGATCCCGGAATTTCATGTAAAGGGAAATCTCGGTCTTCCACCGATGCAATAAATGGAAAATCTTTCTATTTGCTTGGTGCGAGTCTACCTCGAGTAGCTCAAACATTTGTCTTACCAATTGTCCCACCCTTCTACTTCTCATCTCTTTTCTTCAAACTCTTTGAGTTTATGGCACATGTTGAAGAGGCGTTAATTTGTTTTTCCAATGAAAACGAGAACGCCATCTTCAACCCCGGTATTTTGCATCATTTAAGGACTTAGTCCTTTATACCGGTTGCTTTTTGGGCCTTGTTTATCATGTAAGCCCCATCAAAAATTGACCACACCATGATTTTCCCTAAATGTTTACATTTTGAGGGGATCGAGTCGAGCTCATGACTCGGTAATCAAAAACGAGGTGCCTCGTGGGGGAAATCCATGCTTATCTTTTATATTCACTAATAAGGGGACTTGTACCCTTCCAACTCGTTGTCTCGTGGTTGTTTGTGATTGTGTTATCTAGATCATCATCATCATCTACGATTGAAGACTCTCGTGTTCGTTTACGTGAGCCTCCATCGTTCGTTTGAAGAAGTTTTTCACGATTCCATGACATATCCTTTATTGTTCTAACAATTATCTTTTAGCATAATTAATAAACGGCTTTAGATATATTGTTGATCACCCTTTCCATGCTAGATCCTAAGCATTCGATTCTTCGTCTCTAGTATGGGGGTGCTCCACCTTTAGACTCGAAACATTGAGGACAATGTTTACTTTTAGTATGGGGGGGTGAATAGGTACTTGCTTTGCTACGCCCTCACGTTTTCCAACTTTCAATGTTTTGTTTTGCTAATAAGGCTAAAAATGGCCAAATTTTAAAATTTTTCCTAGTTTTCATAAGTGTTTTTAAGACACGAATGTATATTTTCCGATGGGTAGAATAAGAGTTAATTTTTGACTTGATGGGCATTTGGAGCCATTTACATTCCTTAACCCGCTCAATTCAAGTTTTGCTAGACTTTTATATAGGGAGCTTTAAAACGCGAAAGTCTTAATTCATTCGGGTTAAGAACAAGAACTTTTCGCAAGTTCCTATAATTGATTCTAGAAAGTCACTTATCAAGGGAACTTTAAAACGCATTCTCTAAACTTGAAAAAGTCCAAGAAAGTGCAAGATCCTATAGGTGGCTTGAAAACCCAAAACTTTGATTTGATATAGTCTTAATGAAAGCTAATCCAAATTTGGCTTAATTTTGACTTGCATGGCTAAGTATTCACGAGTCTCTTTAATTAGAGGTCTTTATATAGTGAAGAACGAGAAATGATAGAGTTAGACAAGTGATCATGCTAAACGTAGAACATGAAAGTGTTCTTTCAAAAACTCATATGTTTTTAATTGTGGCTTTTTCTTCCCATAAGATCAATGCATTAGGAATAAATCATAATTGCAATAAGTAAGGTCGTACGATTTGAAAGGTTACTTAGCCTCTAGCGCAAGATCGTTTAAAAGTTGCTCGGGGTTGAATAGAGTTCATAGCCAAGGCATAACTTATTGAAGCGGGACGCGAAGATTGGCGATCATCCAAAAAGGCCCTAACAAGGCATGAGGAGCTCTATTTTTGCTAAAGATCCAAAGATGATGTGAAGTATCATTATTCCTAAATCAATATGAAGGATCGAGACACACGACGAGAAGCAATTACTCCCCTAAAGAATGGAGAAAGTATATCCAAAAAGACCCTAACAAGGTATGAGGATAAATATATCCAAGTCCGAAAAGGAGGCAGATCGTTGTATATCAAAATCCAAAGTAAAGATTGGAGAAAAATGATGAAGTCGTGGTCCTATATGAAGAATCTCTCAAAAACATCAAGTGAAGAAATTCCAAAATATGAAGAGAAGACCATTATTTCAAGAACGTCTTCCCAAGATTTGAAGTATGAAGTACATGCCAAATATCGGTCCGAGAAAGGTCTCAAATCGTGAAACGAGTTATGCCAAGATATGAACTTAAGGAGATACACGAGAAGCCGTTTTAAAAGATTTTGTCCTTCGGCTAACTATTGATCAAATCGTGCTACTTTGCTTTCGGACTAATAATTACTCAAATAAGTCAATATGAATCACTTGTGATCCATGACAAATAGATAAAAAATGCTAGTAACCCATTTCCTTTTATAATAACTAGGATTGCGGGAAGAAAAAGTATTACACAATTTGGACGTGTGAGTAGTGTTAGCATTGTGACTTGTACCAACAATGATCTTGTTTTTGCACTTAGCATGGAATGTATGACAATCAAGGATGACGAAGTTTACTCTAAGGGACATTAACTTGTTTCTATTCTTTGACCCTAAAAGTCACCTTTTGGTGATGAAAATCATACATTATGTCTTTACACATTCTCGTAGTATGTTGCAAGTCTTTTACTCTTCAATAAAGGTTAATCAAATTGAACTTTGGTAATGCTTAGATACTTTATTCTAGCATTGCGTGAGGGCACGGCAATGGCTTAGTATGGGGGAGTGATGAGATGGCATTTATACATGATCTCATCGTTCTTTTCGGGCTTTAAATGCATAAAAATGTCATAAAATACCATATATATGCTTGTGTTTGTTTACTTGTGTATTTTAGGTATGGATATCGTGAAAAAGACAAAAGATCACAAGATACAAGGAAAACGGACACGAGAAACGAAGCCGTGCAAAGAACCGGGCCCTAATCATGGAATTTTCAACAAATACCCTTGAAGACTTGAAGACAAACAAGATTGATCCTCCATTAATGAAGAAATGACACTTAAAACCCTTGTATATTAATAATTACAAGTTTGGTCCCTTAAGTTTGTCAAAATTGCAAAAAGGTCCTTCAACTTTGAAGAAATGACAAGATTGGTCCCTCAACAAAATCAATTTGTCAATTATGGTCCCTCATGAAGTAAAAGACACAATGAAGACCTTTGAAGATCAAGATTGTCCAAGATCAGCCCTTGAATTATTCAAAAATGGCAAAAACAATCCTTTGAAACCCTTTTCCAAAGTTTGGTGCCAAAAATGACAAAGTGTGAAAGTTATTAACAAAGCAAATACGTTTTTAGGGCTGGAAAACCTTATTTGCCAAAAATTTCAAAAGATAAGGGCTAAATGTGCACACTTTGGAAGATTTAAACTCAAATTGCGCCAAACACCCCCTTTTCCCCCAAAATCGGATCAAAGGAACTTACTGTTCACTTTCACCCCACCCAGAAATTACCCCACTTAAACTTGGGTTAAAAACCAATTACTCTTGCACATGTGTGATTCACACATGCAGAAAGGTATCCCACGCATAAAACCCTCACCCCATTCACTGTGGACCCTACCCCCAATTCCCCTTTCCACCAATCACATCACACCTTGTCCTCCAAGTTTAGTGACATGTCCCAAATCAACAGTGGTGATCTTATGCTTACTCACAACGCAAAAAGGAACGCCCAGGATCAAATATGACAGCTCAAACACCAAAAATCGTCTAGAAGGAAAAAGGGCATTTTGGAGATTTTGTAGTGATTAGGGTTTGTATTTTATGATTCTAGAATAGTCTTAAGAGTAGTATAAAAGGAGATGAGCCTGTTCATCATTCCTTGTTCCAGTTTTTCTTCAAAAACTTTTGTAATGCCTTTTGATTAAATATAAAAGTTTGGTATTTGTTTTTGGCAATTTAGTTCCTTTTTATGATTTTATTAAAGTTGGTATAAGTATTGAAGAGAAACTGAGTTCCATTTCTAAATTGGTTAAGTAATTTTGAGTTTCAAAATTATTTAAGGGTTTTCTGAATTTGAGATTTCCTTGGTGAAATCTGTTTCAGGTTTAAGTGTTAAGAGGTTTAAGTTTAATCAGTGATATAGTGTTATCAAAACGTGTTTGATAAGGTTTAAAAGGTTTTGGAATGGTTTAAGAAAAAAAAAAGAAAAGAAATCAGAATATTCATATTATTGCTTGTTCTTGTTTTTCCTTTTTGATTTTCTTAGCAGGTGATTGATTGTTTGTTGATCCAAGGGTCTGCATACACCCGGGTGTATAAGGAGGTGGATTGACATCCACAAAGGACTTGGATGTAAGTCCTTGAGGTAAAATCCCTTTTACCTTGTTGAAAATTTCAGAAAAGTTATGGTGTATGTGATTTGAATGATTATTTGATATTTGTGTTAAAACTGGTTTGGATTATGTTTACATGATATGATATGCATGATAGATGTCATATGAATCAGTTTGGATAGGTTTAGGAAGCTTTTGATTTGAAAAAGTGTGAAACTGAGTTTTAAAAGGGTGTTTGGAAACAGGTTTAAGCAGGGTAAAAATTTTGATTTGTGAGTTAAAAAGGTGTTAGAGCAGTTGAAATAGGTTGAGATAGTTAGAGTGTTAGTTTGTAGTAAGTTTGGAACAAGTTTGAAGCTAGTTGGTGTGTAAAAAAAGAAAAAGTAAAGCTCAAATCTGCATAATCACTTTCTGCTTGAATTTCATGGCAAAATGGTGCTAGATCTTTGAAATTTGTTAAGTGTAAGGGTGATTTAAGGTTGGATTTGGTTTGTATGTTGCTTGATAAGTTTGCTTGCTTAAATTGAGCCTTTGAAAGTCAATAGGGTGCTTGTAATCTGTCAAAATTACCACCAGACCTGCATACTTAGATCAGCAACCTTATTTGGCATTGTGTGTGCTTATTTTGTGTGCTAGGTGATTTCTTTCTGCTTACATTGACTCCTTGTGCTCCAAAGAGCACAAGGGTGCCCCCTTTGTCCAAAATCATCCACCAAAGCAAGGCATCCAAGCTCCTCTTGGTGCTTTTGCCACTTGTGAAGAACAAGCATAACCTGCTTTTGTTCAAGTTAAAACTGGATACGTTTAGGTCCTTAATATGGCTTAATCAGAGTTAAAAGAGAGTTGGGATTGGATTATAAGCTCATTAAGTTGTCAGTTTGGTTTGGAAAAAGAAAAAAATAAAAAAGAAATTTTTATAAAAAGCATCACCCGTAACGGGCTCGAACCCTAGACCTCTCGCTGGAGGGTTAAGAGCTCTACCGTTAATCTAGATGTGCTTTTTACGTTAGACTCTCATTTCAATATCTATTTAATACGTTTTTCTTTTGTTAGCTTAATTAAAAGCCGTGAGCAAATAAGCTCATTTGAGCTTATTGGTTCAACGTTTTTGGCTTATTTGATTTTTCCTAGGATCATTGTAGTATTTAAGACTTTTCTAGCCGAGTTTCATAATTTTCCCATTATTTGTTTATTTTCTAGCATTTATTTATTATTCGTTTTTTATAAAATCATTAAAAAATAGAAAAAAGAGTTTTTATTTTTAGGAAAAATTATTCTTAGCTTTTAAAATTATATTTTGAGGTTTACATTAGGTTTTGGTTTTATAAACTTTAATTTTTAATTTTATATTATTTTAAGGTTTTTTATAAACTTTAAACATTTTTATAAAATTATTAAAAAGGGTTTAGGAACTTTAATTTGTGTTTTTCTCTTAGTTAGAATAATTTAAGATTTTAGAAATTTTTTAGAATTAATTTTAGAAACTTTTTATTTTTAGTATTATTTTAATATTATTTTATTATTAAAATTTCAAAGTTTTATTTTTCTTTATTTTTCATTTTTCTTAAGTTCTTTAGCAATAATTAGGACTTTTCCCATTTTTAGAATATTTTTATAGCTTTTAGATTTATTTTTATAATTATTTTAAGTTTAATTAGTTTTTAATCATTTTAAATCATTTTTAGAGTTTTAAAAATAGTTTTAATAGCTTTTAATTTTTAGAAAATTACTTTTTAGTCTTCTAATAATATAAGTTAAGTAATTATTCAATAAAATCATATTTAAGACATTTGAATTAATTATATTTAATTTTAGGGCTTTAATTAGCATTTAAAATTAAATATTTAATTAATAAAAGGTTTTAAAATATCTTTGTTGGATTTTTGTCTTTATTTATATTATTATTGACTTCTTTTTAATCTTTTATTTACTTTGTTTTTGGTTTTAGTTAAATTTTTAATTTGGGTAGTTTTTCACGGCTTTACGTTTACGTCTTTTTTCGTCGTAGTGCAATTTTAACGTAACCGTCTTTTCATCCTTTCATCCCCATTCTTCCAAATATTAATCTCAAATAAATACAAGTTAAAACACACACATATACCTCCTTGGGAAACGAACTTTCTCTCTTTTTATTTGATTGGGTCATTAACACTTAATTTTTCTTAAAGTCATTTGTTCAATACTTTCCGCTCATATACGTTCTTTTGTTTTCCTAAACAAGAGTCGTGTTTTAGACTACAATCAAAGTCTAAAGACGGAAGTTTAACGAAGTCGAAGAACCAAGTCTAATAAAAGAAGAAAATTATAAGACATGTTCATTTTATCATTCGACAAATCCCGAGAAAAGTCGAGAAAGACGAAGAAATTAAAAGACGAAAAGACAAAGAGAAAGAGGAAGCAACCAACACCCTTCCCCTCCTCCTATAAATACCCTCCTAATCCTTTATAAGAAGGGGTTAGTTAGTTAGTTGATTAGATTTTAGTTTATTTTTATAAGTTGTAGGAGTAGATTAACTTACTTTCTCTCTCTATCTTTTCTTTCAAGTTTATTAATCTTTCATCTTAATCTTGTATTTTAATCTTTAATCTCAACATTAATTTCAAGCTTTTTATAATCATTCTCATTCTACCTTTCTTGTTTCTAAATCTATTATTTTATTTGATTAATCATGTAGTTCGTTTAATCTTTTTGATTGATTGATTTGCTTATTAGATTGTTCTTACTGATTTGGTGTTTTTGATGATTTAGCTTTTTGTGCTTATTGCTTTTTGTGTGTTTGTCTTGTTTTTAATTAAGTGGTTTTTATAGATTTAATCTTTTAAAGGTTGATTTTAAATATTTTGATTATTTAGTGTTTTTAAAGTTTTTGATTTGTGGCTTATTAGCTTTTTCTTAAAATTAGTTTGGTTAAAGTTTTGATTAAGTGCTTATTTGTTTTTGCTTATTTTTGTTTAATCCGGGTTTAGAAACCCTCTTTTCCCGACTTATAGTTTTTTTATATTATTCCGATTTAAGTGCTTGCCCTCATATTCTGAATTAGATACTATAACATATTATTCCGTATTATCCCATAAACCATATTCCGAGTTAGCTCTTACCTTCCATTATTCCGGATTGCATGCAAAGTCCATATTCCGGATTGCTTGAGACACGGATTCCGGATTAGGTTCAACAATAGGAAATTCCGGATTACGTTTAAGACATAGATTCCGGAATAGGTGAAGTTTTCACTTATTCCGAATTAGGTTGGAAAAACATATTCCGGATTGTATATGTGACATGGATTCTGGATTATGCTGTTAAGAGGGATTCCGGATTAGGCTATGTGTGGGTTTATTCCAGATTAGATAGAGTTTTTACATTCCGAATTAGGATAGGGATAGGTACTCCGACTTAGGTTAAGTTTTCACATATTTTTACTTTTCGAATTATTTTCAAATTCTGTTTTTCCCGCCATTTTACCTAACTTTATTTTCAATTGTTTTGTCTTAGGTTATTTTCAAAATTACTTTTCATCAAGTTTTAATCTTGCTCTATTTCTTTTATATTTTGTCATTTACTTTTAAAAGTGTTTATTTTTAGTTTATAATTTTTAAAGTTTCCATTTTAGTTTAAAAGAGATAAACGACATTTGCTTTTTACACCAAGAACAACTGAGTCGCACGTTTAACTGTTGTCAATTCGATTAGACACAATCTCACTCATTAATAAATTCTTATATTACACTATACCTTGTTCATATTGTGTATAAGAAGGTTTCACATAAATACTCAAGCCTAAGTTTTTGAAAAGGATTTTTAAAAACCAATCTTTAACAAGTAAATTTAAGAAACTATTCAACCCCCCCTTCTAGTTTCTACAAATATAATTAAGGGCTCGTAGTATTGTTATAGTTACATTTTATGTAAGCCCGACCTGTGGGTTTGCTTTTTAGTAATCCGGTGGTCTAGGTGGGTGGTGGAAGGTGGAAGCCATGGATGAGTTGAGAGAAAGAGAGGTTGTGTGTGAAAGTTAAGAAAAGTGTATTAAACAAAATGAAAATACAAATGAAACACAATCAACACCCCTCCTTGGAAGCCTTGGAGGGGTATATATAGTCACACACGACACTTAAACTATAAAGCGTTTCCTAGTCTAGTCTATGCGTGTGTGACTATGATAACTAATGGGAATTCTTAAATGTCGTCACATAAAGTGAATTTCAAACAATCTTCCCCCATGGGACGACGTGTAGAATTCCTTACAATATTTTTTCTAACAAGTACATAATGATTAAGAACACAAGCTTCCATGAAGCGTCCAATGCTGATGAAGTCTTTTGAGGCCTTTGACTTCAAGTCTTCACTTCAGAGCGACTCATCTTTAAAGTAACTTGTAGTAGAAATACTATAACGACACGAGCTAAGTAATCCATATACTTCTGGTTAAGGAGAAGCTTCTGAATTAACTTCCCCCTAATTTATGCCACATAAACTTGATGTTGAAGCATTTAAATAGCTTCCCCCAAAACCGACAATCCTCGTAAGCAACTTCAAAGCTTTCAATAAAGCTTAGAATGATTAAGCGCACATCGGAATTTAAAAAGCAAACCCCATCATATAACATGATAATGTTGCTTTGAGGGATTGAAAGTAAGGGGCACACCAAGTAGATCAACAACGTCTCTTCTCACGCTTGAATAATTCTTCTGAATTTTTTCCCCCTGAGAGTTCAAATTATGCATACTAGAAAGAATCAAGACATTTCTTCCCCCACATAGTTAAAGAAAATAAACCAATCCCAAGTATGAAGCTCAAATACTGAAGTAGACACTTTATCCCATTCATGAAGTTGACATCGTAACACCAGAGTCAATTAAGTCCCGGGAATGCACATATCTTCTTCCGGAGATGCGCCAGAGTCAATTAAGTCCCGGAAGTGCATATCTCTCCATATAGGATAATGATGATTAATAATTGCAACAACAAAACAATTAAACATCGAATCAGTAGTGTATCGTTTAGAGATTGATAACGCCACGAGTTAAAACACTGATTTTCTCTGCGGTTATGACAAATGTCATCCCGGAATGTCTTCAAATCAAAAGAAGGTATGAAGTTCATCACGTGTACTCGTTGTGCGTTCAATGTGTCTTCTTCTTCCCCCTTGATGGTTTCAAAACTCGGAACCAGCAATAAATCGTACGCACATGAACCTGAAATCTCGTGAGAATAATAAATAAGCAGAATTATATATTTGGCGAGAATCAGTTGTTGATCGAAATTCTCTACTCATAAACTCTCCATGACCAGCTTTACCAACCCCCTTGTAGGCAATTTGAAGTGATCACTGATAGAATGAACCGGATACATCAAACTAGAAATTGAATAAGAATCCTTCGATCTTGTAACTTAAGCTTGCACTATTGTTGAATGAGGAACGGTGGAGAAATCTCTAAGTACCCAATGCATCACTGAAGAAGTCTATAAGCACAACACCTCTTGAAATTATCCACGTCGACTAAGCGCGTGACACTGAGTACAACAATGTAACCCCTTTAAGTGATAGTTATCCGAGTCATCAACCAACCACCCCGAACCCGGAAACCAGATAAACAAGTCTTCATTCTAAGATTAAGCACGAGCAAGTTATCGTCAAAGATAAAATAAGTTCACGTCTTTGATAAATTCGTCTCCAACTTCAAATAATAAATAATATCCGATCAAACAAATCCGTAGCCACTAAAAAATTGCCAAATTTTTTTGGTATCGTCAAATAAATTTTGTCACATAGTCTCGACATTTTGTCTTGTCACTTTGTCGCGTCAAATCCCCGGTTATAGCCAACAAGACTACATTTCCCAAATTTTATCCAAAATAATGAATTTTGAAATAAAAAATTCGGATAAATTAACACCAATTGGCCCATATCACTTATATAAACCCGGTCCATGAAATGAATATAAAACACTCAACCCTAAACACACTCACAATTTAACCCTAATCACTCACCCTTATTTCCTCCGCCAACAACTCCACATTTCAAAACAAATCCCAATCTCGTTTAATCCGCCCCAAAATCGGCTGACTCCAACGTAACCAAATCTCATCCCACCAAAAATATCAATCAACCAAATAAATCAAATCATCTTAGCAAGGATATCACACGAATCCAACATAAATTAATCCCTGGTTCAACATCATCAATTAAACCCACACCATATCATACATCGTTAAGATCATTAAAGAAAGGATTCAAGATCATCAATTGAGTATGATCTCGGGTAGGTGTATATATTATCATGTGTTTCATTCGAATCAATGAGTGAGTATAACAAAATTGTTATAAATCATTCTTGTAAATTCATAGATTTACCATAGGGATTGTAATTGATTTTTGTGTTGAGTGTCAATCAAAACTGAGATTGGGTTTAACAGAGTTGTTAGACTAGACTCTTAATTAGTTTCGTATAGAAAAAAATGGTTTCATCTTGACAGATCTATGATGAGAACTTATTTTCGTGAATAGATCTTAATAGATCTCGGCATGCATGTCCAATCACGAAAAAAATCACTCTGAGAAAAATTTTAATGTTTTTGATTCCGAGTCTTGTTGATGTATAGAGGGGTTTGGTGACGATGGGAATAAGTTTAGAGTTATGTTGGATTTGTTGTGGGGTTAAAAGGATGTTGTGGTGTATTGGATATTGGTTTAGGTCTCGGTTTTCTGGTTTTGTTAAACTGTCGCAATGGTCATTGAAGAAAAGAAACCATCGCAATGTTTAATGACTAAGGCCATCGCAGTCTTAACTTTGAGTCCATCGCAGTCTTAACTTTGAGTCCATCGCAATGTAAAAAATAATCCGTCGTAGACTATTTTTAATAAACCTATCGTAACATAAGTAAGATGGCCATCGCAGTCTAGTACTATTTAAACCCATCGCAGTCAAAAAGATTGCCATCACAGTCTAACTTTTTTACCCATCGCAGTCTAAAAACAATATGGCCATCGCAGTCTAGATGGACACCATCGCAATGGACACCATCGCAATGGTTCCATCGCAGTGGTTCCATCGCAGTGGTACCATCGCAGTCTACCCATCACAGTCAATGCGATTGTTGCCATCGTAATGATGACCAGCAGAAAATCTTATCCAAGAGATGTCCTTTTTCCGATTTATCAGGATTTGTTTTTCTGGGTAAAAACTTATCTTCATCTTCAAAAAAATGAAAACAAAAGAAACCATGAATCAAAACCAGGACAGATCTAAAAAATTTGACTTTTGGACCAGTGGGATATGAATACCAGCATATATGACCATGAGACAATCTGATAATATCAGACATGAAAAAAAATGAAACCGTGAGACACACTGATAATATGACTGAGAATATCAAATATGAATATAATAATAGACATGATAGACTGTGACAAAAAAGGAGACTTTTTAGACAGATTGTGACAAAAAAAAGGATGACCAAAGTGACAAAAAATTAACAAATCGGACCAAAAAAAATTTTAGACCACCAAATCGAAAACAAGAACACGATCCAACGATTGGGCCGGAGGCCTTAGTCCACTTATGGACTTGGCTATATAAACCCCTTTCCTTCATGGAAAAGGGTGTTAGTTGTTTCATATTTTTAATAGATTTTCACACAATTTCTCTTATCTTTCTCTCTCTACTTTCTCTCGCTAGAAACATCAACCCACTTGTTAGATCATAGATTTTTACCCAAGTTTCAAATCTTTTCGTGTTTTTGTTGTTCCAAGTGATCTACACATGTCCTACATAGTTGTGGTAGGGATTTGGGTGCGTTGGATTGGTTAAAATCACGAATTTCTAGGCAAAAATCTCATTTTGATTCACGTATTTCGAAACAGTGGATTTATTGCGAAATCTGGGCTTTAAGCATCTTCGCAATATTTAAGGGCTTATAATATTACGAAATATAGTATTTTCGTAATAAATAGGGTTTTGGTTTTTTCGAAGAGTTGCATTTTCTCATTATTGCGAAGATTCTATCTTCTGTTATTGCAATGATCCTACTTTTGATATTGCGAAGACTCTAGTTTTTGGTATTGCGAAGAGTTGGATTTTCAACATTGCGAAGTTCTCTATTTGTGTTATTGTGAAGATTGGATTTTTTCTCTGTTGCGAAGATTGACTTCTTCCTTTTGCGAAGATTACTCAGTATTGATTATTGCGAAGTTTGACTTTTCATTATTGCTAAGACTTGTTTCTTTGAGATCATTGTGAAATCTGTTACTTTGAGGGTATTGCAAAATCTGTCATAATCAATTATTGCAAAAGCTTTTCCGATTTTTGCACAACTTCGAGGATTTTAGACTTTGCATTTATTTGATGACTTTCATAACAACACACAACCGAAGGATAACAACATATTTGTAGAAACTAGAGGGGGGGGGGGGGGGTTGAATAGTTTCTCATCAGTTTATCTCCTAATTAAAAATTCCTTTCAATTAGGTGAGTGCCAAAACTATCTTTTACTTGAAATCCAGTTACATAATGATTAGGTTCAATCCTAATGCATTAACAATAAGTAGTGAGTATAATGATGATGAAGGTAAGTAATGAGTGAGGAAAGAAACAACCTAGTAAGAAGACACCAGGATTTATAGTGGTTCGGCAACGAGGCTTAATCCTCGTTCCTACTCTACTCCTCGAGTACACCTTACTCGAGATTTGCACTAAATCTACAAGCTCCCTTCTTGGCGGAGAAAACCTTACAACGTCGCTTACATTATTTTCGGATACTAAGCTAAATGTCGAGAACTAATCTTAACTAGGACCAATCTACACAACGTCGCCCACTTCACCATTTTACGACACAAGGCTAGATGTCGAGTTCTAATCCAAAGCTAGAACCAATTTTCACAATGTTGCCTACTTCACCATTTTCCGACACAAGGCTAGATGTCAAGTTCTAATCCAAATCTAGAACCAATCTTCAGAACTCTTCACTTTGAAGCTAAGTGAGAACTTCACACAACACAACTACACATCACTTTATAGTTTAGTGAGAACTCACAAGACACAACCACATCACTTTGTAGTTTAGTGAGAACTAACACAACTTATTACAACTCAACTAAACATATCCAAGTACACATATGTAGCTTGGATCTATACAACACAAATCCAAGTATACACATATGCAAAGGATTTACACAACTCTAATCCAAGTATTCACACATAGCTTAGATGAACATAATTAGCCCAAGTATTCACAAATACATGGGATCTACATAAGACACAAATAAACAAATGATGAACATGACTAGATCTTTAGGAGAGGATGATCTTCATCAAGGCTTCATCTTTAATCACATCACAAGTGTGTGAGTGATCTTCTCTTTGGACAAGGTAAAGAAGGAGATCAAGAGGATAATCATAAGTAAACATACTTAACACATTAAGTGATCATTTACAAATGACTAGGATTAGATAGGAGAAAGAAGGCTGAAAGAGATGTCCAAAAAGGGTTGTTGAAAATGCAGATTTGATCCACTATTTATAGAAGACAAAACCCAACGGCTAGCTGAGGGCGGTTCCTTATCTACCTAGGCAGTTCCGTATCGATAGAGAACCGCGTAGGCACTTAAGGAACCGCGGAGTGTAGACTCCGCTCCTTTTTGTCTTTTAGTGAATTTGAATATCTGAGGATGTTTAAACCTTCAAAGGATATTCTTATGGCATTTGGAATATGCCATATTTAAATTTACATTTTCATTTTAATAAAACATTTTCTTAAAAATAATGTTTATTAAAAATCTTTTGTTACATTTGACATAAGTGAGTTTTAAGGCTAATCACTTTTATGATCACTAAGCATGATTAAGATATGTTAGTGTAATGATTATTACCTTGATGATAGTGTTTGTTTGATACTTCATTTTATGATTGTGTTTGTTAGCCCTAAAATGTGAGCGTCATTTACAGAATTACATTAGATTCAGATAGGCAAAACACGGAGGGACTACTATTGATAAGTTGTCAAAGTCACTCCTTGTCGAGCCTATATATACCCCTTCATACTTCCATGGAGGGGTGAGGATTCCCATTTTATTGTATTTTCATTCTCTCTCTAAAATACACACACTCCTTCCTTGTTATCTTTCTCTCTCTAAAATGTCTAACCATTTGTTTTATCCTCTCTGACCTTCGGATCTATACCATGTTAGCTTGAATCTTATATGTTAACAATTGGTATAAGAGCTAACCGGGGGTGTTTTGTGTTTGTGTTTGCTTATTCTTTTTGGTGTTCGAGCAGCTTATTCATGCTTATTTCTTAAGCTGTTGGGTCACGTTATATTCATGTCATGATGTGTTAAGATCTATTCAATCAATTGTACAAAAGTTCAAAAAAGTCCAATTTTTGTCTCATCTGATAACAACGTGGTCCTTCTCAGAATATTTTCTGTTTATAAGCTTATTTTTAAAGCTTATGTTTCTGGGTTTTTTGTTTGAACAAGCATATCAGATCTGAAAAGAAAAAAAAAAGATCCATCTATTTTGGGAAAAAGACAAAAATCTTGTACTATTGCGACACAAAATCCATCACAATGCCATTAGGGTTTTGATATTGAGACACATATTACGACAAGCATTGCGATGGGGTTTTAGCTTGGTATTGCGACAGACTTGTGTGCTTTGCGACATATTATTTCTTGACATTGCGATACGTAGTGTTTTTGAAAGACATTGCGATAAGGCTATTTTTTTAAAGACATTGTGATAAGGATATTTTTTTCTGAAAAACATTGCGATATGGTGATCTTAATAACATTGCGAGGTTATTTTTTTTAGAAAACATTGCGACAAATCTGTCTGTGGAAAGAAAAATGATCTTTTAATCCCTACACTCAAAACCAACAAATCCGACTCGATCTATCTAAAACCCATTGACACATACTACCTCTCCACCTCAACTCCATCCCATCTCGAAAATCGTATCAAGACTCAATCCTAAATCAAACCGTGTGATCTCAGATTATGTTCATGTTAACATGCATGTCGAGATCTTGAAAGATCTTACACACGAATATCAGAATACTCATCATAGATCTGTGAGAATCTATATTCTCTTTGATTTACAAAAATAAAGATATGACTATTAACATGAATTGTTATAGTCATTCTCTCTTTCGAATTAAACCCAAAACAAATCCAAATCAAACATCACACTTACCCGAGACCTTTAGTAAAAAGATCTTGATGTCAAAACCTTGTGGTCGCTGAGCTTAAACAGATAATGGTAAAGGGGGTATGATTCGTGTAACTTGTTTCATGGATGATTCGTTTCATGTTTTGGAGTGATAAGGGAATCATCTGATTATTGACTGCTATTGGATGTAGCTATACAAACAAAGGTTAAATGGTTTTTGAATGGATTGATGGGATTTGGGTTCTTCATTTTCGTCAGATAGAGAGATAAAAAGATGAGGTTGGAAGAAATGAAATGTGTAAAGCGGCAATGATAATGTGATTTAGGTTTCCTGATAATTAGGGTTAGGTCTTATTTATCCCTATCTGCCTTGGACCGGGTAATGGTAAATGTTGATGGGCCTCATCAACTTTAACAGTATAAGAGGTGGAATTCGGATATATTGGATTTGGTCTTAAAAATGGTTTTGGGCTAGATAGTCATGTTGTGGTACTGGGCTAGATAGTCATGTTCTTAATACGATGTATTGTTTTAAATCATTTTGCGGATGAAAATGTGGTTAATATGACTTCTAGCTTTGGATGAAATTTACATTTGGATTAGGTCGGTACAAGATGGAGTTGGATTGGTTTTTCTATTGGACCGAGTATAGGGTTCCGGATAATAGGTAATACTATGATGATATTATTGGTAAGTCGGGTATTCGCTATGTTTTGACCGGAAGTGCTTAAACGACAAAGAAAATTTTAGGTTTGATACCTAATATTTTTGGGACAAATTGTCCTACAACAACATTTTAATCATTTGTTCTAGTTAACGACATTCACACACAACACCAAAGAAAACAACACACTTAATGCTAAAACGATCCGATATAAGATTCACTTAAACGACAACGGCTAGTCTTGATTCTACAAAGACAAGTCATCACAAAGTGGATTTGGTATTCTTTATTTGAAGTTGAAGTGGGATTTCATGAAGGCGTCTACTTATTTCATCATTGAGCCTTTCTTCTATTTTTTACCCCTTTTTATTAAACCCGGTCTATCGATTGATGACTTGCTTAGGCGATAACATTTATGATTGAGACTTGATTTATCTTGTTTCCACTGTCAAGGGGTGGATGGTCGACGACATGGATAACTATCATTTTTGGGATCTTTGTTGCAGTTCTCAGTGTCACACGCAGTTGCTCGTGTGGATAACTTTAAGAGGTGTTTAGAGACTTGGTTCTACACTGTTCTTTAATCGACATAAGTGAAAGCTTAAGTAACAAAATTGGGGGATTGTACTTCAGATTCAAGTTTTGAATATCAGGTTTACTTCACATGTGGTCACGACAAATAGCCGAATGAATTCGAGGTTGGTAAGTTAGATAGAGAGATGTAATCAGCAATCAATTCTCACGGGATATTTATGAGCTTCATAACGACAATGGTACTTCATAGTCTAAGCAAATTTTTTCAAAGTTTCTCAATGACTTTAAAAATTTTTCAAGACATTTTCTTAAGACTAAGAACTTCTCGAGTATATGGACGTCCACGATAATGATGCTTCTGAGAGTTCGATATCATGGGGGAAGATCGTGTGCTTTGAAGTAATCGGATCAACTTCCAGGGGGAAGTAGTGTACATGGAATGGTATCTATTTCACCTTATATGATGTTTATGAAGTATTTTGTAGGCGTGAGAAGAATTGTTGCTGATTTCCTTCATGTTACCCCAAACGGATTATCACCAAAAAACCAAACGACATGAAACAATATAGAAGCAGTATTATCTGGTGTGATTCTTCTACAAATTTCCGCTGTTTACTTAAACCGATGAGCTAGAAGATTTTTCAAACTACATGAAAGTGTCAGAATCTGCTTAAGATACAGATATTGGTTTGGGGGGAAGCTTATTCAGAAACTTTGTCAAAAAGAAGTGTATGAAGAAATTTTTTAATACATGCTGCATGATTTGGGGGGAAGTTAATCCAAATCATGCATATTACAATTGTTCCACACAAGCAAAGACAAAGAGGATTCAAGCTGAGGTACAAGTAATAAAGACAAGAAGACTTAGAAGACATCCTCGGCATTGGAAGCGCCTTGGAAGACTTTTTTTGTTGTATTTTTACTTATTGTAAGTAATTCCGTATGTCTCCACATTGGGGGAAGATTGTTAGCCCTAATATGTGAGCGTCATTTACATAATTACATTAGATTCAGATAGGCAAAACACGGAGGGACTACTATTGATAAGTTGTCAAAGTCACTCCTTTTTGAGCCCATATATACCCCTCCATACTTCCATGGAGGGGTGAGGATTCCCATTTGTGTATTTTGTTTCTCTCTCTAAAATACACACAACTCCTTCTTCCTTGTTATCTTTCTCTCTCTAAAATGTTTAACCATTTGTTTTATCCTCACTGACCTCCGGATCTATACCATGTTAGCTTGAATCTTATATGTTAACAGTGTTTGACAATAAATGTCTTAGTAATTTTTCGTGGTCAAAACTGAGAAAGATTAATTAGTACAAACAATAAACTATAAACGACAATCTCCCCCTTTTTGATTACGACAAACTATAAACTCATTTACGTAAAATACAAGATTATTCGAATTATTAACGAGTTTATCACTATCATTTCTCCCCCTTTGTCGAACCAAAAAGGTTAGCAAAAGTCTTTGAAGAAGAAAAAAACTGGACTTTGCTAGTAGCTCCCCCTTGGTGCTTACTCCCCCTTGCTTGGGGCACCAAGAGAATGAGCTAAGGTGATATGCTACAAAAAAGTTAGAAGAAAGAAAAGAAACACCAATGTATATATGTGCACTACCTACTAACTAACTTGAGAGGGAGAAGGAAAAAAAATCTCAAATTAGAAGTAAGTATTTGCTAAGTATGTCCAAAGAGTGTGTGTTGACAACATCATAGTTCAATTGGTGGAATACAGGAAGAAAAAAAACATCCAAACCAATCAAAGATGATTAAAATGTCAAGGGGTTAAATTTAGAATTTATGGAATCACCCATATTTAATTGTAAGTTTTAACCATGATCAACTCTTTAACAAATGTGTGAAAAAGAATTAGCGAGAAAGATAACACACATAACATTCATATTACACAAATATGAAATAACATACAAGAGAAATATTCATACACCCAATATGAATATCTAAAGCAAAAAAATATGGAAAATAAACCACAAAACATAGATGTGACACCCCAGAAACCGACGTCATTATTTAATCATATTTTACGTATATTTTTGAAAATTTCAACAAAAACCGAAGACATCTACGATTTGAGCGTTTTACGTTTTACGTATATTTTTGTTTAAATTTTTGGACACCCAGAAACTGACGTCATTATTTAATCATAATAATTTAAGTTGAAACCAATGTTGGAGGTCTTAATATGAGTGTTTTACGATTTAAGAGGAACCGAAGACAATTACGATACCGACGGATGCCCAAAAATATATATTTTAGTGTCGATTTATCGATATTTGGATTTTTCGAAGTTTTTATTTTTACTGCGTGTTAAGTCGAGTCGGAACCGTTTTTATTCCATTTTGTGTGCGTTTGAACCATTTAAAATTATTTTGGAGTAGCCGGGATGAACCCCGACTCCCGCAAAAATTCAAAACCGACTAGTGGGTTATATTCCCGCTCTTTAAATAGTTGTTTGCCATTAAGTCCAAAAGATAGTTAAAATTGCAAAATGGTCCCTCCTAACTTTACAAAAAGGGTTCAACAAACACACACACACACACAAAATACACTTCAAATATTTTCTTCACTCTCTCTTCTCTCTTTCTTTACCGCCAACCACCACCGCATACACCACCACCACCATTGATTTTTTTTAGTTTTTGAAGAAACTAATCAAAGACCATCCTTTCTTTCATCATTTTAAGTGTTTTTAACCACTCAAATCATACATGCAAGGCTTTGATTCTTATAAAAAATTTTGATTTTTAAAAAGGGGGTTTTGATCTAATTAAACTTGATGCATCTTTTAATTAAGTGTTTATAAGGATAATTGACAAATAAAACAAGTTGGAAAACATTTTTCTTGGTGTTTTTGATCACCAAAACCCACCGCCAAAAAGGGGGTTTGGTTTGATCTTGGTGTTTGATGATTTTTGCTTTTTGTTTATGTTTAATAACATGTTTACATCATTTTTAGTTGTTTTGATTTGAATGCATGTTGATTTTATGAAATGAGTTTTTATGAATATTTATTATACAAGTTATTTAGTATGTTGTTGATGTTTTATGATAGTTTAATGATGATATTAGGGCTATAGGAATTGACGAAATGGATTGAAAACAAGTAGAAATGTGATTTTTAATGTGTTGTTTTTAATCAGAATATTTAAGGCTATTTTTCATGATTTTGAGTTTAAGTCCAGGTTTTCATTATAGAATTTAGTAGTAGAGATTCTTTTTACCTTCGTTTTGGTATAAGATAGAGCTTTTAACTCCAAAGGAGTCAAAAGTTATGTTAGTTTGAAGTTTCGTGTACCGGGAGATGAAAGTCGACATAATCCGAATTTGTGTTCGACTTTAGGTAAAATCTCGGGGACTATAAGTAGAGTTTCAAAAATGGTTGAGGGCTGTTCTTTAGCTCAAAACCTGTTGTTATGAGTCTATTTTCAAACTTAGGAATTGGTTTTACAAATGGAATTGGTTTGGTGAGTAAAAATGGTTTTACGACGAAAGGGTGTAAATTTGCCCGGATTTTTCAAGGTTGGAAATGTGTTGGGAAGCGTGACTTAAAAGTAATATCTTTTTATGAAAATTTTTGTGATCTTTATACATGATGTAAGTAAAGTCTACAGCGAGTTTCATAAAAATCCGTGATGTTTAAGTATGGATATTCAGTCCGTACATTAGGTATGTACCGGCAGAATTGTAAATTGAGTAATAATTTTAATAACGTATAACAATGAACGTGTCTAGTAAATATCACTTGTTTGGATTTTTGGAGTGAGTTAATATGAACTTTGAGTGTTCTTAATTATGTACATACAGTACTTGAAGGTACTTGAAGGTGTTGATTCATTACGCGGTTTGCTTGTTAGGTGTTGTAATTGATTTCCCGGGGCGTCCGCATCGTCGGTGATTGTTTTTCGTCTACATCTTCGACTAATACTTCTACATAAGGTGACTCTATAACCTCTCTTTCTATTGTATCTTAAATTATTTTTACCCGTGAGGGGGATACATGCTATTTAAATGAAAAGGAATATAAGTCGTGAATGATTATTGGACCCGAATGATGTCTTGAATTATGTTGAGTAGCTAGTTGCCAAAGACCCTAAATTCATGAACCGTTAACTATTGTTTGATCCTTGCGTAGATTGGAAATAGCCGCTTGAACAATTTATAGTACTATTGGGTTGACGACCCAATCCTAGACGAGAGCTAGTACGTTGAGTACCCTCTGCGTATGGATAACTTGTGTCGAGAAAAAGGTATGATTGGCAACGAATACCTAAGAGGGCCAATGATTTCACTTAAATCAAGCCGGCATTTGGCGTGGGTGATTAATTTATGGGGTCGGTGTCATGAGCTTAAACATAATTAAATAGCCTATGCTATAATGAGTAATACCCAATAATAGTTTGTAATGATATGCATACTATTGAATACTCGTGAATGATTTTTATAGTTATGTTCAATTATAATTTTTGTAAATTATAGATCTCTCTCAACATTATTTGTTGACGATTTTAAGCATGTGTTTCAGGTAATCAAAGAGGATTGTGGCGGAGCATGAAATGGATGTTGTTGTAGCTTGTGGGCGGTCTAACTTGTTTTCTTCTCTTTTATCAAAGACAATTTATATTTCTCGAATGTCTTGTAAAACAATTTGGGTTGGTTTTTATGGGTTGAGATTTGTGGGGACATAACGCTACTCTGGTTATACTTTTGGGGTTGGAAACATTTAGACATTTGTTGTTGTTGTAATTTAACATGTCCTTAAATTAAATTATGCTTTAAACGTCTCTTTTGAGTCGTTTAATATGGCTTGTGTGGGATGATTCTTTGACTAACACACAATTGTGATATTCCGCTGCGCAGGGTAAATTGGGGGTGTTAGAGATTGGTAATCAGAGCCACAAGTTATAGAGAACTAGGTCGTTTTTGAAAAAGGTCCTAAACTATAACTTTGTTGTCGTAAATATTTTGTTCCCAAAGCACACAACTATCCCGTATGGCTCATAAGAATTCTTTTAGCATTGTTTTATTATTAGATGTATCACTTTGAAACTGAAATGATTTCCTGAGTATTTATTAAGTAAATACTATGGTATTATATGGAGGTATTGTGAACGTACGCGGAGTACTTAACATCATAATTTTTGCATTGCATTTGCATGGCTATCATTTTGTTGCATATTGGCATACGTACAACATTTGCATTACATGCGCATGCATGTATTGGGATAATGACCTTATATACCCTCGAACTTTCTGTATTTTGCAGAAATGGCAGAAATACCACCGAACAGTAATGGAGACGAGTACGTTGTAGGAGCTGAGGGTGGACCCAATGCCCCTAACCCGCAAGGCGAAAATGGATGGATTGAACCGAATGAGATTGAAAGGAATGAGGTTGGAAAACATGAGATTGACAGCGATGAGGACCCGAAAGAGGATCCGATGGAGGATGAAGTTCCCGTGGCTGCGGTTAGACAGACTGAGCAGCAACCTGTTCGTTCTCGTTCTACTACACCCACCTGTGATGGTTATTGGAGGGGTTTGCCAGTAGTTGCTCGTGATAGTAGTGATCATGATCAAGCTGATTCTAGTACTGCGGTTAATGCGCGTTCTCTCCACGAGAATACTACAAGGGTTAACTGTCTTGGACCGAGGATTTATAGTAACACGGAGCATTGTTAGAAGAATTTTGATTGACTGTTGTACAAGAGGTATGTGGTAGAGACAAGGGTGATTAAGAGGTTTCAGAAAAATGAGAAGGCTTTTTAGAGATTTTATTCGGGTGTGAAGAGAGCTAACAACACTAGGGATCTTGAAAGGATAGAGATAGCAAAGTTAAAAATGGTTGTGGAGAATCTGTGTGCTGAGTTTGAAGGAATCTAGGGAGATAGTGTCATGTATGATCGTCTTTGATGCTGGGAGGCTCATGTATGACATTTCTTGATGAATGCATGGAAGTTTCAAAGTCACCCAAAGTATGCAAACACGCATTTCATAGTCGAACCACCAAAAGTTGGCGAGTACTATACTTTTGGGGATAAGTTATATTTGGCTCAGCGTATGGTTCCATCAGGTGAAGGCTCTACTTCGAAAGGAAAGAGGAAGGTAGATGAGGGAACTACTTCGAAGGGTAAGGAAAAGATGGAGGATAGTGATGAAGAGCCGGAAGGACAGGACGATGATGACAAGGACGAGCAGCCATCAAAGAGATCCTATGGATCATCACAGGATTAGTTACTTGTATTTCATTTTTATCCCTCGTTGTAATTAAACTATTTTAGACTTCAATATTATGGTATTATGGTAGAACTTGATGACTTTAAGTTTTATTTGGTGAATGATTGTAGTGGCATATCTTGTCACGATTTTGTTGATATCGATGCAATCAATGTTTACCTCTCATGATCTATGATGTGTCTTTACTAGCTCTTTTGTGATTTAGTTAATGAATATTTGTAGCATTCATTAATTGTGCTTGTTGTATTTATATTATGTCTTGAAAAAGAAATCCTTCTTGATCTTGATGTGTATACTTACTTTCTTTTCTTTCTCTGTCATTGCAGTAAGGTGTAAGGGAAGGAGTTTGTGAGGCATTGTTCTGTTATCACTAAACCATTGTGTGACTAATTGTTAATCATGCCTCCACAGTTGACAAGTGATCGTATGAACACTATGATTCAAGAGGCGATTACTAATGCTCTTGAAGCGGATCGTGTAGCTAGAGTTCAAGGCCAAGGTGGAAATGCTGGAGGACAACAAGTCCCAAGGGAGTGTTCTTATGCCAGTTTTATGAAGTACGGACCTACGCAATTTCGTGGGACTGGAGGAGCTTTAGAACTTCGTCGTTGGGTGGGGACGATTGAAAACACGTTTGAAATAAGTTGGTGATCTGAGGCTAATAAAGTGAAGTTCACGACTGCTACTTTTCTTGATGACGCTTTGAGTTAGTGGAACAACCAAGTAGCTACTGTTGGGCTTGTAGTGGCCAATGGGAGGACTTGGGATGCTACAAAGGAACTTTTGACCAAGAAGTTTTGTCCCGAAGAGGAATTGGGTCAGTTAGAAGATGAGCCGAGGCATCTAGTGTTGAGAAACAATGACATCACTGCTTATACAAGGAGGTTTAATGAGTTGAGCTTGTTGTGCCCTGATACTTTTGCGGATGACCACAAGAAGATAAAGCAATACATTAAAAGATTGTCAAGAAACATAAAGGGTGAGACTACTTCGTCAAAGACGAGATCTTTTGATGAAGCTGTCCAAATGGCTCATGCTCTAATGGATGTGAAGGTGCAAGATAAGAAAGATAGTGTGGCTGAAGGTAACAAGAGGAAATGGGAGACTGCTCAAGAAAGTCAAGCATAAGGTCAGAATCGTGGAGGTTATCGCAATAACACCCAAGGATTTAACCGAAATCTATAGTTTAACCAAAGGAGGAATGATGGAATAAGAGCTGCCACACTGCCAAAAGGAAACAAGGTTAATCCGAAATGTGACCGTTGTAGTTTGTATCACGTGAAGAATTGCCCTCCTACGTGTAACACGTGTGGAAAAGTAGGACATAGGGCTGTGGAATGTCGAGCAAGAGGCGTGGCGACGGGTTCAAATGCCCCAAGAGTGATGGTATGCTTTGGATGTGGTGAGAAGGGACACAAACAAGGAAACTGTCCTAAGGCTGGGAATCGACAAGGAGGAAACGCTGCTGCTCCAGCTTATGCTGTAGGGAATGTGGACAAGCCTCAAGGTCCGAACGTGGTGAACGATACATTCTTACTTAATGCTCGTTATGCTAGTGTATTGTTTAATTCTGGTTTAGATAGGAGTTTTTGTAGATATACAAATTCAATCACCTTATCGATTAAGAACCAATAGAGTTAGCAACTAAGTATAATGTGGAATTAGCCGATGGAGATATTTTTAGCACTAATTCTATACTAAAAGGGTGTTCCTTGAAGTTAGGGAATTATGTGTTTGATGTAGACTTGATTCCTTTGAGGTTAGGATTGTTTGAGGTAATTATTGGTATGGATTAGTTAGTTTCGCATGGCGCCTATGCTGTGTTGTTTAAGAAGAAGGACAAATCATTCAAAATGTGTATCGGCTATAGGGAGCTAAATCAAATAAGTTGATATGCCTGTGTTATTTGATCCTTATAACTGATTGGGTTGTGTGTGTACTCGAAGATCGACTTGAGATTGGGTTATCACCAACTACGAGTTAGAGAGGAAGATATTCCTATAACTGCTTCCCGTACCTTGTGTGGGCATTTTGAGTTTCAAGAGATGTCGTTTGGTTTGACGAATGCGACAACTGTGTTTAAGGATTTGATGAACCGTGTGTATGTACAAGCCGTAAATGGGATAAGTTCGTCATTGTGTTTATTGATGATATCCTTATTTATTCCAAGAGAAAGGAAGAACATGAGGAGCATTTGAGAACAATTCCGGAAACGCCAAAGGAAGAGAAGCCGTACGCAAAATTCTCTAAGTGAACCAATATTCGCACTTAGATTTAGGCATTTTGGTTGGAATCGGTAAAATATTCTTGGGCATGTGATTGACAACAAAGGTGTTGTGGAGATCCTGCCAAGATTGAGGCAATTAAGGACTGGTCGGTACCAACAACGCCGACTGAAGTTAGACAATTTCTTGGTTTAGCTGGTTACTATCGGTGATTCATCAAAGGATTTTCGTTGATCGCAAAGCCATTAACCAAGCTTACTAAGAAGAATCGGGATAAGTGGGTAGCCACTCATTGTGAGAGATGATCGGCTGTGACTGCATCAGCTACTACAACACTTAGTGGGAAGGGAAGAGAAAAGCCTCTTAGAGTTAGAGTTTGGTAATAGCGGAGAGTGTGGATTTAACCGGGAAGATTTTTTTAAGAGTATATGAAGGAGATCGTGTGTCGACATGGATTATATTTATTGATTTTTTCGGAGCGCGACAGTAGATTTACTTCTGAGTTTTAAAGATCTCTTCAGCGTGCGTTAGGCACTGAGTGAGTTTGAGTGCGACCTATCAACTCGAGACCGATGACCAGAGCGAAAGTACTATTCAGACGTTGTAAGATATGTTTCGAGCGTGTGTTATTGAATTTGGTGGAAACAGGGAATTTCGTTTGTCTTCAGCGGAAATTTTCGTATAACAACAGCTATCATGTGAGTATTAAGACAACATCGTTTTGAAGCTTTGAATGGACGGAAATATAGATCGCCGGTATGTTGGAGTGAAATAGGATAAAGTCAATTGACTGGACCTGAGATAATTTTATAGACTACCGAGAAGGTGTGCAAATCAAGAACCGTTTGCGTGCTACGAGAAACTGACAGAAGAATTTCACTTTTCCATGGAGTAGGAACTGTGTTATGTAATTGTTTGGAAAGAGAGGAAAGTTGAGTCTGAGGTATAGTGGACAATTTTAGTTCATTAAACGAATTGGACGATAGCTTATAAGTTGGATTGCCAAACGAGCTTAGTGCTATTCATAACATGTTTCATATGTCGAATCTGAAGAAGTGTTTAGCGGATAAGGATTTGGAAATTCCTTTGGATGAGATTCAACTCGACGATAAATTGAATTTTATGGAGGAACCGGTGGAGATTATGGACCGAGAAGTCAGGAGATGGAAGCATAGTAGAATTCCATCGTATTTTCATAATAGTGATTACGTGAATTCCTTATGACGATGAAATTCTAGGCGTGGACCGAAATTTACGTGGGAACGTGAGGACTTCTTTAGGGAAAAGTATCCTCATTTGTTCTAGTGGTACGAAATGTGAGTATAAGAAGAGGAGAACGCCGGGACGTCATTTCTTTAAGGAGGGGAGGATGTGACACCCCAGAAACCGACGTCATTATTTAATCCTATTTTACGTATATTTTTGAAATTTTTATAATTTTTGTTGGTCATATGTTTGATGGTTTAAGTTGAAACCAATGTTGGAGGTCTTAATATGAGCGTTTTACGATTTAAGAGGAACCGAAGACGACTACGATACCGACGGATGCCCAAAAATTTATATTTTAGTGTCGATTTATCGATATTTAGATTTTTCAAAGTTTTTATTTTTATCGTGTGTTAAGTCGAGTCGAAACCGTTTTTATTCCATTGTGTGCGTTTGAACCATTTAAAACTATTTTGGAGTAGCCGGGATGAACCCCGACTCCCGCAAAAATTTAAAACCGACTAGTGGGTTATATTCCCGCCCTTTAAATAGTTGTTTGCCATTAAGGCCAAAAGATAGTTAAAATTGCAAGATGGTCCCTCCTAACTTTACAAAAAGGTTTAAACAAACACACACACACACACACACAAAATACACTTCAAAAAGTTTCTTCACTCTCTCTTTACCGCCGGCCACCACCACCACCATTGATTTTTTTTAGTTTTTGAAGAAACTAATCAAAGACCATCCTTTCTTTCATCATTGTAAGTGTTTTTAACCACTCGAATCATACATGCAAGGCTTTGATTCTTATAAAAAAAAGTTACTTTTAAAAAGGGGTTTTTGATCTAATTAAACTTGATGCATGTTTTAATTAAGTGTTTATAAGGATAATTGACAAATAAAACAAGTTGCAAAACATTTTTCATGGTGTTTTTGATCACCAAAACCCACGGCCAAAAGGGGGGGGTTGGTTTGATCTTGGTGTTTGATGATTTTTGTTGTTTGTTTATGTTTAATAACATGTTTACATCATTTTTAGTTGTTTTGATTTGAATGCATGTTGATTTTATGAAATAGGTTTTTATGAAGATTGATTATACAAGTGATTTAGGATGTTGTTGTGTTTTAGGATAGTTTAATGATGATATTAGGGCTATAGGAATTGACGAAATGGATTGAAAACAAGTAGAAATGTGATTTTTAAAGTGTTGTTTTTAATCAGAATATTTAAGGCTATTTGTATGGTTTTAAGTTTAAGTCCTGGTTTTTATTATAGAATGTAGTTGTAGAGATTCTTTTTACCTTCGTTTTGGTATAAGATAGAGCTTTTAACTCCAAACGAGTCAAAATTTTTGTTAGTTTGAAGTTTCGTGTACCGGGAGATGAAAGTCGACATAATCCGAATTTGTGTTCGATTTTAGGTCAAATCTCGGGGACTATAAGTAGAGTTTAATAAATGGTTGAGAGCTTTTCTTTAGCTCAAAACCTGGTGTTATGAGTCTATTTTCAAACTTAGGAATTGGTTTTACAAATGTAATTGGTTAGGTGAGTCAAAATGGTTTTACGACGAAAGGGTGTAAATCTGCCCGGATTTTTCAAGGTTGGAAATGTGTTGGGCAGCTTGACTTAAAAGTAATATCTTTTTATGAAAATTTTTGTGAGCTTTATACATTAAGTAAGTAATGTCTACAGCGAGTTTCGTAAAAATACGTGATGTTTAAGTATGGAAATTCAGTCCGTACATTAGGTATGTACCGGCACAATTGTAAATTGAGTAATAATTTTAATAACGTATAACAATAAACGTGTCTAGTAAATATCACTTGTTTGGATTTTTGGCGTGAGTAAATATGAACTTTTAGTGTTCTTAGTTATGTACATACAATACTTGAAGGTACTTGAAGGTGTTGATTCATTACTCGTTTTGCTTGTTAGGTGTTGTAATTGATTTCCCGGGGCGTCCGCATCGTCGGTGATTGTTTTTCGGTTACGTCTTCGACTAATAATTCTACATAAGGTGAGTCTATAGCCTCGTTTTCTACTTTAATTTAAAAGATTTTTACCCGGGAGGGGGATACATGCTATCTAAATGAAAATGAACATAAGTCGTGAATGATTATTGGACCCAAATGCTGTCTTGAATTATGTTGAGTAGCTAGTTGCCAAAGACCCTAAATTCATGAACCGTTAACTGTTGTTTGATACTTGTATGGATTGGAAATAGCCACTTGAATAATTGATAATACTATTGGATTGACGACCGTATCCTAGACGAGAGCTAGTACGTTGAGTACCCTCAGCGTATGGATAACTTGTGTTGAGAAAAAGTTATGATTGGCAACGAATACCTAAGAAGGGCAATGATTTCACTTAAATCATGCCGGCATTTGGCGCGGGTGATTAGTTTATGGGGTTGGTGTCATGAGCTTAAACATAATTAAATAGCCTATGTTATAATGAGTAATACCCAATAATAGTTTGTAATATTCTGCATACTATTGAATAATCGTGAATGATTTTTATACTTATGTTCAATTATGATTTTTGTAAACCTATAGATCTCGCTCTACATTATTTTTTGACGATTTTAAGCATGTGTTTCAGGTAATCAAAGATGATTGTGGCGGAGCATGCAATGGATGTTGTTGTGGCTTGTGGGCGGTCTAACTTGGTTTCCTCCCTTTTATCAAAGACAATTTATATTTCTCGAATGTCTTGTAAAACAATTTGGGTTGATTTTAATGGGTTGAGATTTGTGGGGACCTAACGCTACTCTGGTTATACTTTTGGGGTTGGAAACATTTAGACATTTGTTGTTGTTATTGTAATTTAACATGTCCTTAAACTAAATTATGCTTTAAACGTCTCTTTTGAGTCGTTCAATATGGCTTGTGTGGGATGATTCTTTGACTAACACCCAATTGTGATATTCCGCTGCGCACGGTAAATTAGGGGTGTTAGAATAGACTACTCTAATAGTGATAATCTTCCAAGATTGCTTAATTTTTATTGTCTCAAACAACTAAAGTACAAAATGTGCCTTAGTTGGAAAAGAAAGACGGCGAAGCATCATTCGAAGTTTTGTTCACGGGTACGAAAACTTTGAGAGGACGTCGAGTGAGGAGGAATTCAAGGAAATTTAGCTTGTCATAGATATGAGCAAGTTCAATTTGTTGAAATTGACAACAAGCACACGAGGAACCATGATGCAAAACAAAGTCGTTAGGTGGGGGAGGTCCATCAAAATGAGAGTTTAGTGGAGAGGGAGATACGGGATAAGAGATGTTTTCACAATGCCTAGTGAGATTAGGAAATGAAGATAGGTTATTGAGTTGTGGAGAGTTGAAGGGTTTAGGTGGTGGTAGAAGAATTTCCGTTTCTCTGATAATTGGATTTATGGAGTAAGTCTCATTCCAATATTTAATCGGAGAGAAAGAAGAATTCTTGGAGGATTTTGGATAGGAAGAATCATAAGGATTAGTGTTCTTCTTGATCCAAACAGGTCGAACCGAGATTTTCGGTTTCTTTGAAAGCTTAGAAGAAGAAGCTTTAGGTTGAGAAGATTGTGACAAAGAAATGTTAAGGTTAGGAATGGAAGAGTTAGGCATTATGAGGGATGAAGAGAAGAACTCCCAACAGAGAAGAATTTAAAGAAAGTATACAAGGAAAAGATTTGAAATAAAAACAAAAGGTTTTATGGAATGTTTAGCCAAATTGGGTAAACAAAGAATCTTAACCAAGACAGTGGTCAAAGAAGAAAGACCAAAAATAAGCCAAAAATGTCTTTCCCGTACGCGGTTCCTTAAGGAAACCCACGGTTCCATATCGATATGGAGCCGCCTAGGGGCTAAGGAGCCGCATCCAATGGACCACAGACCATGATTTTCAAAAGTTTTTGAGAAAATTAAGACTTTTGCAAATCTTGGATTTTTACCTCTTTTAGCACTAGAGTATTCTAGGGTTGCATAAAAGCAACACATTCACAAAGAATGTCTTGACAAAGGGTGACAAAATATTTAGATAACATTTTGATCTAATTTTAAGTCAAGTTTTTAGAGGTTGTGATAAATTTAGGTTCAATTTTAAATAAACTGAAGTTGATTAATGTGACCACATAGGTTAAAACACATAAAACTAAATCCATAGATCATCTTCATGAAAAGCTCTTGAAGGAAAGAAAATACAAGAAAGGTAATAACAACAAACTAATACAAAGTTAGCTAAAACTAGGTCTTGAATGCATAGTCCTCCTTGGCTTGACCTTCTTTAAAAGCATTTGATTTTGAAAACCATCATTCATCTCCTAAGAGGAGGAGGCATGGAGAACAAGGTAAGAAAGAAATCATGCAACCTTCTATGAAGACCAAGCATCTCCAACCTTAGGTTTTGAATGATGTAGTTGTTATAGAGACAACATGGGAAATTTGCACTATGAGCTTCTAGGAAACCAAAGAAGTAAGGATCACCCATGAAGTGAGGAATAGGAATGCCAAAAATAGGAGCATTAGTGTTTGAGGGAGGAGGAGGTGGTGGAGGTATAGTTTCTAAAGGTGATATGGGTGCGATGGGAGAATTTAGTGGAGTGAAAGGAGAGGTAATCAAAGGCTCAAGGACAAAGGGAATGCTTTGTAGAGGTTGAGGTTGAGTATTCTCATCCAAAGGAGGACTAAGAGTGAATGGAGAGGAAAGCTCATTCATTCTTGATTGGAATGAAGAGGAGGTAGAACCATGTGAATGGTTAGTACCATAAGTTTAGTTTGTCTTGCATGGAGCAAGGGGTGGTGAAGGTGATGAGGAAATAAGGATAGGAGAAATCTCATTTTTGGGAGTGTGAAAGGATGAAGAACCAATATTAGGTAACTTAATCTTAATTTTAAGGCTTCTTTTAGAAGAGGAAGTTTTGGAAGAGGTGGATGTTCTAGGGGACACCATGGTTGTGTGTTAAGGTTTGGAGAAGAGTTGAAGGGATGAAGAACACAATCAACAAGAGAGGTTTTAAGAAGAGAAGGGAATGATCCAAACTAGTAATGGGTTAAAATTATTTTAGGTGAATAATGAAATTAGGTAGCCTAGGTTAGGAAAGTGCAGCTTTTTTGCAAAAATTTTATCAAAGTTTTACACAGATTAAGGAAATTAGTGTAAAGCAAAGATTATGACAAAACAGTGGCTGGCGGTTCCTTATGTAGGGCCGCGGTTCGATATCGATAAAGAACCGCGAGGATGATAAAGAACCGCCACCAGGAGGTTTGAAAAATGGCATTTCCTAAAACACTTGCTAGCCTAGATTTTATACCAAGGTTTATCAAGCCAAAGTGACCTATAAATCAAAATCTAGGAAGCTAACAAACACATAATATGCACAAAGCTATGCAAATCGAAGGATCAATAACATAGATGATTAGGATTAAAATACTATGAAATCCAAACACAAAGTATTAGGTAGCAAACATAACAACCTAAAAGTAAAAAGAGAATAAGGAAATATTGTTCAAAAATTCAAACATGTTTACAAACATGTTAATCTTGATAAACCAAAGATTCATTTCTTCTTCTTGCCAAGTCCATTGATCAATTTGGTTATGCTCTTGAACGATCCTCTTGAATCAACTCGATGATCATACAACTCAACTTGGGTTTTAAGATTAGCTCGGTAGACATCCTCAAGACCAAAATTCTCTGGAAGTCCACTAGCGGCATAGTGAGGAGGAGGGATGATTTCTTCTAACCCGTCCATGAAAGTGTCCATGGATGGGTGGGAGTCAGTGGAAGAGCCAACATGAGCACTTGTGCCTACGCCACCACCATCACTTGGTAACATATCAAAGTCCTCATCATCGGACTCTTGTGGATCGGACTTTCTCGAACCTCGATCACTTCTAGGCTTTCGTGGTTGTAACCTTTGAATAGGTAGCATAACACATTTGACCGAACGAAAGCGAGAAATGTTGATGTCGGGATAGTCTTCTCCAACCTTCTTAAGAAGGCGAGTAAGGAGCATGGCATAGGGAAGATTTGTTTTGGGTTTGGAAAGAGCATAAGTGATTCGTCGAGCGGTATAGTATGCAAGATTGTACTTGGCATTGGTAGCGATGCAACATAACATGTGCGCCATATACGCTGAAATATGATCCCGATTTTCGCCAAGAAAAAATACATTATCCCTAAGGATGTCGGCCCAACGGACCATACAATCATTAAGGTCACTTAAGAGAACCTCATAGGGTTTTACCACACACTTGGTAGAGTGGAGGCTTCTTACAACGTTTCCCATACGCTCTTTACAAATGACATTAAGAATGTAGTCAAGGTCAATCTCTTCATTTTCATCTGGAGCACAGTCGAATGGTTCTAGGAGATAATCAAGTTTCCATTTATCAGTAAATCGACAAGTGCCCCTAAATGGAACACGAAGAGCTTGACCAAAGTCTTCAAGAGAGAGTTGAATGAGTCGACCTTCAAGGATGAACCTAACATATACTCTACCGTTATCATAAACGAGAGAGTATGTACTAAAGTACTCTAAGATAAATTCGGGATATATATCCTCTTTGATGTCCAACAAACAATCAAACCCAATTTCTCTGAACATCGATCGAGTATATATATACCCCTCAATATCCTCTTCGACAACTCTACCCTCGTGAAAGCAACGGTTTTGAAGTGAGGAGTAAGTGTTTTTAAGTTGAGGGGAAGCACACATTACAGATAGATTTGGCATATATTGTTTTGTGTTTTGGTGATCTTGTTGATATTCCGAAGGCATGATTCGTACCTAAATAAACTCAAAAATATTTCCCCAATTACTCATATGTTACATATAAACCAAAAATCAAAAAGATGAGAATGTGTTTCATCAATCTCTTGACAAACAAAGGTTTAATCCTTATCATTCTCATACTCACAATGTACCTAGTTCATCATTGACAATAACACATTGATCATGTATGATCAACAATGAACTTGAACATTGGTTTTTCAAAAAAAGGTTTTTAGGTAAGCATTTAACAATGCCATTACCAACTTGTTCATGGGTTCATATCAATTCCATCAATCAACCAAAATTATTTAGTTAAAATTCGGGTTGTTCTACAAGTGGGCTTTAGTGAAATCTCAATGAATATGAGCCTAAGGAATCATAGCAAGAATACTATGTCAACTCTTATTCCTAGTAAGGTTCTAATTCAATTTTAAAAATCCCCAATTATGAATGTATGAACCCTAGAACAAACTATATAAAACTGAAAGAAATAACTTACAGATAATTGATCTTGGATGAAGGATGAGTGAAACCCACAAATCGAAATCAATTAATCTTGAGTAATTGAAGGTTTTGTAAAATCAACAATGGTGGAAAACTGGGTATTCTCGTCCCTATGTTGGAGAAGAGAGAGAAGTAGTTTTTGAAAAAATGATTTTTAATAAAAACTGGCACTTTAGTCGCAAGTACTGGACGCGGTTTCGTATCGATAAGGAACCGCCTATTTGAGCCACGACAATAAGGAACCGCCTACAGTGGCGTGTTTTAATCAAGGAAAATCAAAGAAATTTTCAAAACCAATTTTTTCTAAAAACCTTAAAATATGTCTTAAGCCTTTAGGATATCATTGGACGATCACAACACTAGGTAATAATGCCTTATTGAAGGATTACGAGTTGAATCGATATAGGAAAAGACCGAAACGGAAAAATGACTACTCGTAGCAAAGAAGCAAAGAGGAGAGGAGTCAAGATAAGTGAATCAAGACAAAGAACATTGCTCAAGAGACAAATGACATTCTTCAAATAGAGGAGACGAAGAGCTTATGTCATATATAGTGGTTTAAGACGTGCCTTTCCGGCGAAAGTCTAAACGGCTTTGGTAATGAACTATACCAAGCAACTTTGATACATAGAATAAGATCAGTTTCAAGAGTAGTCTTATTCTATTTCAAAATATGAGCAAAGTATAGAATCACTTTCTCTCCCACATGATCGGATAATTATTGCTGGGATTTACAATAATAATATCCTTGGAATATTTTAATTCCAAATGTGTAAAATCCACCTACAACTTAATGAAGTAGTTTGGTATCTCAAGAGATTCATCAATCATCCTATAGATGAGCTTAATTGCACAAGTTACACATGATATTGGGCCTACTAACCTTAAGGGTGAAAACCATGGAAATCATGCTTGATACTTTAAGCTTCTACTAACTGACTCTACATCTCCATTGTGATTCAAGTATCCAAGCAATGAAGGTTTGAGAGGGAAAAAGGGAAGAATCACAAACCACAAACAAATGTCAAGGCAAAGATGCTAAGAACAAACATATAGTCAATTAATGATCAAAAGAATGATCAGTAGGGCGTGTGGAAGAATGAAGACGTACCTTGGCCACAAATTACATTCCAAGCTTTCAAGGAACCAATGAAAAGCCCAATCATAACTAAAGTGACTACTAAATCTTCAAGGACTAGTGTCACTCCCATCCATCTTGATATCATCATTCAGTGATGTTAGAAATCAAAGAAGATGAGTCTTCTACAAGTGTAAGTGACTCAATCCACAATCAATTGAGTGATTAATCTTCATGAGTACCTACACATAAGAAGATGTAAACTAGTAGATACATTTCAAGAGTAAATCTAAAATGCATAAATACTACTAATCTAAATGAGATGCAATATTATCAATTAAAAGGGTTATTTTCAATAAAAGATATTTTTGACCAAGGAAAAACTTTAGTACAACTTAACCTTCTAATTTGAGGAGACAATGGATCGATCCAAGTTTTAAAGTACAATATACTTCAAAGATCTTGTGTCACCATCGCTCTGATACCAATTGTAGAAACTAGAAGGGGGGTGTAACACTCTTATTTTTCGTATCGGTACAGCGGAAGGGTCTTTCAGAGTGTTACGGGATAGCACAATAACTCCAATCATAGACAACACATAAAAATGGTTGTACAAGGTTCAACATACATTCATTCGATAAAAAGTTTAAAAGCGTACAACAGGTCCCAAGTTATACAGGTCATTTAGTTTACAAAACATAGATCGAATGAACATTTTTAATATTATGTGGGCCATCATAGTCGATCTCCATCCGGATTACCTTCAAGCACCTGAGATAAAAAGATGCAAAAATCATATCAGCGAATGCCGAGTGAATTCATAGAGTTTAATAAAAACCGTTATATAAAACAATCGTTAAAATCAGAACACAAGTATAATATCGGAAGTAAGTCCACGTATTGCTAGTCAGGCAATATATAAATCAAGCATACATCTTAAACCGTCCATGAGACCGTAGCCTCAATATTACCATGATAGGTAATATATTCATCGTTATTAGCGTCATTATTATGTATAGGATACATTTTTATTTGGATTATATAGGATTATTATTAGCCGCATGACATTGTTACCTTACTATGAAAACAGCGGGCCGCGAACCCGACAAACAATTTGCCCATCTAAGTTAGCGTGTCGTCACAAAAATCACGCTATGGAATCTTCTCATACATAAATTCGCTTACCAATCAATGTGGTACGACGGAGATCAACCGTCAAGGCGCGAACTGGGTTATCGTCCCCAAATAGTACTATCAAATGCATAAGCGTCTACCAAATCGCGGTAGTTCACAATTCATACTAATGGGACTTTAAGTGACATAACCTAACTACTAATAATCCTTTTAGTCTCGTTTATAGGGTCATAGCATCATTCGGGTCCATATCATTAAGTATACCATCGGGACTACTTGTGTTCTATTTTTATAAAATCTAGCATGTTATCTCCCTCGCGGGTTTACAAATCATTTTATAAAACATTTAAAAGAGTGAGAGGCTATGAACTCACGTTGATAATGAAAGGCGGATTAACGGCTACAGGCGTGCTTCGGTCACGGAAACCTATATAAATAATAATCGGTCTTAGACTTTGTCCAATGATTTTTATCAAAATTACAATATACATATGATGATTTTCTACATATGATGATGATCAAGTGGGTTTATATATCCTTGTTTACTCATTTTAGTGTTTACGTTTTGGTAACGTTTTACTAGTTTGTTAGTTTTACCTATTTATCTATTTTAAGTCCAATAAGCTTAGTATAAGTTCTTTAACTTGTTTTAATCTATTTTATACCTATATTATCAGTATATATACTTTCCATGTTGGGCCCAAATGGGTTAAGCCCAATAAGTTCTTTTTATAAGTGTTTAACTTATTTAGTCCAATTATTAGTCCAATATGCTTAGTTAGCTCGTTAATGTCCGTATGTCCTATTGTTCGGGTTTTATCGGTTTTTACTTGTATTAGTTACTTATATATCAGTATATGACTTTTAAAAAGTTTACATTAGACGGGTTTGATCGTCTAAGTTTTAATTGGCGAAAAACGTTAATTTTACGGTAATAGCCGAAAAAGTCGTAAAAATCAAGTTTATAGTTTTTATTACTTATAAGTATTATTCCACTACCATTTATATAATTTATCCATTTAATTAACCTTTTACATATTTATATAAATAAGTTTCATAAGTTAGTGGGTTTTTATTTTACATTTTATACAATAAAATTTGAGTGCTTATATAATAATAATAAACATTAATTCTAAAAATCTGATTTTTATTTTCATGTTCACCATTTTTATCATATCTAGAGTTCTATAATGAATTAGAAGCTAATTTTTGGATTTCATGATCTTCATATTATGTGCTACATTTAACTTAGTTATAGCTACTGCTCATTTTAAGTTTATCTATGCTTAACAGTCCCTACAAAACAGCTTATTCAGATTAGAACATCCAACTTGTTTTGATCATATCTCACTCATTATATTGATTCCATTGCATGGCCAACTCTCACATGTGTATAACATCTTGTACTTACTGTAAATGGATCATACCATGCAATTTTATCAGTTCAAGTTTTAGTTATATACTGTTTTTATACAGCCAACTAAATAGTCATGATTTTAGCCTTATTTCTTATAGTTATTAACCTTTTAAGCATATTTATCAACACTTGATCCCCACACAACATTTTTATCATCATATATACATCATATACATATACAATAAGAAAGAAAATACATTTGTTCTTTACAAAAATAACAAGAGAAAATGGAGAGGATGATCTTCTTTACCAACCAAGTGTATTTCTTGTTTTTGGAAGACAAGAACTTGATGAACACCACAAGTAACTCCAAGATCATCAAACACCAAGAAAAATAGTTGGGAAATCAGCCCTATGACACAAGCAAATCACCTCCAATGTTGTTAATATGGCCACCAAATGCTCAAGGCTTCAAGATAACTCCATGATAGAGCTAGTTAACATGTCTTTCATGGCTAGAAAAGATCAAAAGGGGTGTTTGTAGCTTGAATATGGACGGCAAGGGGAAGGTTTTTGAGAGAGTTTTGTGTTGATTTTGCATGTATGGAAAGATGGAAATGAGTTAGTTGATGGTTTTAGCTAGTAAGTGGAAAAGAGTAGCTTAAGGTGTAAGCTTTGTTTACACATGTAAACACTTAGCTAACATGATGCCACATATGGTTGTGGTGTCATGTTATGCCGTCCCATATAAGCTAGTGGGGTGGGACAATGTATTTTGTCCCATCTCACTAGTTTACGGGTATTCCTCGATTCTAGTTTTCTCGATTTGCGTGCCCTCGGGTCGTTTTACGAAAAACGTTTTTATAAATTATGAACCAACGTCACAAAACGAATCCAATAAAAATTGTCTCGTCAAAAACGGAGTTCAAAAACATAAATACGTAATCCTAAGGTTTCCGGTTTAGTCGTAAAAGACGCTAAATTATGCACGTAAGCCCAAATTTAAATCCGTAAATTGTGAGTTCGTCAACCAACACAAAAATAAGTTTCAAAATATTATACGAGAAAATATTTCACTACCTGAAAATGTTAGATTGTCACAGCTTTTCCTCCTAAAAGGGATCAACGTCCTCGTGATCCATTTCATTTGGATGTCCGTTTCTTATTGAAATCGAAGAGGTGCGGATATTTCTTCCACATTTCATCCTCTCGTTCCCAAGTATACTCCGGTCCATGCTTTGAATTCCATCGGATCTTGACAATAGGTATCCGACTTTGTTTCAGTTGCTTTACCTCACGGTCCATAACTTCTACGGGCTCTTCGATAAAATGCAACTTCCCATCTATTCGAACCTTACCTAACGGAATTTTCTCATCACTCACTGCTAGACATTTCTTCAGATTAGATACATGGAATGTGTTGTGAACACCATGAAGTTCTGGGGGTAACTCTAGTTTGTAAGCCACCGGACCTACTCTAGATAAAATCTTAAAGGGTCCAATATAACGGGGATTCAATTTCCCTCGCTTTCCAAATCTTATAACGCCTTTCCATGGCGATACCTTCAACATTACTCGGTCACCCACTTTAAACTCTGTGACAAGTCTAACATTTTCAGGTAGTGAAATATTTTCTCGTATAATATTTTGAAACTTATTTTTGTGTTGGTTGACGAACTCACAATTTACGGATTTAAATTTGGGCTTACGTGCATAATTTGGCGTCTTTTACGACTAAACCAGAAACCTTAGGGTTACGTATTTACGTTTTTAAACTCCGTTTTTGATGAGACAATTTTTATTGGATTCGTTTTGTGACGGTGATTCATAATTTATAAAAACGTTTTTCGTAAAACGACCCGAGGGCACGCAAATCGAGAAAACTAGAATCGAGAAATACCCGTAAACTAGTGAGATGGGACAAAACACGTTGCCCCACCCCACTAGCTTATATGGGACGGCAATATTGACACCACCACACATAGGTGGCATCAAGTTAGGAAGTTTACACAAGTGTAAGCTTGTGCTTACACCTTAAGCTAACCATTTCCACTTTAACACAAAACTAGCAAATGGTTTCATTTCTACCATTTCCTTCCATGCAATCCACTCTAAAACTCTCTCAATCTCTCCCTCCTTGCCGTCCCAAATAAAGCCACAAACACCATCATTGATCTTTTCTAGCCACAAACCACATGTTTACTAGTCCTATTAAGGTGTTTCCTTGAAGCCTTGATCATTTGGTGGCCATATAAACAACTTTGGAGGTGATTTGCTTGTGTCCTAGGGCTGATTTTCCAACCTATGTTCTTGATATTTGATGGTCTTGGAGATACTTGTTGTGTTCATCAAGTTCTTGCCTTCCTAAAATAAGAAATCCACTTGGATTGGTAAAGAAGATCATCCTCTACATTTTTCTCTTATTATTTTGTAAAGAACAAATGTATTTTCTTTCATTTTGTATATCTATATGATGTATATATGATGATAAAAATGTTGTGTGGGGATCAAGTGTTGATAAACATGCTTAAAAATGATGATAACTATAAGAAATGAAGCTAAAATCTTGACTAATTAGTTGGCTGTATAAAAACAGTAGATAACTAAAAGATGAACTGATAAAATTGCATGGTTTGATCCATTTACAGTAAGTAGATGATGTTATACACATGTGAGAGTTGGCCATGCAACGGAATCAAAATAATGAGTGAGATATGATCAAAACAAGTTAGGTGGTATAATCTGAATAAGCAGTTTTGTAGGGACTGTTAAGGCAACTTAAACACAAAATGGGCAGTAGCTATAACTACGTTATATGTAGCACATATTATGAAGAAGTTTTCATCCAAAAATGAGCTTCTAAGTCATTGTAGAACTCTAGATATGGTAAAAATGGTGAATATGAAGTTAAAAATCAGATTTTGGAAATAATGTTTATTATTATTATATAAGCACTCACATTATAACTTATAAAATGTAAAAATATAAACCCACTAACTTATAGAACTTATTTATATAAATGGTGGTAAAAATAATATTTATAAGTAATAAAAACTGTAAACTTGATTTTTACGACTTTTTCGGCTATCGCCGTAAAATTAACGTTTTTCATCAAATAAAACTTAGACGACCAAACCCGTCTAATGTAAAGTTTATAAAAGTTATATACTGATGTATAAGTAACTAATACAAGTAAAAACTGATAAAACCCGAACTATAAGAATTACGGACATTTACGAGCTAAATAAACGTATTGGACTAATAATTGGACTTAATAAGATAAAAACTTGTAAAAAGAATTATTTGGGCTTAACCCATTTGGGCCCAACATGAAAGATATATATACTGATCATATAGGTATAAAATGGGTAAAAACAAGTAAAAGAACTTATAAAAGACTTAATGAACTTAAAATAGGTAAAATCGGTAAAACTAGTGAACTAGTAAGACGTTACCAAAACGTAAACACTAAAATGAGTAAACGAGGATTTATAAACCCACTTGATCATCATCATATGTACAAAAATCACATATATGTATATTGTTATTTTGATAAAAGTCATTGGACCGAGTCTAAGACCGATTATTATTTATATAGGTTTCCGTGACCGAAGCACGCCCGTAGCCGATAATCCGCCTTTCATTAACAACGTGAGTTCATAGCCTCGCACTCTTTTAAATGTTTTATAAAATGATTTGTAAACCCGCGAGGGAGATAACATGCTAGATTTTTATAAAAATAGAACACAAGTAGTCCCGATTGTATGCTTAATGATATGGACCCGAATGATGCTATGACCCTATATTCGAGACTAAAAGGATTATTAGTAGTTAGGTTATGTCACTTAAAATCCCATTAGCATGAATTGTGAACTACCGAGATTTGGTAGACGCTTATGCATTTGATAGTAATATTTGGGGACGATCACCCCAGTTCGCGCCTTGACGGTTGATCCCCGTCGTACCACATTGATTGGTAAGCGAATTTATGTATGAGAAGATTCCATAGCGTGATTTTTGTGACGACACGCTAACTTAGATGGGAAAATTGTTTTTCGGGTTCGCGGCCCGCTGTTTTCACAGTAAGGTAACAATGTCATGCGGCTAATAATAATCCTATACAATATACAACGTATGCTATAAGACATAAATAATAAACGATGACGACGCTATTACGATGAATATATTACCTATCATGGTAATATAGAGACTACGGTCTCATGGACGGTTTCAGATGTATGCTTGATTTATATATTGCCTGACTAGCAATATGTTGACTTACTTCCGATATTATACTTGTGTTCTGATTTTAAATGATTGTAAATGATTGTTTTATTTAACGGTTTTCATTAAACTCTATGAATTCACTCGGCATTCGCTGATATGATTTTTGCATGTTTTCTATCTCAGGTGCTTGAAGGTAATCCGGATGGAGATCGACTCTGATGGCCCACACTTAATATTAAAAATGTTCATTCGATCTATGTTTTGTAAACTTAATGACCTGTATAATTTGGGACCTGTTGTACACTTTTGAAACTTTTTATCGAATGAATGTTTGTTAAACCTTGTACAACCATTTTTATGTGTTGTCTATGATTGGAGTTATTGTGCTATCCCGTAACATTCTGAAAGACCCTTCCGCTGTACCGATACGAAAAATGAGAGTGATACAGTTTGGTACCAGAGCTCTCGTTGTAGAGAACAAAAGATTTTAAAAACCAAGGTTTTGAACAAAACTTTTCAAAATCTTTTGACAATGAACATTTGAGAAAATATTTGAAAAATCTTTTGACTATAACGGTGCCAGAGATCTCCGACGTTACCAACAAGCCCTATCGAGAAGATATATATTTTGATATATATAATATAATTTATATATATGTATATATCGTGATTTCATTATGTAATTGTTTAACTAGTATGTTATCCTAATACGAGATAAATATATATAAATGCAGATTGTCATGGCTGACCCTAATATTCCTGTAGAAAACCATGCTATTCCCGAACCTAATATAGAAGATGATCCTTATTTAGACTTAGTAGATTTTGATATTGATGACGAGGAGGAACCATTTGAGGATCTCGAGCCTGAGTTAGGACTAGGAGATCAGATTGCCCCTCAGGTTGACTTAGTAGAGAATGAGATTGAGAATGTGGGTAATGAGAATGTGGATATTGAGAATGTGGATATTGAGGACGTGGATATTGAGAATGTTGATATTGAGAACAATGATGAGATTGGGTTAGATGAGTTAGATGATGAGATTGACGACGAGGAAGTCGAGGAAGATGTAGGTATAGATGTTGAGGTTGATGACGATGAGGAAGCTGAGCTTATTTATCCGTATGATGTTCCAGAGGGCGAGCCTTTGCCCCCACCAGTTTGTTTGTCTGATTCTGAGGATGAGTTACCTAGGGATGAAATGTCTGAATCGTCTGAATCTGATTCTGAATCAGAGGAGGATGAGGATGACGATGCACCTGACGGTACTGATGGTATTGATACTCGTAGACGTGAGATAGGAGAGTCGTCTAGTACTCGAGAGGCTACTCGTATTGATGGTCTTGCACCATGGGCCTTGAGACGTGATCTAGATGCTTCCCGTGTTACGAGTTGTGTGACAGAGGTTGGATTAGGTGTTGTTCAGACTCAGGTTGCTTATTTGGAGTCGAAGACTAAGGTTGGCGAGAAAGAGCGAGAATTGCTTAGTTTGGATTTGAGTGATGTAGAACGTGGTTTGAATGAGGCTTTTAGGAGGTTACCGGTGTTGGAAAGTGGTGAGTATGTTGCCATGAAGAGAAAGGTGAATTCTATGGATATTCAGTTGAGTGTGGCTCGTGCGATGCGTGAGAAAGCTGAAAAGGAGTTGAATATATCTGTGGGTTGGAACAGTAGATTTTATGCCGACATGGTTGAAAGAGGAGTAATCCGTAAGCGCCCAGCTGAAGATGTGTCTAGTGATCGTCCGACGAAGATCCAAAAGACGATGGATGATGGACCATCTGGCGGTTCTCAGTAGACCAGTCTGTGTTTAGTAGTGACCTTTATATCGTTTGTGTTTGTAGCTTTGACTGAACCGACTTGTTAGTAGTAGACTTGGCACGAATTTTGAGTGTATATAGTGCTAGAACTTTGATATGGATGTACTAAGACAATACTTTTGTTTCAGATCGAATGAAATATGTATCTTGTCTTGAATTCCATATTGTGCCTTATTTGTATCTTGATTATGAATTCGATCCATATTATATGAATCCTTTGTTGGATGAATGCTTAATGCTTTGAAATTGTGGAATTATAGAACTATGCCACCCAAGAAGGCTGTGACTGAGGATGATGTACGTAGGATTATTACGGAGCAAGTTACCGCATCTATGACTGAATTTATGGCAAATGATAGAAATGAAGCTGGCGGTAGTGGAGCTGGCGGTAGTGGAGCTGGCGGTAGTGGAGCTCGCGGTAGTGGAGCTGGCGGTAGTGGAGCTGGCGGTAGTGGAATTGGCGGTACTAATGTGAATGTGAATGCTAATAATGTGAATGCTAATGCTGGAGGAAATATAGGAGGACTTGGAATGAATGCACCTGAAGTTGGTGGCTGTACTTATGTGACGTTCATGAAGTGTGAACCTCTACCTTTTAATGGAACTGAAGGTGCTGTAGGACTAAGCCAGTGGATCGAGAAGATTTCGGTGTTTAGGATTAGTAAGTGTAAAGAGGAATATAAGGTGACTTTTGCTATGGCTACTCTTAAAGGTCGTGCATTGACTTGGTGGAACGGGAGAATTGCTTTCATGGGTCTTGATGCAGCTAATGCTACTCCTTGGGCTGAAATTAAGAAGTGGATGACTTTGGAGTTTTGTCCTCGTAGTGTGATTATTAGGTTAGAACAGGAGTTGATTCATCTGAAAATGAAAGGTGTGGACATTGATAGTTACACGAATCGATTCCATGAGTTGGCCTTGCTATGTCCTCGATTGGTTGAACCCGAAGAGATCCGAATAGAGCAATATGTGAAAGGGTTGCCCAGGAATATCCGGGGGGACGTGACATCATCGAAACCACTGACCATTGATGATGCTGTTCGAATGGCTTACCAACTCATTGGACAGATAATTCAGGATAAGGAAGATGAAGCCCGTGTTGGTGAGAAAAGAAAGGGAGACGGTGAGCGTGTAGATAGAGGTGATAATAGGAAGAATTTCAATCACCGTCAGAACAAGAGAAAGGGGAATGCAAATGCTCTTACCAACAATGCACCGCGCAACGATGATAGATGTCCTAAGTGTGGCAACAAGAGGCATCCTGGCGACTGCTGGAAGTGCCGAAATTGCGGAAAGCTTGGACACAAGGTTGAAAGGTGTAAGAAGGGAACCATTTGCTTCAACTGTAATGAAGAAGGTCATAGGAAATCGGAATGCCCCAAGTTGAAAGCGATTGTACCTGGAAGAAACCCCCAGGGTGGTATCTACCAACTTGGAACAATTGAGGTGAAGAAAGAGGATCCGAATGTCGTTACCGGTACGTTTTTACTCAACAATCATTATGCTGTTGCTTTATTCGATTCGGGTGCCGATAGGAGCTTTGTATCCACTAAATTTAGTGCCCTTATTGATATTGAACCTGTTGAGATAAGTACCAGTTACGAGGTGGAATTGGCTGATGGTAAATTAGTGAAAACTAATAAGCTATTAGAAGGATGCTCTCTAAATCTCTTGAACCATTCCTTTCCGATTGATTTGATGTTGATAGAATTAGGTAGTTTCGATATTATTATTGGTATGGATTGGTTGTCGTTGAATAATGCTACTATTTTATGTGGAGAGAAGAAGGTTAAGATTCCTCTTAGGAATAGGACGTTAGTAATTTATGGTAGTCGAGGTGAATCCCGTTTGAAAATCGTTTCATCTATTAAAGTCCAAAAGTACATCAGGAACGGTTGTGAGTTATTCTTAGCTCAAGTGACCGGGAATGAGTCTAGGGAGAAACGATTGGAAGATGTACCTATTATTTGTGAATTTCCTGAGGTATTTCCTAATGATTTACCCGGACTTCCACCGATAAGGCAAGTAGAGTTTCGAATCGATTTAATTCCTGGTGCTGCACCGGTGGCACGTGCGCCTTACCGATTAGCCCCTTCGGAATTAAAGGAGTTATCTGAGCAACTTAAGGAGTTGTCTGATAAAGGTTTTATTCGACCGAGCTCGTCGCCTTGGGGAGCTCCAGTCTTGTTCGTTAAGAAGAAGGATGGATCTTTTCGTATGTGCATTGATTATAGGGAACTGAATAAGTTGACAATTAAAAATCGATATCCTTTACCTAGGATTGATGATTTGTTTGATCAACTGCAAGGATCTAGTGTGTATTCTAAGATAGATTTGCGGTCAGGATATCACCAACTTCGCGTCCGTGAAGAAGATATTCCTATAACTGCATTTAGAACTCGTTATGGACACTATGAATTTCAAGTAATGCCATTTGGGTTAACTAACGCACCTACGGTTTTCATGGATTTAATGAATCGAGTGTGCAAGCCCTACTTGGATAAATTTGTGATTGTGTTTATTGACGATATTCTGATATATTCTAAGAATGAAGATGAACATAGAGAACATTTGAGGATTGTTTTGAAGTTGTTGAAGGATGAAAGGTTGTATGCTAAGTTTTCAAAGTGTGATTTCTGGTTAGATTCTGTGTAATTTCTTGGTCATGTGATTAACAGAGATGGAGTTCATGTTGATCCTGCAAAGGTTGAAGCTATTAAGAATTGGTCTGCACCGACAACGCCAACGGAAGTGCGACAGTTCTTAGGATTGGCTGGCTATTATAGGCGATTCATTAAAGAATTTTCTTTGATAGCTAAACCCTTGACTAAGCTTACTCAGAAGAATAAACCTTTTGTTTGGGGAAGTGATGAAGATGGAGCATTTCAGACATTGAAGAAAAAATTATGTAGTGCGCCAATCTTATCATTACCCGACGGGAGTGAAGATTTTGTAGTGTATTGTGATGCATCTATTAGAGGTTATGGAGCTGTTTTGATGCAGAGAGAGAAAGTGATAGCTTATGCTTCTAGGCAATTAAGGAAGAATGAGGAGAATTATGCTACTCATGATCTTGAGCTAGGAGCGGTGGTCTTTGCTCTTAGGTTATGGAGACATTATCTGTATGGCACCAAGTGTACGGTATTCACCGATCACAAAAGCCTACAGTATATTCTCGACCAGAAGGAATTGAACATGAGGCAACGAAGATGGATAGAGTTGTTAAGTGATTATGATTGTGATATAAAATATCACCCAGGAAAAGCCAATGTTGTTGCTGATGCGTTGAGTAGGAAAGATAGAGAGCCTATCAGGGAGAGTTCTCTAGTCTTGACCGTGCACAATAATTTGCCTGAGTAAATTAGAAACGCGCAAATAGAAGCTTATAAGAAGGAGAATTTTGTTAATGAAGGGTTCCGAGGAGAAGGAGATCCTTTAGAGGTTAGAGCTGATGGAGTGAAATGTTTAAGAGGTCGTATGTGGATACCTAAGTTTGGAGGCTTAAGAGATTTGATTATGTTAGAATCCCATAAATCTAAGTATTCCATTCATCCGGGATCTGATAAGATGTACCATGATTTGAAGAAGTTGTATTGGTGGCCGAATATGAAAGCTGACATAGCTATGTATGTTCTTCAATGCTTGACTTGTGCTAGAGTTAAAGCGGAACATCAAAAGCCATCAGGACTACTTCAACAGCCAAAGATTCCTGAATGGAAGTGGGAGCGAATTACAATGGACTTTATCACCAAGCTTCCTAGAACATCATCTGGAAACAATTCGATTTGGGTTATTGTCGATAGACTGACCAAATCAGCACACTTCATTCCGGTTAAGGAGCAGTTCTCACTGGAGAAGCTGACTCGAATATACCTTGATAATGTTGTATGCAAGCATGGAGTGCCTGTATCGATCATTTCAGATCGAGATCCTAGATTCGCATCGAATTTTTGGAAATCTCTCCAAAGATCTTTGGGAACGAATCTCGATATGAGCACTGCTTATCACCCCCAGACTGATGGGCAGAGTGAAAGGACGATACAAACACTGGAAGATATGTTGAGAGCTTGTGTGTTAGACTTTGGTAAGAATTGGGATAAACATTTGTCGTTAGCAGAGTTTTCGTATAACAATAGTTACCATTCTAGTATTAAGGCTGCACCGTTTGAAGCTTTGTATGGTAGGAAGTGTAGATCTCCTGTATGTTGGAGTGAAGTTGGGGATACCCAGCTCACGGGACCGGAATTGATCCGGGAGACTACGGAGATGATAGTTCAGATTAAGAAGAGGTTGTTGACTGCCCGTAGTAGACAGAAAAGTTACGCGGATGTGCGGCGGAAGCCAATGGAGTTTGAAGTGGGTGACCGAGTAATGTTGAAAGTATCGCCATGGAAAGGCGTTATAAGATTTGGAAAACGAGGAAAATTGAATCCCCGTTATATTGGACCCATTAAGATTTTATCTAGAGTAGGTCCGGTGGCTTACAAACTAGAGTTACCCCCAGAACTTCATGGTGTTCACAACACATTCCATGTATCTAATCTGAAGAAATGTCTAGCAGTGAGTGATGAGAAAATTCCGTTAGGTAAGGTTCGAATAGATGGGAAGTTGCATTTTATCGAAGAGCCCGTAGAAGTTATGGACCGTGAGGTAAAGCAACTGAAACAAAGTCGGATACCTATTGTCAAGATCCGATGGAATTCAAAGCATGGACCGGAGTATACTTGGGAACGAGAGGATGAAATGTGGAAGAAATATCCGCACCTCTTCGATTTCAATAAGAAACGGACATCCAAATGAAATGGATCACGAGGACGTTGATCCCTTTTAGGAGGAAAAGCTGTGACAAGTCTAACATTTTCAGGTAGTGAAATATTTTCTCGTATAATATTTTGAAACTTATTTTTGTGTTGGTTGACGAACTCACAATTTACGGATTTAAATTTGGGCTTACGTGCATAATTTGGCGTCTTTTACGACTAAACCGGAAACCTTAGGATTACGTATTTACGTTTTTGAACTCCGTTTTTGATGAGACAATTTTTATTGGATTCGTTTTGTGACGGTGATTCATAATTTATAAAAACATTTTTCGTAAAATGACCCGAGGGCACGTAAATCGAGAAAACTAGAATCGAGAAATACCCGTAAACTAGTGAGATGGGACAAAACACTTTGCCCCACCCCACTAGCTTATATGGGACGGCAATATTGACACCACCACACATAGGTGGCATCAAGTTAGTAAGTTTACACAAGTGTAAGCTTGTGCTTACACCTTAAGCTAACCATTTCCACTTTAACACAAAACTAGCAAATGGTTTCATTTCTACCATTTCCTTCCATGCAATCCACTCTAAAACTCTCTCAACCTCTCCCTCCTTGCCGTCCCAAATAAAGCAACAAACACCATCATTGATCTTTTCTAGCCACAAACCACATGTTTACTAGTCCTATTAAGGTGTTTCCTTGAAGCCTTGATCATTTGGTGGCCATATAAACAACTTTGGAGGTGATTTGCTTGTGTCCTAGGGCTGATTTTCCAACCTATGTTCTCGATATTTGATGGTCTTGGAGACACTTGTTGTGTTCATCAAGTTCTTGCCTTCCTAAAATAACAAATCCACTTGGATTGGTAAAGAAGATCATCCTCTACATTTTTCTATTATTATTTTGTAAAGAACAAATGTATTTTCTTTCATTTTGTATATGTATATGATGTATATATGATGATAAAAATGTTGTGTGGGGATCAAGTGTTGATAAACATGCTTAAAAATGATGATAACTATAAGAAATGAAGCTAAAATCTTGACTAATTAGTTGGCTGTATAAAAACAGTAGATAACTAAAAGATGAACTGATAAAATTTCATGGTTTGATCCATTTACAGTAAGTAGATGATTTTATACACATGTGAGAGTTGGCCATGCAATGGAATCAAAATAATGAGTGAGATATGATCAAAACAAGTTAGGTGGTATAATCTGAATAAGCAGTTTTGTAGGGACTGTTAAGGCAACTTAAACTCAAAATGGGCAGTAGCTATAACTAAGTTATATGTAGCACATATTATGAAGAAGTTGTCAATCAGAAATTAGCTTCTAAGTCATTGTAGAACTCTATATATGGTAAAAATGGTGAATATGAAGTTAAAAATCAGATTTTTGAAATAATGTTTATTATTATTATATAAGCACTCACATTATAACTTATAAAATGTAAAAATATAAACCCACTAACTTATAGAACTTATTTATATAAATGTATAAAAGGTTAATTAAATGGGTAAATTATATAAATGGTGGTAAAAATAATATTTATAAGTAATAAAAACTATAAACTTGATTTTTACGACTTTTTCGGCTATCGCCGTAAAATTAACGTTTTTCATCAAATAAAACTTAGACGACCAAACCCGTCTAATGTAAAGTTTATAAAAGTTATATACTGATGTATAAGTAACTAATACAAGTAAAAACCGATAAAACCCGAACTATAAGAATTACGGACATTTACGAGCTAAATAAACGTATTGGACTAATAATTGGACTTAATAAGATAAAAACTTGTAAAAAGAATTATTTGGGCTTAACCCATTTGGGCCCAACAGGAAAGATATATATACTGATCATATAGGTATAAAATGGGTAAAAACAAGTAAAAGAACTTATAAAAGACTTAATGAACTTAAAATAGGTAAAATCGGTAAAACTAGTGAACTAGTAAGACGTTACCAAAACGTAAACACTAAAATGAGTAAACGAGGATTTATAAACCCACTTGATCATCATCATATGTACAAAAATCACATATATGTATATTGTTATTTTGATAAAAGTCATTGGACCGAGTCTAAGACCGATTATTATTTATATAGGTTTCCGTGACCGAAGCACGCCCGTAGCCGATAATCCGCCTTTCATTAACAACGTGAGTTCATAGCCTCGCACTCTTTTAAATGTTTTATAAAATGATTTGTAAACCCGCGAGGGAGATAACATGCTAGATTTTTATAAAAATAGAACACAAGTAGTCCCGATTGTATGCTTAATGATATGGACCCGAATGATGCTATGACCCTATATTCGAGACTAAAAGGATTATTAGTAGTTAGGTTATGTCACTTAAAGTCCCATTAGCATGAATTGTGAACTACCGGGATTTGGTAGACGCTTATGCATTTGATAGTACTATTTGGGGACGATCACCCCAGTTCGCGCCTTGACGGTTGATCCCCGTCGTACCACATTGATTGGTAAGCGAATTTATGTATGAGAAGCTTCCATAGCGTGATTTTTGTGACGACACGCTAACTTAGATGGGCAAATTGTTTGTCGGGTTCGCGGCCCGCTGTTTTCACAGTAAGGTAAAAATGTCATGCGGCTAATAATAATCCTATACAATATACAACGTATGCTATAAGACATAAATAATAAACGATGACGACGCTATTATGATGAATATATTACCTATCATGGTAATATAGAGACTACGGTCTCATGGACGGTTTCAGATGTATGCTTGATTTATATATTGCCTGACTAGCAATATGTGGACTTACTTCCGATATTATACTTGTGTTCTGATTTTAAATGATTGTAAATGATTGTTTTATATAACGGTTTTCATTAAACTCTATGAATTCACTCGGCATTCGCTGATATGATTTTTGCATGTTTTCTATCTCAGGTGCTTGAAGGTAATCCGGATGGAGATCGACTCTGATGGCCCACACTTAATATTAAAAATGTTCATTCGATCTATGTTTTGTAAACTTAATGACCTGTATAATTTGGGACCTGTTGTACACTTTTGAAACTTTTTATCGAATGAATGTTTGTTAAACCTTGTACAACCATTTTTATGTGTTGTCTATGATTGGAGTTATTGTGCTATCCCGTAACACTCTGAAAGACCCTTCCGCTGTACCGATACGAAAAATGAGAGTGTTACAAACTCCATTGGCTTCCGCCGCACATCCGTGTAACTTTTCTGTCTACTACGGGCAGTCAACAACCTATTCTTAATCTGAACTATCATCTCCGTAGTCTCCCGGATCAAATCCGGTCCCGTGAGCTGGGTATCCCGAGCTTCACTCCAACATACAGGAGATCTACACTTCCTACCATGCAAAGCTTCAAATGGTGCAGCCTTAATACTAGAATGGTAACTATTGTTATACGAAAACTCTGCTAACGGCAAATGTTTATCCCAATTCTTACCAAAATCTAACACACAAGCTCTCAACATATCTTCTAGTGTTTGTATCGTCCTTTCACTCTACCCATCAGTCTGGGGATGATAAGCAGTGCTCATGTCGAGATTCGTTCCCAAAGATCTTTGGAGAGATTTCCAAAAATTTGATGCGAATCTAGGATCTCGATCTGAAATGATCGATACAGGCACTCCATGCTTGCATACAACATTATCAAGGTATATTCGAGTCAGCTTCTCCAGTGAGAACTGCTCTTTAACCGGAATGAAGTGTGCTGATTTGGTCAGTCTGTCGACAATAACCCAAATCGAGTTGTTTCCAGATGATGTTTTAGGAAGCTTGGTGATAAAGTCCATCGCAATTCGCTCCCACTTCCATTCAGGAATCCATGGTTGTTGAAGTAGTCCTGATGGCTTTTGATGTTCAGCTTTGACTCTAGCACAAGTCAAGCATTGAAGAACATACATAGCTATGTCAGCTTTCATATTCGGCCACCAGTACAACTTCTTCAAATCATGGTACATCTTATCAGATCCCGGATGAATGGAATACTTAGATTTATGGGATTCTAACATAATCAAGTCTCTTAAGCCTCCAAACTTAGGTATCCACATACGACCTCTTAAGCATTTCACTCCATCAGCTGTAACCTCTAAAGGATCTCCTTCTCCTCGGAACCCTTCATTAACAAAATTTTCCTTCTTACAAGCTTCTATTTGCGCATTTCTAATTTGCTCAGGCAAATTATTGTGCACGGTCAAGACTAGAGAACGTACCCTGATAGGCTCTCTATCTTTCCTACTTAACGCATCGGCAACAACATTGGCTTTTCCTGGGTGATATTTTATATCACAATCATAATCACTTAACAACTCTATCCATCTTCGTTGCCTCATGTTCAATTCCTTCTGATCGAGAATATACTGCAGGCTTTTGTGATCGGTGAATACCGTACACTTGGTGCCATACAGATAATGTCTCCACAACCTAAGAGCAAAGACTACAACTCCTAACTCAAGATCATGAGTAGTATAATTCTCCTCACTCTTCCTTAATTGCCTAGAAGCATAAGCTATCACTTTCTCTCGCTGCATCAAAACAGCTCCATAGCCTCTAAGAGATGCATCACAATACACTACAAAATCTTCACTCCCGTCGGGTAATGATAAGATTGGCGCACTACATAATTTTTGCTTCAATGTCTGAAATGCTCCATCTTCATCACTTCCCCAAACGAAAGGCTTATTCTTCTGGGTAAGCTTAGTCAAGGGTTTAGCTATCAAAGAAAATTCTTTAATGAATCGCCTATAATAGCCAGCCAATCCTAAGAACTGTCGCACTTCCGTTGGCGTTGTCGGTGTAGACCAATTCTTAATAGCTTCAACCTTTGCAGGATCAACATGAATTCCATCTTTGTTAATCACATGACCAAGAAATTGCACAAAATCTAACCAGAAATCACATTATGAAAACTTAGCATACAACTTTTCATCCTTCAACAAATTCAAAACAATCCTTAAATGTTCTCTATGTTCATCTTCATTCTTAGAATAGATTATAATATCGTCAATAAACACAATCACAAATTTATCCAAGTAGGGCTTGCACACTCGATTCATTAAATCCATGAAAACCGCAGGTGTGTTAGTTAACCCAAATGGCATTATTTGAAATTCATAGTGTCCATAACGAGTTCTAAGTGCAGTTATAGGAATATCTTCTTCACGGACGCGAATTTGGTGATATCCTGACCGCAAATCTATCTTATAATACATACTAGATCCTTGCAGTTGATCAAACAAATCATCAATCCTAGGTAAAGGATATCGATTTTTAATCGTCAACTTATTCAGTTCCCTATAATCAATGCACATACGGAAAGATCCATCCTTCTTGTTAACGAACAAGACTGGAGCTCCCCAAGGCGACGAGCTCGGTCGAATAAAGCCTTTATCAGACAACTCCTTAAGTTGCTCAGATAACTCCTTTAATTCAGAAGGGTCTAATCGGTAAGGCGCACGTGTCACCGGTGCAGCACCAGGAATTAAATCGATTCGAAACTCTACTTGCCTTATTGGTGGAAGTCCGGGTAAATCTTTAGGAAATATCTCAGGAAATTCACAAATAATAGGTACATCTTCCAATCGTTTCTCCCTAGACTCATTCCCGGTCACTTGAGCTAAAAATAACTCACAACCGTTCCTGATGTACTTTCGGACTTTAATACATGAAACGATTTTCAAACGGGATTCACCTCGATTACCATCAATTACTAACGTCCTATTCCTAAGAGGAATCTTAACCTTCTTCTCTCCACATAAAATAGTAGCATTATTCAATGACAACCAATCCATACCAATAATAATATCAAAACTACCTAATTCTATCAACATCAAATCAATCGGAAAGGAATGGTTTAAGATATTTAGAGAGCATCCTTCTAATAGCTTATTAGTTTTCACTAATTTACCATTAGCCAATTCCACCTCGTAACTGGTACTTATCTCAACAGGTTCAATGTCAATAAGGGCACTAAATTTAGTGGATACAAAGCTCCTATCAGCACCCGAATCAAATAAAGCAACAACATAATGATTGTTGAGTAAAAACGTATCGGTAACGACATTCGGATCCTCTTTCTTCACCTCAATTGTTCCAAGTTGATAGATACCACCCTGGGGGTTTCTTCCAGGTACAATCGCTTTCAACTTGGGGCATTCTGATTTCCTATGACCTTCTTCATTACAGTTGAAGCCAATGGTTCCCTTTTTACACCTTTCAACCTTGTGTCCAAGCTTTCCGCAATTTCGGCACTTCCAGCAGTCGCCAGCATGCCTCTTGTTGCCACACTTAGGACATCTATCATCTTTGCGCGGTGTGTTGTAGGTAAGAGCATTTGCATTCCCCTTTCTATGGTTCTGACGGCGATTAAAATTCTTCCTATTATCACCTCTATCTACACGATCACCGTCTCCCTTTCTTTTCTCACCTACACGGGCTTCATCTTCCCTATCCTGAATTATCTGTCCAATGAGTTGGTAAGCCATTCGAACAACATCATCAATGGTCAGTGGTTTAGATGATGTCACGTCCCCCCGGATATTCCTGGTCAACCCTTTAATATATTGCTCAATTCGGATCTCTTCGGGTTCAACCAATCGAGGACATAGCAAGGTCAACTCATGGAATCGATTCGTGTAACTATCAATGTCCACACCTTTCATTCTCAAATGAATCAACTCTTGTTCTAACCTAATAATCACACCACGAGGACAAAACTCCAAAGTCATCCACTTCTTAATTTCAGCCCAAGGAATAGCATTAGCAGCATCAAGACCCATGAAAGCAATTCTCCCGTTACACCAAGTCAACGCACGACCTTTAAGAGTAGCCATAGCAAAAGTCACCTTATCTTCCTCCTTACACTTACTAATCCGAAACACCGACTCAATCTTCTCAATCCACTGGCTTAGTCCTACAGCACCTTCAGTTCCATTAAAAGGTAGAGGTTCACACTTCATGATCGTCACATAAGTACAGCCACCAACTTCAGGTGCATTAGCTCCAAGTCCTCCTATATTTCCTCCAGCATTAGCATTCACATTATTAGCATTCACATTCACATTAGTACCGCCAATTCCACTACAGCCAGCTCCACTACCGCCAGCTCCACTACCGCCAGCTCCACTACCGCCAGCTTCATTTCTAGCATTTGCCATAAATTCAGTCATAGATGCGGTAACTTGCTCCGTTATAATCCTACGTACATCATCCTCAGTCACAGCCTTCTTGGGCGGCATAGTTCTATAATTTAACAATTTCAAAGTATTAAGCATTCACCCAACAAGGATTCCTATAATATGGATTGAGTTCATAATCAAGATACAAATAAGGCACAATATGGAATTCAAGACAAGATACATATTTCATTCGATTTGAAACAAAGTTATTGTCTTAGTTACATCTCATATCAAAGTTCTAGCACTATATACACTCAAAATTCGTGCCAAGTCTACTACTAACAAATCGGTTCAGTCAAAGCTACAAAAGCACAAAAGATACAAAGGTCACTACTAAATACAGGCTGGTCTACTGAGAACCGCTAGATGGTCCATCATCCATCGTCTTCTGTATCTTTGTCGGACGATCACTAGACACATCTTCAGCTGGGCGCTTACGGATCACTCCTCTTTCAACCATGTCAGCATAAAATCTACTCTTCCAACCCACGGATATATTCAACTCCTTCTCAACTTTCTCACGCATCGCACGAGCTACACTCAACTGAATCTCCATAGAATTCACCTTTTTCTTCATTTCAGCAAACTCACCACTTTCCAACACCGATAACCTCCTAAAAGCCTCATTCAACCCACGTTCTACATCAGTCAAATCCAAACTAAGCAATTCCCGCTCTTTCTCGCCAACCTTAGCCTTTGACTCCAAATAAGCAAACTGAGTCTGAACAACACCTAATCCAACCTCTGGCATACAACTCTTAACACGGGAAGCATCTAGATCACGTCTCAAGGCCCATGGTGCAAGACCATCAATATGAGTAGCCTCTCGAGCACTAGACGACTCTCCTATCTCACGTCTACGAGTAGCAATACTATCAGTACCGTCAGGTGCATCATCATCCTCATCCTCCTCTGATTCAGAATCAGATTCAGACGATTCAGACATTTCATCCCTAGGTAATTCAACCTCAGAATCAGACAAATAAACCGGTGGGGGCAAAGGCTCGCCCTCTGGAACATCATAAGGGTAAATAAGCTCGGCTTCCTCATCATCATCGACCTCAACATCTATACCTACATCCTACTTGACATCCTCGTCGTCAATCTCATCATCTAAATTATCTAACCCAATCTCCTCATCATTCTCTATATCAGCATTCTCAATCTCATTCTCTACCAAGTCAACCTGAGGGGCAATCTGATCTCCTAGTCCTAACTCGGGCTCGGGATCCTCAAATGGTTCCTCCTCATCATCCATATCATAATCTACTAAGTCTAAATAAGGATCATCATCTATATTAGGTTCGGGAATAGCATGGTTTTCTACAGGAATATTAGGGTCAGCCATGACAATCTGCATTTATATATATATCTCGTATTAGGATAACATACTAGTTAAACAATTACATAATGAAATCACGATATATACATATATATAAATTAAATTATATATATCAAAATATATATCTTCTCAATAGGGCTTGTTGGTAACGTCGGAGATCTCTAGCACCGTTATAGTCAAAAGATTTTTCAAATATTTTCTTAAATGTTCATTGTCAAAAGATTTTGAAAAGTTTTGTTCAAAACCTTGGTTTTTAAAATCTTTTGTTCTCTATAACGAGAGCTCTGATACCAAACTGTAACACTCTCATTTTTCGTATCGGTACAGCGGAAGGGTCTTTCAGAGTGTTACGGGATAGCACAATAACTCCAATCATAGACAACACATAAAAATGGTTGTACAAGGTTCAACATACATTCATTCGATAAAAAGTTTAAAAGCGTACAACAGGTCCCAAGTTATACAGGTCATTTAGTTTACAAAACATAGATCGAATGAACATTTTTAATATTATGTGGGCCATCAGAGTCGATCTCCATCCGGATTACCTTCAAGCACCTGAGATAAAAACATGCAAAAATCATATCAGCGAATGCCAAGTGAATTTATAGAGTTTAATAAAAACCGTTATATAAAACAATCGTTAAAATCAGAACACAAGTATAATATCGGAAGTAAGTCCACGTATTGCTAGTCAGGCAATATATAAATCAAGCATACATCTTAAACCGTCCATGAGACCGTAGCCTCAATATTACCATGATAGGTAATATATTCATCGTTATTAGCGTCATTATTATGTATAGGATACATTTTTATTTGGATTATATAGGATTATTATTAGCCGCATGACATTGTTACTTTACTATGAAAACAGCGGGCCGCGAACCCGACAAACAATTTGCCCATCTAAGTTAGCGTGTCGTCACAAAAATCACGCTATGGAATCTTCTCATACATAAATTCGCTTACCAATCAATGTGGTACGACGGGGATCAACCGTCAAGGCGCGAACTGGGGTGATCGTCCCCAAATAGTACTATCAAATGCATAAGCGTCTACCAAATCCCAGTAGTTCACAATTCATGCTAATGGGACTTTAAGTGACATAACCTAACTACTAATAATCCTTTTAGTCTCGTTTATAGGTTCATAGCATCATTCGGGTCCATATCATTAAGCATACCATCGGGACTACTTGTGTTCTATTTTTATAAGATCTAGCATGTTATCTCCCTCGCGGGTTTACAAATCATTTTATAAAACATTTAAAAGAGTGCGAGGCTATGAACTCACGTTGATAATGAAAGGCGGATTAACGGCTACGGGCGTGCTTCGGTCACGGAAACCTATATAAATAATAATCGGTCTTAGACTTTGTCCAATGACTTTTATCAAAATAACAATATACATATGATGATTTTCTACATATGATGATGATCAAGTGGGTTTATATATCCTTGTTTACTCATTTTAGTGTTTACGTTTTGGTAACGTTTTACTAGTTTGCTAGTTTTACCTATTTATCTATTTTAAGTCCAATAAGCTTAGTATAAGTTCTTTAACTTGTTTTAATCCATTTTATATCTATATTATCAGTATATATACTTTCCATGTTGGGCCCAAATGGTTTAAGCCCAATAAGTTCTTTTTATAAGTGTTTAACTTATTTAGTCCAATTATTAGTCCAATATGCTTAGTTAGCTCGTTAATGTCCGTATGTCCTATTGTTCGGGTTTTATCGGTTTTTACTTTTATTAGTTACTTATATATCATTATATGACTTTTAAAAACTTTACATTAGACGGGTTTGATCGTCTAAGTTTTAATTGGCGAAAAACGTTAATTTTACGGTAATAGCTGAAAAAGTCGTAAAAATTAAGTTTATAGTTTTTATTACTTATAAGTATTATTCCACTACCATTTATATAATTTATCCATTTAATTAACCTTTTACATATTTATATAAATAAGTTTCATAAGTTAGTGGGTTTTTATTTTACATTTTATACAATAAAATTTGAGTGCTTATATAATAATAATAAACATTAATTCTCAAAATCTGATTTTTATTTTCATGTTCACCATTTTTATCATATCTAGAGTTCTATAATGAACTAGAATCTAATTTTTGGATTGCATAATCTTCATATTATGTGCTACATTTAACATAGTTATAGCTACTGCTCATTTTAAGTTTCTCTATGCTTAACAGTCCCTACAAAACAGCTTATTCAGATTAGAACATCCAACTTGTTTTGATCATATCTCACTCATTATATTGATTCCATTGCATGGCCAACTCTCACATGTGTATAACATCTTGTAATTACTGTAAATGGATCATACCATGCAATTTTATCAGTTCAAGTTTTAGTTATATACTGTTTTTATACACCCAACTAAATAGTCATGATTTTAGCCTTATTTCTTATAGTTATTAACCTTTTTAAGCATATTTATCAACACTTGATCCCCACACAACATTTTTATCATCATATATACATCATATACATATACAATAAGAAAGAAAATACATTTGTTCTTTAAAAGAATAACAAGAGAAAATGGAGAGGATGATCTTCTTTACCAACCAAGTGTATTTCTTGTTTTTGGAAGACAAGAACTTGATGAACACCACAAGTAACTCCAAGATCATCAAACACCAAGAACAATAGTTGGGAAATCAGCCCTAGGACACAAGCAAATCACCTCCAATGTTGTTAATATGGCCACCAAATGATCAAGGCTTCAAGATAACTCCATGATAGAGCTAGTTAACATGTATTTCATGGCTAGAAAAGATCAAAAGGGGTGTTTGTAGCTTGAATATGGACGGCAAGGGGAAGGTTTTTGAGAGAGTTTTGTGTTGATTTTGCATGTATGGAAAGATGGAAATGAGTTAGTTGATGGTTTTAGCTAGTAAGTGGAAAAGAGTAGCTTAAGGTGTAAGCTTTGTTTACACTTGTAAACACTTAGCTAACATGATGCCACATATGGTTGTGGTGTCATGTTATGCCGTCCCATATAAGCTAGTGGGGTGGGACAATGTATTTTGTCCCATCTCACTAGTTTACGGGTATTCCTCGATTCTAGTTTTCTCGATTTGCGTGCCCTCGGGTCGTTTTACGAAAAACGTTTTTATAAATTATGAACCAACGTCACAAAACGAATCCAATAAAAATTGTCTCGTCAAAAACGGAGTTCAAAAACGTAAATACGTAATCCTAAGGTTTCTGGTTTAGTCGTAAAAGACGCTAAATTATGCACGTAAGCCCAAATTTAAATCCGTAAATTGTGAGTTCGTCAACCAACACAAAAATAAGTTTCAAAATATTATACGAGAAAATATTTCACTACCTGAAAATGTTAGATTGTCACAGGGGGTTGAATAGTTTCTCATCGGTTTATCTCCTAATTAAAAATTCCTTTAAATTAGGTGAGTGAAAAAACTATCTTTTACTTGAAAGCCAGTTGCATAATGATTAGGTTCAATTCTAATGCATTAACAATAAGTAGCGAGTGTAATGATGATGAAGGTAAGTAATGAATGAGGAAAGAAACAACCTAGTAGGAAGACACCAATATTTATAGTGGTTCGGCAACGAGGCTCAGTCCTCGTTCCTACTCTACTCCTCGAGTACACCTTACTCGAGATTTCCACTATATCCACAAGCTCCCTTCTTGGCGGAGAAAACCTTACAACGTCTCTTACAATATTTTCCGACACTAAGCTAAATGTCGAGACTTAATCTTAGCTAGGACCAATCTACACAACTTCGCCCACTTCACCATTTTACGACACAAGGCTAGATGTCGAATTCTAATCCAAAGCTAGAACCAATCTTCACAACGTTGCCTACTTCACCATTTTCTGACACAAGGCTAGATGTCGAGTTCAAATCCAAACCTAGAACCAATCTTCACGACTCTTCACTTTGAAGCTAAGTGAGAACTTCACACAACACAACTACACATCACTATATAGTTTAGTGAGAACTCACAAGACGCAACCACATTACTTTATAGTTTAGTGAGAACTAACACAACTTATTACAACTCAACTAAACATATCCAAGTACACACATGTAGCTTGGATCTACACAACACAAATCCAAGTACACACATATGCAATGGATTTACACAACTCTAATACAAGTATTCACACATAGCTTGGATGAACATAACTAGTCTAAGTATTCACAAATACATTGGATCTACACAAGACACATATAAACAAATGATGAACATGACTAGATCTTTAGGAGAGGGTGATCTTCATTAAGGCTTCATCTTTGATCACATCACAAGTGTGTGAGTGATCTTCTCTTTAGACAAGGTAAAGAAGGAGATCAAGAGGATAATCATAAGTAAACACACTTAACAAATTAAGTGATCATTTACAAATGACTAGGATTAGATAGGAGAAAGAAGGCTGAAAGAGATGTCCAAAAAGGGTTAATGAAAATGCAGATTTGATCCATTATTTATAGAAGACAAATCCCAACGGCTAGCTGGGGGCGGTTCCTTAGCTACCTAGGTGGTTTCTTATCGATAGCAAACCACATAGGCACTTAAGGAACCGCAGAGTGTAAACTCTGCTCCCTTTTGTCTTTTAGTGAATTTTAAATATCTGAGGCTATTTAAACCTTCAAAGGATATTCTTATGGCATTTGGAATATGCCATATTCAAATTTACATTTTCATTTTAATAAAACATTTTCTTAAAAATAAAGTTTATTAAAAATCTTTTGTTACATTTGACAAAAGTGAGTTTTAAGGCTAATCACTTTTATGATCACTAAGCATGATTAAGATATGTTAGTGTAATAATCATTACCTTGATGATAGTGTTTGTTAGATAATTCGTTTTATGATTGTGTTTGACAATAAATGTCTTTGTAATTTCTCGTGATCAAAACTAAGAAAGATTAATTAGTACTAACAATATTTTTAGGAATTGCTTTGCATTAACAATATTGTTTCAACAACCACAAAAATTTTACCTTTATTTCATTGCTCGATCATTTGGTAATCTTTCCTTAAGTGATCAAAAATGAATCATCATTCATTCATGCCTTCAATGACATCACTTACTGACCTTTCTATTATCTCGGGTACCGATACCCGTCCACCGTTGCTTATCAAAGAGCTATTTAAAGCATGACAGGTTTGCATGAAGTCATACATTATTGGTCGACCCAGTGCTAGGCCTATGATCAAATCCATTGAACAAGGTCCACTTGATTGGGGCGAAATCACTACAGATAATGTGACTCGACCAAGGGAATTTCATGAGTTATCGCCTGCCAACCAACTAATTTCCGTTGCAGATGAAAAGGTTGGTTAGACTATTCTTCAAGCTCTTCCACCTCATATTTATCGTATGGTAAGTCAACATAAGATAGCAAAGGAATTATGGGATTGTTTGACGGTTTTGCTACAAGGGACTTCATTATCAAAGCAGGAGAAAGAGTGTCAACTTTATGATTTGTTTGATAGGTTCACATACACTACAGGGGAAACTCTTCATGACTACTATGGATATTCACTACGTTGATGAATGATTTGAACACTTATAATCTTACGATTGCTCAGTTTCAGATCAATACCAAGTTTTGGAATACGTTGCCTGTAGAGTGGAGCCACTACGTCACTGATGTTAAACTGGTAAGGTATTTGCACAATTCAAATCTAGATAAACTTTATGCTTTCTTGCAACAAGACAAGAAGCATGTGCTCAAGACACGTATGTCTCAAGGATCTTACCCTGAACCATTAGCATTAGTGGCAAATCATCCAATGTTGTCATATCACAACATCTCTCATGCTATGGGACAACAATGTTCTTATCAGCCCCTGTATCAAACCCCAAGTGATCCACAGTACTCGATGTTACCACAACCACCTACATCACATCAACAATATCAGCTACTAGCGCCATCATCACAAAGAGACTCACATCTCTCATCATATTCTCAACAACTATACTTTTTTGATCAACCACCTACAAATCCTGCTATCACATACCAACAACCAGAAGTTCTTCAACCCAACTATTCACAACATGTCAGTACTCCCTCAAGTGTTTATGCAGCTCCACCAGCACCAGTTCTGTACTGTGATGATGACGTTCCAATTCCCGAATTCAAACAAGGGGATAATCCTACTGATGTGCTAGCTTCCATGTCTGATTATATCACTCAAACGTTGAATAAATGAGGTTACAGAGGACCATTCCCAACAAATAATCAGTTGAGAACTTCTTCTAACTCTCGTCAACAAGCTACAATTCAAGATGGTAGGGTCATGGTTCAACCACTTCAGGGGAGACCAAGTTCATCAAATACCGGTGCACGCACATATAACACTACTCCAAGGGGAAATACTACTGGGAAGGTGAAGATGATAATATGTTACAACTGCAAGGGGCAAGGACATATGGATAGGGAGTGTAAGCAACCCAAAAGGAGAAAGGATGATTCGTGGTTTGAGGAGAAGGTAATGTTGGTCAAAGCTTAAGAAATTGGCCGTGAGTTAGATGAAGAGGAGTTATCATTTCTTATGGATCCAGGAGTTGCGGACAATGAGGGACTCACAACGGCTTTCACTCAAAATGCGACATATCAAGCAGATGATCTCGTTGCATATAACTCAGACTGTGATGACTTCAACACCGCCAAGGAAACTCTTATGGCAAATCTCTCGCTTAATGGGTCTGACCAAATCTCTGAGGTACCAAGTGCTACCATTGATACAAGAATTGTACCATATCAAGTTGGGCAAGATTCTCAGTATCTAGAAGAGCCTCTAGCGGTTAGTAATTCAAATGAGGAGACAAACAATGATATCAATATCAATGCAAGTCCCCAGACTTTCAATGAAATACAACCGGGTGCTATTACGAATACGACTACCCCTGCTCAACAAGATTTGGTTATGGTTTCGACAACTATGCTTGGCTAAATGAATATTGCGGTCCTTGAAACCCTAAATGTTAATCAGACCTTATCTATCGAGCTTGCTTTGTACAAGGAAAAGGTTCAAACCTTGGAATTAACTCCTTTGATCAATACCTTAACTAATCCCGAATTTGATGGGTTTAGAAAAGTTCAAATGGATCATTTACTTGAAATTGAACATTTAAGAGCAAATCTTTTAAAAGAAATTAAAGGAAAAGAGTCAGTCGTCACTAATTTTCAAAAACTCAAAACGGATTTCGAAATTCTCGAGTCTAAAAAGGTTGAAATGGAAGTTAATGCGTCTAATCAAATTAAAAAGTTTGATAATTTGCTTTTGAAACAATACTCCGCTTCACACTTAGTACATTTGTTTGATTCATGTTTTACGGAATTTAACCCGGGTTATGCAAAGCAAGCTTTTATCAGCAACCCAAGACTTTATGATGCAACCAAATTACAATTGGTCTTAGATCCGAATGTTATTCTGGATGACCCCGACTATATGTCACTAGTTGAAGAGAATCGGTCACAAATGCTTTTGAAACATCCTAAGTTTGATTATGATAAACTTAACCAAGAGTACGCACGAACGGATTTTAGAACTCGTTTTAATATACAAAGAGAATTTACCACATCACCAACTTCCGTGTCTACTAAAGAGAGCCTTAGTACGTTTCCTACAGTTGTCAACACGGATGAACCTAAGGAAATTCCAAAGGTTCTTCCACCTGTCAGTACAGTATTGTTAAGCTTGAAAGAGATTTAATAATACTTTACCAGGTTTGAACCGACGGAGAATGGACTCAAACCGACGGAGAATGGGTTTTCGAACACATGAAAGCGGTGTTTGAGGCTGAGATCGTTCCGTTTTTAAACAATCTTAAAAACGGTTTTTTTTATCTCTTGGTGACAATAATTTTGAAATGAAAGAAGTTCAAAAAGTTTTCATGAAATGGATGATGCTTATGAGCAACATTTAATTGAGAAAGAAAATATTTTGTCCGAATATGACCAATTCTTGGAACAAGTGGTGTCTCTCGATGTGATGAATATAGTGACTATTAATTGTGCTGATGGTATTACATATGTTGTGAATAAATGTAATGATGTGCATGATCTCTCTTTGAATATTGTTGAGCCTGTAAATGATGTAGATAATCGTTCTTGTCACGAATCTAACGCTGAATTTTTAAAGACACAAGATTCTTACAAATCACTTTCAAAACGTTTTGACGAGCTTCAACAACATTGTATATCTCTTGAAATTGAACAACAATCTAAAAATGAAACTCTTTCAGAAACAACTGATTGTGAAAACATCGTTCAGACAAGTGACAAGATGATTCAGGTGGTTCAGGCATCAGAGGAAGAAATTATGTGACTTAAGAGAGAGTCATTAGTAGAGAAAGTGGAACTAGAGGCTGCAAATAATAAAAACCATGCCTTAGAAAATAGAATTACTTCTATGCTAGGGGAGCTTGAACGAGTAAAGCAGGTTTTTTCACAAATTTATGGTTCACTAGAAGAACGCTTCGCTTTTAATGCGGCAGAGAAAAAGTCACTTGTTGACCAACTGAACCAAAAGTGTGAAGAAATATCTGACTTAAATATTTAACTCATAGACAAAAACATGGTTTTAGCTGAGTTAAAGGAATCACTTCAACTCAAAGGACAAGAAGTTGTTGATAATGCAACTACAATCTCTGCCCCGACCTCAAGTGCTCCAAAATCCAAAGAAGTGGTGATTTATAAGAACCCGTACCATAAGAACAATCCACTATCATATATGGATTATATAAAAAATGCAATTAAACATGTGCTTCTCACAAGGGACATATTAGATGATTTATATGAATCTGATCCCACAAACAATGATTATAATGCTGCCTACTTATATATTGAGCGGGTTCAATGTTTTTTAGCGTATCTTAATTCATCGGATAACCGGGTTCTGTACCACTCAAACAACCACCCATTACCATTGCCATGACTCCATTCAATAAAACCCCGGGAGCTAAACCTACTTTAATTACACCCAACAAGGCTAAATCAAAATCTGCCACTAATGTTCCCTTGCCTTCTACATGAGTAATTACGTCTACTAAGGCTAAAGGATCTCGAGTAAAGAAAGATAGGATCAAGCACTCCAATAGTAGCACTATAAAGAAGAAAGTAGAAGTTCACCCTAGGAATGTTATTTCAGATTTGAATAAAAATAATCATGTAGCTAAGGCAAAAGGCTCTACGGTTATGAAGAAGCCTAAGCGCAAAGTGAATTCTAATTTGAGATGTTGGAATTGTAATGAATGCATGTTTTCTCAGCGTCATGATTTATGCCTTGTTGACCATGTTAATGAAATGTATGCTATTAGGAACAATCTTGAATGGATTCCAACGGGGAAGAAATTCACCCAAGTTGGATGGCAATGGCAACCCACTGGTAGGACCTTTACTGCAAATGGAACTAAGTGCCCTTTCACTAGGATCACATCCACCGAAGTTAGGTCTCAACATCCTTTAAATAGGAACTCTAGCATTAAGAAATGGAAAAAGCGCCCTTTAAATAGGTCTGCGTCCACTATTGTGCCTGTTGGGAATAAAATGAGCTAAGTCACTCAGACGCTGACAAGAGAAAATTGGACGCTGACAAGTGAAAATGAAGCGCTGACAGATCTAGCACTGACAAGAAATATTCAAGCGCTGAAAAGAAGAAGTCCAACGACTGATAGGAATACTTAGTCAACACGGTTATTATTTGAAGTAAATATATGCTCAACATTGTATTTTCTATATTTATCTTTACCTAAAATAGTTGATAGGTTATCCTTTGTACGCGACTCCTTATGTTATAAAAGGAGGTCGTAGGGTTTACAATATATACATTCTTCAGTTTTCATAACTTTCATTGTAACAAGTTTGATTATTAATCTAAAGTGAAAGTTTGGTTTAACTATTTGCTTGTTCTTTATTCTAAGTGTTAATTCCGCATAACACTTGGATTGTTCATTTCAACAAAGTTTCTCTACGTGTTAAACTTGATTCAATCTCGTTAACACAAAGCTAATCGATCTAAGTTTGGGATCAATAAGTGGTATCAGAGCTTGTTGAGGAACTTTGATCTAGAAGAACAGTAAACCCTAGAAACACCAGAAACCCTAATACCAGAAAAGATGTCTGCTACAGAATCCTCTTCCTCATCAAATCATAACCTAAAAATCCCTATGCTCGATCCTGACAAATTTGAACAATGGAAGTTCAATTTTGAACAATATCTTTAAATTCATGATCATACTCTTTGGGAAATTATTGAATCTGGGAATCAGTTTAATAAAGTTGTTTGGATTACTGCTGCAATTGCAGCAAGAACCAATGCTGGTTCCTCTGCTGAAGAGCAAAGAGAAAGACCTGAATATGGAAGAGTTATCTCAACTGCATATATAGCTGCAAGAAGGAATCACATGAAGACTTTGAGCATTCTTAAAATCTCTTTGGGTCCAAAGAATCAACACAAGTATAGGAGTTTTGAGTCTACCAAAGAATTTTGGGCAGCCCTTCAAGTCACCTATGGTGGTAATGAAGATACTGCAAAAGAAAAGAAGAAGCAACTTTTGCGTGAATATGTTGTATTTAAAGCTCTTCCCAGTGAGAAGCTAAGTGAGGTGCGAAGCAGGCTTCTGGACATCACAACAAGTCGTCCTTCATGGGAACTAAACATGATGATATTGATATCATTACTACTTTTCTTAGAAGTCTTGATGATGCGTGGAAAATTGAGGCTAGGTCAATCATTGCTACCAATGCCCATAAGAGTTCCACCTTTGATGACGTCTACAATAAGCTAAAGATTATGGAAAGTGAAATCTTACTTGATCCTGGAAGCAACTCAACATCTGGAAACATGGCCATCTCACATGTGGAACTCAAACCAGTGAAAGAGAGTCATATATACATCCTGTTACTGGGTCACCTTATGTCAGCGGTGAATCAACCTTTGTCAGCGCCTCACATTTTGACGCTGACACATACAATGTTGACTCACCAAAGCTTAAACCTGCTGGTATTGATTTGGATACATTATGTGTATACATTGCTGCATTGCCCAATGGTTCCTTCATTACTTATAAAGATCTTGAGCAAATCAGTGATGAGAATTTGGAAGAGATTGACATAAAATGAAATATGGCACTTGCAAGCATAAGGGCTAACAGATGGAATAGGAGATTTGGAAGGAAAATGACCTTCAATGCTAAAGACACAGCTGGATTTGATAAATCCAAGGTTGAGTGTTACAACTACCATAGGATTGGTCACTTTATGAGGGAATGCAGATCTCTAAGAATGTCTGATGCTGGAAAGACTTCAAGCCAAATCATCAAGGTTGAAGATGCTAAGCCAAAGGCTATGGTTGCCATGCAAGACATTGATGGTGTTGGATGGGACTGAAGCTTTATGGCAAAGGAGGTGGAAGAGAATCAGTCTTTGATTGTTGAGAAGGAAGAAGAAGAGCATGTTCACTTTGCTCTTATGGCCAACACCATGTCTTCATTAGATAATGAGGTATATCATGATGATTTCTATAGTAAAGGATATCGATTAAACACTGAAAAAACTTAACAAAGAAAATTTAAAGTTAAGATCAGATGTGTTTGATGTAGAATGCAGGCTATCAAATAATAAAATGGCACTTACACAAACTGAAAAGACTGTTGAGGAATATAAGAAAATGGAATTTGACCTAAAATATCAAATTAATGTTTTGTCACATGATCTTAAAGTTAGTGTTAAACTTAGGGACACTCTGATGAGATCCATAGGAGAGGTGCAGCTTAAGTTAGATGAAGCCATTAAAGATAAAGAAAATGTAGGACTTAAAATTAAATTTTTTGATAAAGCCAGTGAAACCCTAGAAAAATGTGTTAGTGAATAAAGGAACCCTAGGGATATGTCTGGGATTAGGATGAATGAATATGTTGCTGTTCCTCCACCTGCTGGGAACTTTTATGGTGTTCATAGAAAAGATCTCTCTTGGACTAGTATTCTAGAACTCCAAGAAGAGGAATTTATTACTCCACCTAGAGTGCTCACCCTAGTTGAGGAATATCAACAAAAGGTGACTGACCTTGAGAAATGGAAAGCAGACAGCCCTTTTCTCTTTGTTAAGGGTGGAATGCTTAGTGAGAGTCCATTTGTGCCTACACCCATTACTGTGACAACCCCACTACTGGAAAACCTGTTGACCTTGGATCACCTGTTAAGAGAAAAAATAGTGTTAAATATGTTGAAATGAATAGAAAACCTAGGTCACCACTGATTGTAGTAAAATACGACCTTTTAGGAAAAAGGCGTAAAAGCGGTAAGTATTAAGTGATGATTTAGGAAAATCAAACACTAATGACCCAATGAAGTTCGTTTCCCAAGGAGGTATATGTGTGTGACTAAAATGTAGCAAGGTTTGAGATTAATATTTGGATAGAAGGGGATGAGAAAAGAGGATGACGAAGACGTGAAACTAATTACTACTACGACTACACGTAAAACCGTAAAATGAGCAAAAATAAAAATTAAATCTAAAAATTACCAAAAATTCACCAAAAATCAAAATAAATAAACTAAGAGTTTACCAATGATCAAAACTTTTTAAAACCTTTTAATTAATTAAATATTTATTTTTTAAATGCTAATTAAAGCCCTAAGAATAAAATTAATTATCAAAAAGCCCTAATAAAGATTTTTCAATTGGTAAACCTCTAAAATGACCTAAAAAGATTAAAAACTATTTTCAGAAATTTTTAAACTGATAAAAACTATTTAAAATGATTTAAAAACTATTAAAATTTAAAATAATTATAAAAATTAATCTAAGAATGATAAAATTAATCTAAGAGTTTCAAAAATCCTATTTTAATGTATTTAAGTTAAGAAAAATATAAAAAGTACAAAAATGTGAAATTTGAAAAATAATAATAAAATAATATTACAAATCCAAAAATTATAAAAAATTCTAAAAACATTCAAACTAGTTTATTTTAACCTAATAAAACAGAAAATGAAAGTGAAAAGACCAGAATACCCCTATTGGTCCCTCAAACGGGCCAAAACCCAAAATAGTCAACACAAATGGGCTTTTTAGCCCAAAAAGTCAAAATAAGCCCAAATGACTTGGAAAAGCCCTATCTGACACAAAATTCAATTCTAAACACAAAAATCTGAAGGCCCAAAAGTAGAAAGTGAGCTTATCACATCTTAATGAACAAACAGCTTATTCTTATTGGGCCAATAAGCCCATTAAGCAATAAGCAAATGCCATAAGCTCTAATTTGACACACAACCTTCTTTTGGGATACTAAAGAGATCTGTAAAAAGAAATTTTGAAAAAGCACACTCAATAAGCCAGAAATAAGCAAAGAACAATTCCACAAAACGACAAAAATAGTCAGGATAGAGTTCTAGGCTGTTTCAGAAGCTCTAGTTTGTTGCAAAAGCTCACAAATAACTTAACTAAGAATAATCAATCAAGAAAATCACAAAAAGCCAAGTAGAATAAGCTGTAAGAACCAATAAGCTGGCTGAAAAAGCCAAATAAGCTAGTTTTCTAGCAAAAGCTTAACCAAAAGACTTGTAACCTTCCAGACTTGTTATTAAGCTGAGAAAAATGATTTCTATTACAAAAACCAAGTTGTTGCATGTACCAATAAGCAAAACAGATTCAATAAGCTATAAGACCAAGTTTGACCAAAAGTCAAACGCTGACAAGAGAAAGTCAAACGCTGACAAGCACAAATTAGACGTTGACAGACTTAATGAAGTGTTTAAAACTTGTTTTTCACCCTGCTGGTCAAGGCTTGAGTGCAAACCTTGTGAGTTAAGGTCTACCAGTTGAGTAGACTTGATAAGTTTTGGCATAAATAAGCCAATAAGCCAGTGGGCTTATAAGCTTGTGAGATAAGCAGCAAGCAAAAAGCACAAACCAAGTAATGCACAAGGAACCAAATACTAGCATAAAACAACATGAAATCAAACCAATAGCATCAAAATCTCATAGCATGCATTTGCTGATCTAAATGACCAAAAGCTGAAATTCAATAAGCTATAGACTACTCAATAAGCAACCAAACTCTAAAACCAGATGATGCAAAGTTGCACAACCAACAAATCTATAAGCAAACCAAGTTTCATATCTTAATTCAAACAAACAAACAATTTAGACCTGCTGATGTGTATGACTGAAAAATGTTCAAAAACGAGCAACCTATGATTTTTAGTTATACCTTGTTTTAGACCTATCCAACACTTGAAACAACCTGTATATCAGCAAACAAATAGATACAAACCAAAAGGGGCCAAGCTCCAAGGCCCTAAGGCCTTTGAACCAGCAAACACAAACAACCCTTAATCCACAACTTTTCAAAGCAACTTGTGATTTCAACTAACAACCTACTGATTTTATGAATCAAACACACTTCCTAGATGACTACTAACAGATTCAAACACAAAAATCACAACCTCAAACACAAGAACATAAAACCACAGACCAAATCATAAAACAGACAATATCATGAAATTTTTTAGGGGAAACTTAAACAAGGGATTATACGTGTCCTCCAAAACATCCTAGGAGGACCAGCAATGCTCCTTGGACCTTGTTCAACCACTAGAACAAGACCAAGGTTCTTCAAAAAGGAAGATCAAAACCTGCTGATGTTCAAAGTAGAACAAGGTTTTGATTATGATGATTCTTCAACACAAATGAGCAAAGAACTCAACCAAGATCTTAAATCTCTTCTCAGACTTGGTGTCAACAAGCTTGAAGGAGCTTAAGGCTTTTGGCTAAGGGTTAGTACAAGATAATAACCAAAATAGAAACTAGGATTTCAAGGTTTTTGAACCTTTGAAAACCTATCAAACATAGACGTGCCTTAACCACATGATTAAGGAAGGTCTAAAAGATCAAATGGAACACAGATTTCAGCTATTCAAACACCAACTTTTAATAAACACAAAAGAGATTTCACAAATTTTAGAAAATTCAAATTTTATTTAAGTAAAAAGGAATTACAAAGATTATAGCCAAAATCTGGAACAAAGGGACTCTCACAAGTTGAGGTCTCCTTTTATAGGCAAATGCTTACATCACACTATTCATAAACCCTAGATGTGAATTTCCTAAATTATCCTTGAGTGCTTGATGTCGTTTGTTGTTGGTGAGCTGTCCAAAATGATCAAAACCGTTCATTTTAGCTTGCTAGTTAAGCAGAGAGTCTAAGTTGTTGATCTTGACACGTGTCCTTTCTTGGAGAGGAGGGTGTGATGTGATTGGGTAACGGGTTGGGGTGTGGGGTCCTTTGGTGAGTGGAGAAGAGGGATTTAATGTTGGGATGGGTTACCGCATGTGTGAATCACACGGGGGAACAACTAATTGCATTTTACCCTTTGTTGGTAAAAGTAAAAATTGGGTTCATCACGTGCTATAGTGCCACGTTTGATCCGAAATTAGTTGATGTTAAGTGTTTGGCGTGTGTTTATTTTGTTTAAACTTTGAGAATGGCACAAGTAGTCCTCGATTTTTGGCAAAGCGTGTAAAACGTGTTTTTCCAGCCCAAAAACTCAACTCCTTTGTTATTAAAGTTCCAATATTCACACTTTTGCCCCAAAACTTTGACAAAAGGTTTTCAAGGGCTATTTTTGCCATTTCTTCATAATTCAAGGGCTGATCTTGGACACTCTTGATCTTCAAAGGTCTTCAACAGATGTTTTCCTTCGTTAGGGACCATAACTGACAATGTTGAATAGTTGAGGGACTAATCTTGCCATTTCTTCAAAGTTGAAGGACCGTTTTGCAATTTTGACAAACTTAAGGGACCAAACTTGTAATTATGAATTCACAAGGGTTTTAAGTGTCATTTCTTCATTGTTTGAGGATCAATCTTGCATATTTTCAAGTCTTCAAGGTTTAATCTTGGATAATTCATGAATTAGGGCCCGGTTCTTTATACGGCTTCGTTTCTCGTGTCCGTTTTTCCTTGTTTCTTGTGATCTTTTGTCTTTTTCATGATATCCATACCAAAAATACACAAGCAAACAAACACAAGCATATATATATATATATGGTATTTTATGACATTTTAGTGCATTTAAAGCCTGAAAAGAACGATGAGATCATGTATAAATGCCATCTCATCACTCCCCATACTAAGCCATTGCCGTGCCCTCACGCAATGCTAGAATAAAGTATCTAAGCATCACCAAAATTCAATTTTATTAACCTTTATTGAAAAGTAAAAGACTTGCAACAATACTACGAGAATGTGTAAAGACATAATGTATGATTTTCATCACGAATGTGACTTTTAGGGTCAAAGAATAGAAACAAGTAAATGTCCCTTAGAGTAAATTTCGTCATCCTTGATTGTCATACATTCCATGCTAAGTGCAAAAACGAGATCATTTTTGGTACAAGTCACAATGCTAATACTACTCATATGTCCAAATTGTGTAATACTTTTTCTCCCCGTAATCCTAGTTACTATAAAAAGAAATGGGTTAGTAGAATTTTTTTAACTATTTGTCATGGATCACAAGTGATTCATATTGACTTATTTGAGTATTTATTAGTCCGAAAGTAAAGTAGCACGATTTAATCGATAGTTAGCCGAAGGACAAAATCTTTTAAAACGGCTTCTCGTGTATCTCCTTATGTTCATATCTTGCCATAACTCGTTTCACGATTTGAGACCTTTCTCGGACCGATATTTGGCATGTACTTCATACTTCAAATCTTGGGAAGACGTTCTTGAAATTATGGTCTTCTCTTCATATTTTTGGAATTTCTTCACTTGACGTTTTTGAGAGATTCTTCATATTTGGACCAGGACTTCATCATTTTTCTTCAATCTCTATTTGGATTTTGATATACAACGATCCGCCTCCTTTTCGGACTTGGATATATTTATACTCATACCTTGTTAGGGTCTTTTTGGATAGACTTTCTCCATGATCTTTAGGGAAGTAATTGCTTTTCGTCGTGTGTCTCGATCCTTCATATTGATTTTGGAACAATGATACTTCACATCATCTTGGATCTTTTAGCAACAAAATAGAGCTCCTCGTGCCATGTTAGGGCCTTTTTGGATCTTTACCAATCTTCGCGTCCCGCTTCAATAAGTTATGCCTTCGCTATGAGCTCTATTCAACCCCGGGCAACTTTTAAATGATCTTGCGCTAGAGGCTAACTAACCTTTCAAATTGTACGACCTTACTTATTGCAATTATTTTTATTCCCAATGCATTGATCTTATGGGAAGAAAAAGCCACAATTAAAAACATATAAGTTTTTGAAAGAACATTTTCATGTTCTACGTTTAGCATGATCACTTTTCTAACTCTATCACTTCTCGTTCTTCACTATATAAAGACCTCTAGTTAAAGAGACTCGTGAATACTTAGCCATGCAAGTCAAAATTAAGCCAAATTTGGATTAGCTTTCATTAAGACTATATCAAATCAAAGTTTTGGGTTTTCAAGCCACCTATAGGATCTTACACTTTCTTGGACTTTTTCAAGTTTAGAGAATGCATTTTATAGTTCCCTTGATAAGTGACTTTCTAGGATCAATTATAGGAACCTGCGAAAAGTTCTTGTTCTTAACTCGAATGAGCTAAGACTTTCTTGTTTTAAAGTTCCCTATATAAAAGTCTAGCAAAACTTGAATTGAGAGGGTTAAGGAATGTAAAGGGCTCCAAATGCCCATCAAGTCAAAAATTAGCTCTTATTCTACCCATCGAAAAATATACATTCGTGTCTTAAAAACACTTATGAAAACTAAGAAAATTTTTAAAATTTGGCCATTTATAGCCTTATTAGCAACAAAACAATGAAAGTTGGAAAACGTGAGGGCGTAGCAAAGCAAGTATCTATTCACCCCCATACTAAAAGTAAACATTATCCTCAATGTTTCGTGTCTAAAGGAGGAGCACCCCATACTAGAGACGAAGAATCGAATGCTTAGGATCTAGCATGGAAAGGGTGATCAACAATATATCTAAAGCCGTTTATGAATTATGCTAAAAGATAATTGTTAGAACAATAAAGGATATGTCATGGATTCGTGAAAAACTTCTTCAAGCAAACGATGGAGGCTCACGTAAACGAACACGAGAGTCTTCAATCGTAGATGATGATGATCTAGATAGCACAATCACAAACCACCACGAGACAACAAGTTGGAAGGGCACAAATCCCCTCTCATTAGTTATTAGCAAGCATAAAAGGATAAGCATGGGATCTCCCCCACGAGGCACCTCGTTTTTGATTACCGAGTCATGAGCTCGACTCGATCCCCTCAAAATGTGAACATTTAGGGAAAATCATGGTATGGTCAATTTTTTAATGGGGCTTACATAATAAAAAAGGCCCAAAAAGCAACCGGTATTAAGGACTAAGTCCTTTAATGATACAAAATACCGGGATCAAAGATGGCGTCTTCGTTTTGATTGGATAAACAATTCAACGCCACTTCCACACGTGCCATAAACTCAAAGAGTTTGAAGAAAAGAGATGAGAAGTAGAAGGGTGGGACAATTGGTAAGACAAACTTTTGAGCTACTCGAGGTAGAATCGCACCAAGAAATAGATGTAGTTTCCATTTATTGCATCGGTGGAAGACCGAGATTTCCCTTTATAATAGATTCCGGGATCGAATATCTCGTCCTCGGTGGACAAGGATGAGGGAACATAAGGGGATTCCCCCATACTAAAACCACATAAAGCATCGTCAAAAGGATTAGACGAGCTTGTAGCACTCAAAACACGTGGTGATGACGGAGTTAGATTTGTAAAAAAATCAATTAAATCACATTTAAAATCGTTTCCATTTTACCTTTTAAACTCTCCTTATGAAAACCCTTTTTGATTATGTCGAAAATATTTGTTGTTTCTAAGACGATGTTAGTCACACTAAAAATTCTCACATTTGAAAACCGTTTTGGTTTTGGTGGTGGCAAGCTCTCAAAACGTTTATCGACAAAGAAAACCTCCCCATCGGGGTCAACATATTCGTCATCCGAAATATCTTCCGTAGAAACCGGCGACTTATCAACACTTTTCAAGAATGAATGTTCGAGGTGAGGCGAAGGATTTTTTGATTCAAGTATTGACGGTTTCTTCTTTGTAGGCTTTACACTCATAACCTCCACCGGCGGAGGATATGGTAAATTGTTTTTGGCGACATTTCCTAAAACTCTTGGTGAAAATTCTTTGCAAATGACATTGGTTGAATTACCATGGTTTAAAGTTGCAATAGAATAGACATGAGAAAGATTGGAGTTTTGTGTTGCATTGATGACAAGTTCTTCCTCATTGAAACGAAGAGTGATTTTTCGAGCATGAACATCAATAAGTACTCTTGATGTATCCAAAAATGAACGACCCAAAATGAGAGGAACTTTTTGATCGATAGGAATGTCTACAACGATAAAGTCAACAGGATATTAAAACTTTCCGACTTTAACGAAAACGTCCTCGGCTACTCCACATGCTAAAATCGTAGAATGATCGGCCATCTCGATAGACATGTTCGAAGGAGTAAGAGCCGGAAGCGAAAGCGATTTGAAAATCTCAAGAGGAATTAAATTAATACTAGCACCAAGATCGGCCAAGGCGTAGCATTCCTCCATATCTTGAATTGCACACGGAATCAGAAATTTACCGGGATCACCGATTTTTTGTGGTATGCGGCTAAGAAAAACCGATGAACAACTAGACGATTGTTGTAACTTCTCTTTGTTGTTTAGCATACTTTTGAAGTTTACGGCGAATCGAGGCATCATGATAAGAGCGTCGGCAAAACATATGTTAAAATGTATGTCACAAAACATTTTCATAAAAAGCTCAAATTGATAATTATTCCGTTCTTGTGCCTTTTCCTTGTTACGTCTCGAAGGGTAAGGTAAGGGTGGTGTGGGTTAGACCTTAGGCAATGGCCTTGGAATCTCGGGTTCCATGATTGGTATTGGTTCAACCGTAGGTGTGGTTTGAGCGGTACTTCGTGGGCTTGTAATATGCTCCTTTTCGAACATCACCTCGGTTTCTTTCTCGATTTCCTTCTCCGTAGAAGTACTTGGACGAGAGATTGGTTCCTTGAAAGTTTTACCACTTCGTGTAGTAATAACTTTCATTTCTCCCTTCGGGTTTGCAATGGTATCACTAGGAATACCACCCGAGGAAGAGGGTTTACACATGATTGCTTCAAACATTTTTTCCATTTGGTCCTCAAATTTTGATTGCCTTAAATCCGCTTTTAACAATTCTTGATTAATCTTATGTTGTCATTGTTCCATCTTTTGTTGATTTTGTTGAAGACGTTAGACATTTCCTTCCATTTTATTTGCATGAGTTTTAAGTTCATTAGCAAGTTCGTTTTTAAGCTCGTTTTTCAACTCGCATCTTAAGCTAATCATCTCACGTTGCATGTTATCAAACTTAGCATCATTTGCTTTAGCATAATCCAAAAATTCTCCTTGAAGATTTTTAGTGTGAGCATTTTGAAAACCTTTTGTAGTGTTTTGAAAATCACGGTTTTGGTTTTGATTAGTGACTTGTCCATTCCCACTTTGATAATTCCCTTTGTTGTAGTTACGTGAATTGCCTTGATAATTACCACCTTGGTTGTTGTTTCGATAGTTATTAGCATTTTGATTTGGAGGAGCTTGATTTGGGCGGGAACCTTGGCCGTTTTGGTTGTAAGTTCCCGTTGCTACATAAGCACTCGAAGTGTTACCACCGGCGGTAATGCACTCGGAAAGATCATGAGCTCCACCACAAGACAAACAACTCTTTTCAACCGCTTTAACCGAAGCGGAATTCAAAGCCTCTTGTGCTTTCCAATGAGTCATAAGATTAGCAAATCTATCGAAACACCGATTTTCCTCATTAGCTTCATCATGTAAGGCATTAATGCTACGAGACGATGACGACGATGACGAACCCAAATTGGCAACACTCGGTGTGTTACGAGGGCTATAAACTTTAGATCTATTCTCGATAATCTTTAAAGCTTCATCGGTCGTTTTGCACAAAAAATTACCACCCGCGGCGGCATTCAAGTAATCTCGTTCATGATCATTAAACCCATTATAAAAAGTATCAACTTGATGTAATTCCGAAAAATCATGGTATGGACATTCATGTAACATTTCTTTAAAGCGTTCCCATGCCATTGAAAAAATTTCATTATTTCGTTGTACATATCTTGAAATCTCATTTTTCAAATGTGTTGTTTTAGATGGTAGAAAAAATTTGTTCACAAGCTTAGAAACGAGATCACCCCATGTCAAAATCGAATTTGGCGGTTCTTTCTCAAGCGAAATTTTAGCGGGTCCATCTAACGAGTATGGAAACAACATCATCTTAATGGCGTCATGTGGAACATCCTTAAACTTGCTAGTAGCGGTGAGACGATTAAAATTCCTTATGTGGTAATGCGGGTTCTCTTTCTCATGACCTCTAAACTTATTTGCTTGCAACATCGACATTAAACCCGTCTTAATCTCGAAATTCTCCGCAAGGATAGCGGGAATCACAATGGCCTCTCCAAAACCCTCGATGGGTGCTTGTAGCAACTCTATCATAGTACGATTAGCCATGACGACTTCTTGTTCTACAATAGGTTCAATAATTGGAGTTTGTTCTTCAATCAACGTCTCTTGATTTGCTTGCTTTTGAAGACGTTTACGAGCTCGTTTTGGTTGATTATGAGTGATCATAAACTTCACGAAGAATGGGAGGTGAGCAAAGAAGATTCTTTTTCGGTGTTTTGTGAATTTTCATTTGTTTTCTTCTGTTTTTGATTGTTTTTAATTTTTTTGGATTTTGGTGTATCTTCGTAGACAACAATCTACCAAATCTCTCCTTGAATCAAACTCTTGATTAAATAAGCCTCAAAAGAATGAAAACGATCACGTGGAGTGAACGCCTTCGAATGACTTTAGAACTTTGGTGAAAACCAATTTGTTCAAGAGGGTTTAATCACAAAGAAAACCAAGCAAATATATTATACGTAATAATACTATGGGCGGCAAAACCCTCGATTAGCCTTCAATCTCAAAATACTCACAAGCAAGCGGGCAAACGAGGCGGCGCGAAGCACTTAAGAGCCTTTTTACTTAGGGTATATTTTATAATACCCGCCTTATACCCACCTTATAGTTCGTATTTTTCAAAATCGAGCTTTACGAAAGTATTTATCTATTTTTGCCTTTTTCTTTTGTTTGAGATTCGAATACAATAATTAGGAGATCAAATCCCAATTAAGGTTGTGTTTTCACACTTTTGGAGATATTTTGTATTGATTGTGATACTTAATACAATATAGTAATAATAATTTCACAAGAAAAACCAAAAAACCGATAATACGTATTAGTAGATTTCTACTGATACAAATACTATTTATGGTTAATATTAAAAACAACAAGACAAATTAATCACGACACACCTCCCCGGCAGCGGCGCCAAAATGATTGTAGTAAAATACAACCTTTTAGGAAAAGAGCGTAAAAGCGGTAAGTATTAAGTGATGATTTAGGAAAATCAAACACTAATGACCCAATGAAGTTCGTTTCCCAAGGAGGTATATGTGTGTGACTAAAATGTAGCAAGGTTTGAGATTAATATTTGGATAGAAGGGGATGAGAAAAGAGGTTGACGAAGACGTGAAATTAATTACTACTACGACTACACGTAAAACCGTAAAATGAGCAAAAATAAAAAATAATTCTATAAATTACCAAAAATCAAAATAAATAAATTAAGAGTTTACCAATGATCAAAACTTTTTCAAACCTTTTAATTAATTAAAAATTTAATTATTAAATGCTAATTAAAGCCCTAAAAATCAAATTAATTATCAAAAAGCCCAAATAAAGATTTTTCAATTGGTAAACCTCTAAAATGACCTAAAAAGATTAAAAACTATTTTTAGAAATTTTTAAACTAATAAAAACTATTTAGAATGATTTAAAAACTATTAAAACTTAAAATAATTATAAAAATTAATCTAAGAATGATAAAATTAATCTAAGAGTTGAAAACATCCTATTTTAATGTATTTAAGCTAAGAAAAATATAAAAAGGGCAAAAATGTGAAATTTGAAAAATAATAATAAAATAATATTAAAATAATATTAAAAATCCAAAAATTATAAAAAATTCTAAAAACTTGCAAACTAGTTTATTTTAACCTAATAAAACAGAAATGAAAGTGAAAAGACTAGAATACCCCTATTGGGTCCTCAAATGGGCCAAAACCCAAAACAGTCAACACAAATGGGCTTTTTAGCCCAAAAAGTCAAAATAAGCCCAAATGACTTGGAAAAGCCCTATCTGACTCAAAATTCAAATCTAAACACAAAACTATCAAGGCCCAAAAGCTGAAAGTGAGCTTATCACAGCTTAATGAACAAACAGCTTATTCTTGTTGGGCCAATAAGCCCATTAAGTAATAAGCTAATGCCATAAGCTCTAATTTGACACACAACCTTCTTTTGGGATACTAAAGAGATCAGTAAAAAGAAATTTTGAAAAAGCACACTCAATAAGCCAGAAATAAGAAAAGAACAATTCCACAAAACGACAAAATAGTCGGGATAGAGTTCTAGGCTGTTTCAGAAGCTCTAGTTTGTTGCAAAAGCTCACAAATAACTTAACTAAGAATAATCAATCAAGAAAATCACAAAAAGCCAAGTAGAATAAGCTGTAAGAACCAATAAGCTGGCTGAAAAAGCCAAATAAGCTAGTTTTCTAGCAAAAGATTAACCAAAAGACTTGTAACCTTCCAGACTTGTTATTAAGCTGAGAAAAATGAGTTCTATTACAAAAACCAAGTTGTTGCATGTACCAATAAGCAAAACAGATTCAATAAGCTATAAGACCAAGTTTGACCAAAAGTCAAACGCTGACAAGAGAAAGTGAAACGCTGACAAGCACAAATTGGACGTTGACAGACTTAATGAAGTGTTTAAAACTTGTTTTTCACCCTGCTGGTCAAGGCTTGAGTGCAAACCTTGTGAGTCAAGGTCTACTAGTTGAGTAGACTTGATAAGTTTTGGCACAAATAAGCCAATAAGACAGTGGGCTTTTAAGCTTGTGAGATAAGCAGCAAGAAAAAAGCACAAACCAAGTAATGCACAAGGAACCAAATACTAGCATAAAACAACAGGAATCAAACCAATAGCATCAAAATCTCATAGCATGCATTTGCTGATCTAAATGACCAAAAGCTGAAATTCAATAAGCTATAGACTACTCAATAAGCAACGAAACTCTAAAACCAGATGATGCAGAGTTGCACAACCAACAAATCTATAAGCAAACCAAGTTTCACACCTTAATTCAAACAAACAAACAATTTAGACCTGCTGATGTGTTTGACTGAAAAAAAATGTTCAAAAACTAGCAACCTATGATTTTTAGTTATACCTTGTTTTTGACCTATCCAACACTTGAAACAACTTGCATATCAGCAAACAAATAGATACAAACCAAAAGGGGCCAAGCTCCAAGGCCCTAAGGCCTTTGAACCAGCAAACACAAACAACCCTTAATCCACAACTTTTCAAAGCAACTTGTGATTTCAACTAACAACCTACTGATTTTATGAATCCAACACACTTCCTAGATGACTACTAACAGATTCAAACACAAAAATCACAACCTCAAACACAAGAACATAAAACCACAGACCAAATCATAAAAATGAAATTTTTTAGGGGAAACTTAAACAAGGGATTATACCTGTCCTCCACAACATCCTAGGAGGACCAGCAATGCTCCTTGGACCTTGTTCAACAACTAGAACAAGACCAAGATTCTTCAAAAAGGAAGATCAAAACATGCTGATGTTCAAAGTAGAACAAGGTTTTGATTATGATGATTCTTCAACACAAATGAGCAAACAACTCAACCAAGAGCTTAAATTTCTTCTCAGGCTTGGTGTCAACAAGCTTGAAGGAGCTTAAGGCTTTTGGCTAAGGGTTAGTACAAGATAATAACCAAAACAGAAACTAGGATTTCAAGGTTTTTGAACCTTTGAAAACCTATCAAACATAGACGTGCCTTAACCACAAGATTAAGGAAGGTCTAAAAGATCAAATGGAACACAGATTTCAGCTATTCAAACACCAACTTTTAATAAACACAAAAGAGATTTCACAAATTTTAGGAAATTCAAATTTTATTTACGTAAAAAGGAATTACAAAGATTATAGCCAAAATCTGGAACAAAGGGAGTCTCACAAGTTGAGGTCTCCTTTTATAGGCAAATGCTTACATAGCACTATTTATAAACCCTAGATGTGAATTTCCTAAATTATCCTTGAGTGCTTGATGCCGTTTGTTGTTGGTGAGCTGTCCAAAATGATCAAAACCGTTCATTTTAGCTTGCTAGTTAAGCAGAGAGTCTAAGCTGTTGATCTTGACACGTGTCCTTTCTTGGAGAGGAGGGTGTGATGTGATTGGGTAACGGGTTGGGGTGTGGGGTCCTTTGGTGAGTGGAGAAGAGGGATTTAATGTTGGGATGGGTTTCTGCATGTGTGAATCACACGGGGGAACAACTAATTGCATTTTAACCTTTGTTGGTAAAAAGTAAAAACTGGGTTCATCACGTGCTACAGTGCCACGTTTGATCCGAAATTAGTGGAGGTTAAGTGTTTGGCGCGTGTTTATTTTGTTTAAACTTTGAGAATGGCACAAGTAGTCCTTGGTTTTTGGCAAAGTGTGTAAAACGTGTTTTTCCAGCCCAAAAACTCAACTCCTTTGTTATTAAAGTTCCAATCTTCACACTTTTGACCCAAAACTTTGGCAAAAGGTTTTCAAGGGCTATTTTTGCCATTTCTTCATAATTCAAGGGCTGATCTTGGACACTCTTGATCTTCAAAGGTCTTCAATAGATGTTTGCTTTCATTAGGGACCATAATTGACAATGTTGAATAGTTGAAGGACTAATCTTGCCATTTCTTCAAAGTTAAAGGACCTTTTTGAAATTTTGACAAACTTAAGGGACCAAACTTGTAATTATGAATTCAAAAGGGTTTTAAGTGTCATTTCTTCATTGTTTGAGGATCAATCTTGCATATCTTCAAGTCTTCAAGGTTTAATCTTGGATAATTCATGAATTAGGGCCTTGTTCTTTGTACGGCTTCGTTTCTCGTGTTCGTTTTTCCTTGTTTCTTGTGATCTTTTGTCTTTTTCACGATATCCATACCTGAAATACACAAGTAAACAAACACAGGAATATATATGGTATTTTATGACATTTTAGTGCATTTAAAGCCCGAAAAGAACGATGAGATCATGTATAAATGCCATCTCATCAACCACAAAGCAAAGCTAGTGTTAATGGGACAGGTTTCTTTGAATCTAGACCCAAGGTTATGTCTAGAAAAGCTTGTTGCACATGTGGGAGTTTTTCTCACTTGGCCTATAAATGTGTCAGTGCCTCAAAAGTCAACGTTGACAATAGTTCAACCATGGTCAAACCCAGACCGTTTGTCCAACCAAGCCCACAAGTCACTAAACCAGCTCCTTTCTTTACAAAAGGGGCAAAACTCATGGACAAAGGCCCTTTCAAAAGACCAACACTTGGTCTAACAGACAATGGGTTCCTTTAACCAACCCTAATTTGGGCGCTATCAAGAATAATTTCAGCGCTGACACTCACAAATTCAACGCTGAAAGGAACAATTCCAACGCTGACAGCTCTAGGTTTGGTATAAAAATGCCACAACAAGCTGGTGTTGGACCTTGTGTTAGACCTAGTAACAATAGGTATTTACAGCCTAAGGGAAAGGGGTCTAAAGCTTCATCTAGTTTGACTTGGAGGCCTAAACAAGACCAAAACCCTCATTCTAATGTGATTTCTATGACCTGTAACAGATTTCACTATGTTTCAAAGGTCATTACTAAACCAATTGGGGTAAACTGGATGTTCAGGACAAAAAGGGATGAACAAGGGGTTGTTATAAGGACTAAATTTGTTCTTGTTGAAAAACCACATGAATCCAAGTCTGCTCAGGATTGGGTTCCGAAAGAAGACTAATTTTTTTTCTTTATGTGCAGGGCATTCAAAACCAGGTCAATGAGTGGATGCTCTAGGCACATGACGGGGAAGGAAGATTATTTGTCAAACTTTATCCCCGTTAAAGATGGTGACAAAGTGTCCTTTGGACGAAGATATGGTACAATTTCTGGCAAAGGCACTCTTATCACCAACAATTTATGTTTTGAAAACGTTTTTCTGGTAAAAGAACTTGACTATAACTTGTTTAGTGTGTCACAAGTTTATGTCAACAAAAATAAAGTTCTTTTTACTGATACTGAATGCTTGGTGTTGAGTAAAGATTTTAAGATGTCTGATGAGAAGTTTATTGAATTTAGAACACCTAGGCATAAGGAAATTTATAATGTTAATCTAAATGGGATTAAAATGAATAAAAATATGTCATGTCTTTATGCTAAAGCTTCAGTAGATGAGAGTAATCTATGGCACAGAAGGTTAGGGCACATAAATTTTAAGAATATTGATAGACTTGTGAGATATGATTTAGTTGATGGTTTGCCTTCAAAAGCTTTACACAATGATCACTCTTGTGTTGCATGCCTTAAAGGCAAACAACATAAAGTCTCCTTTAAGTCTAAAACTATGCATTCAAGTTCTAAACCACTTCTCTTGCTACATATGGATTTATTTGGCCCAACTAATATAGAAAGTTTAAATGGTAAATCTTACTGCTTTGTTATAACTGATGATTTTTCTAGATTTACTTGGACTTTCTTTTTGGCCTTAAAAAGTGATACTGCCACAGTTTTGTTAACTTTATTACCGAAGTTGAAAAGAAAACAAGTAATGAGGTTAAAATACTTGGAAGTGATAATGGTGGTGAGTTTAGAAATAAACTGTTAGATACCTTCGGTGTTGATAGAGGGATTACTAGGGAGTTTAGCTGTCACACCCCACCATGGCGGAATATGAGGCGAGACGTATGGATATCATCACAACAATAGCGTGTCTATAGAGAGAACTATATGAAATAGAAATGTCATAAAAGGTGACACAAATGTCATGACAATATCTCAACAATGCAGGAGTCTAGGTAAGTAGGTAAAAGTCTCACCTATTACCAAAGACAAACAAATAAAACAAACATCAACATAATGATAATCGTTGATGACGTATGGTCCCCAGCCGGGTCAGAAACCCGGCCCACGGGTACTACCCGTATCCGGCCCATCACAAATGGGTGGGAATAATGTCATTTGAGCTTATGGGCTTGGATGAACAGTAACCGCACACACGTGTGCGGCCCACGGCCCGGCATGGCCGGTACAGGGTTAGACAGAATCATATTCTGTCTATGATTATGATTTGCCCCAATGAAGAGGATATTCACTCACCATAGTTAGAAGATAACAATCAATCTAATTTTGGTGCGTATCCTTTCCTTGGGGCCGAAGTATCAGTGACAGCCCATTAGGGTTTCACTGCCTATAAAAGGAACCCCCAAGGGTTCCACAAAGGTATTACGTTCTATACACTCTCAACTCATCCGATTCCTATAAACCCTAACCGATTACTTACTCTCACGCCGGAATCTAATCGTGGGAAACATTCCCACGTAAGTCTAACGCGTGTTGTTTAGTGTGCAGGATCCCAACCATACAGTTCACTTGGTGCAGGAGCCGGAGCCCAGCCCACCCGAATTAAGCCTAATTCGGGTCAAGAAAGGATCACCCAACGTTTGCATCAACAAGTTGGCACCATCCGTGGGACCCATTACACTAAGCTAGAGCGAAATCTCATCTTGAATTCCCAATGACGAAGGGGCATCCCCAAGCTAATCCCAAGAACACAAATCCTGGAAACCGGAAGTCCCAAGGGGAAGGGATACTCATTCCCAATCAATCCCCTATCCGCCCAGCGGGCGGACCAAACAACCGCGGTGGTTTTCAGTCCATGGGGGTGACGAGCACGATATCCATAACTCCCCCACCTACTTCAACCCTGGACAACCCTGATCCAGGGAGTGCGCCCAATCCTCCTAACAAGGAGCCGCGCAGACCGTCGATTGAGGAAGAAGTAGAAGTCCAACCACTCAGCGAGGAGGATCTCACTCGAGTTCTCACGCAGAATTAAAAAGGAGATTTTGTTTACCCTTTTTATATTACTTTTATCGTTCCTCGACTAGACTCGAATTGAAATCGGACTTAACGTTAGACTTATCTTTGTTTTTGGTAAATAATATTTTTATGTATTTTTAAAACTAATTTAAAAACAATTTAAAATTAAGGCTATTTAAAAACTATTTAATCTAATTTTAAAAATGAAACTAATTTTAATTAAAACTATTTTAAAACAAATCTAATTTTAAACTAAAGATTTTTTAAATAAAAACAATTTTAAACTAATTAATTTTAAACTAAACTTTTTTAGACTAATAAATTGACGCAAAAAAATAATTTTTAAATAAAACTTAAAAAAAAACTAATGTAAAAAAACTTTTATAAAAACTAAAAATAAAGACTTTTAAATAAACAAAACAAAATGAAAGAAAGTAAATAAAATAAATTTTTATTTTTTTTTTAATTTTTTTTTATATTAAAATAAAACTGAATTAGGAAATAAAAAGAAGAAAACTTTTAACTTAAAATAACAACTAGAAAAACTTGAATTAAAGCTAATTAAACAAAACTGGAACTAGTAATTTTTCCTATATTAATCAAACTAAAGAGAGTAATACACAAAAAAGGCAAGAGATGAGATGGATGTGGCGTTAGGTTAGTATGCGAGGGGACTGGGGATCGAATCCCAGCAGGTCCCTTTTTTAGATATTAATTGTTTTGGACTTATGAAACTCAGACCAAGTGGGTCTGAATTTATACACTACGTAACAGATAAGATGCAAAAATAAGCTTCCAAACCAAACCAAACCAAAATCAGATAAGATGCAAATAAGCTAATGAAAGACTTAATATCAAAATCAGATAAATTTTTAAAAATAAAACTGATAAGCATTTAAACAAATCAGCTAAGCAAAATTAAAAACTAAAAATAAGAAAATAAGAAAAGCGAATAAGCACAAGATAAATAAGGTAACAAAGATTATAAAAACTAAACAGATTCAATAAAATCAGCCGGCAACAATCCGCACAAATGAGCAAGAGTAAATAAGCATATTTATCTAAAACTCAAAATAAACAATCCAACTTAAGCTAGAAAAAAAAAAAAAAACTAAAACAACTAACAATTATCAAGATGAAACAAACAGATATCCAAAAAGCAAAACTCAAAACCGAGTAAACTAAACTTAAACTGTAATACTACTAACTTAAATAACCAAATAAAACTAATAAACACAACTCAAATCAAGATAACTAAAAACATAAACTTTGAATAAAACTTAAGCAGATAAGTGGATCCTAACCAGCAAGCAATTTCAATAAGCAGAAAACAACCTACCAATATTAAGCAGATTTATACTTAAACTAGATAAACTAAAACATATTTAACACTAATAAATGAATAAGATCCAAACAAAAATTAATCAAGTAAAACAGATACTGAAACAAACATAATCAGATAAAAAAAAACCTTAAACTAAAATTTAACAGTAAAATTAAAAAGAGATGAAACCCGATGTTGAAAGCCGTTGAGAAGAAGTGTCGCGCTGAGCGAACTTAAACCGAAATCGAACACCTCCGTTACTCATCAACAACATCAACAACTTCGAACCAAAGTCAAGTCTCCAAACGAATAACAAATCTTCGAACGGAACACTACACTCCTTTGAACCAAATGGATTGAACCTCTCGAAACAATTATCCGAACAGTTTATATATATATTTTTTTTATAATTATTTATTTATTTATTTATTTTATTTATTTTATTTTTTTTATTTTTTTTTAATAATAATAATAACCCAACAGTAGATTAAAAAGAACAGTAATAGAGAGCTTTAAAATGCCAGAAATATTGAAAAGAGCCACGAAAATTAATTAAACTAATTTTTCATTAATCAGAATAAAAGAGTACAAAACTGGAATTGAAAATTACAAGATTAAATCTATAACTATTTTACTGAAAAATAAATCTATTTTAACCTACTCCTAATTAATTAAAATAAAACTGAAAATAAAATAATGAAAAGCTTGAATCTAAATTACACATGAGATGGGGTTTTTATAGCAAAACCCTAAACTTGGTGCCCAAGGCTTTAAATCTTGGCCCTTCAATTCTTCTCTCTCTTTTCTTCTCTTGATCAACGGTTGAAATCACTCTTGTGCCACGGATTGATGATGTGGTGTATTTTTATTGGTGGGATGGGGTGTTTCCACCAATCAAAAGCAAGGGAATAGGCCACGTCAGAAGGGATTTGGGAACCACCATTGGATCTTGCGATTTTTTGGGGGATTTAATATCCCTTGGTATGAATTACCCATATAAGGTAAGAGCCCCAATTTTTGTGGGTTATTTTTAGGTGATAGTAATTAGGGTTTGTAAAAAGAAATGGTGGCTGTGAAGATTGGGAGATGCGTTTTGTTAGGGGAAGAGAGAATGGGAGGTTTGACTGAGTGGGTGAGGTAAATAAACTTTTATTTATTGTGTGAGGGTGAGAGTAATTTATTTATTAAAAATGTGAGTGGGGGTCGGTTGGGGTAAAAAACTGTTTATTTATTGGTGTGAATGGTGTGATACGTGTATGAGACACGTGTGAGTGGGGAAAAAGGGATAAGTGTTTGTGGTTGTGTTGACCGGGTTTAATGTGAGTCAAAAACTAGGATACTAAAACGTTTATTAAATACGTTTGTAAAGTGGGGAGTAAATAAATAAAAAAAAACGAGTTAATAAATAATGGGGGTAGGGTAAGAAAGGTAACACGTGTGTGGTGTGGGTGTATTGTGTGAGTTATATGTTTGTGTTGACTGTGAAGAGTTGACCAGATATTTACTTGCCCTTTAAAATTCGTTTCATTTGTTAAGCTAAATGGGTATGGCCCATTTTAGAATTCAAACCGTCCTATTTGAATTGTAATTGGGCTATATGGGGCCTTTTGATCCAACATTGGAAATTAACCACTTTCTTAAATGACTTGAAGGCCCAATAAGTAAATGTGGGACCCGCTTTGCTCGAATATCTTCGTAAATAATTAAATCCACTAAATCGAACTCGATTTCGGCTTACTTTGATCATTTCTTCAAACTCGTGTCGGTTTCGCCGGCTTTCGTGAACTTGGGCACACTTTTGGTCTTTTGACTTTGTCTTCGTCTCTTTTTGGACTTTTCTTCAACATTTGACCGCGAAATCCCGTGTTTTCTCTTCTTTTGATCATTTGTACCTATTTTAACACAAAAACACAAAACCACGTGTAATTCCGACTTTTACGACATTAAACACATGATTAGGTCTTGTTTTCCTTTATTTTAGTGGCAAAAGGATAAGTGTTTACACACTTATTAAATCCCCTACACTTGACCATTGCAATGACCCCATGCAATGCATAGTTTTAAAGCATTAAGTTACATTTTTCTCATGATTAATCCATCTCGGCCTTTATTAAGATATTCTATTATTACTACGATAAAAAGATTAATAACTTAAGATTTACTCTGGTTAAAAAGATTCGTGTTCGTTGAAGTGTGTCTAATCGAATTGATCTAGGTTTTCTATGTGACTCAGTTTTATTTTGGTGGAAACAAATAATTTTGGTTGTTTTTAAATTTAAATGTGCAAGACTTAAAGTAAATGTCGTTAAGTAAAGGGCAAGTATTTAAAGAACGTGAAAAATAAATCTAAGTCTATTTAAAAAGTAAATGTGCGATATTTAAAAACGTGACGGAAAGTAAATTAATTAAAATGACTAGATCTAAAAGCGTGACGGAAATTAAATTAGACAAGTATTAAAAACTTAAACTAAAAATTAAACAAGACAAAACATAAAAGTTAACCCAGATCGGAATATATTCCGATCAACCTTTCCATCGGAATGAACACACCACCTATCGGAATGTTGAAGAAACCCAGATCGGAATATGTCACCTTTTCAGATCGGAATAACCTAACAACCTCAGATCGCAATGAGTCCAGATCGGAATGTGTCCTATCGGAATATCACCTAGATCGGAATGTGGCTGGGGAAAATTGGGCAGCACTTCGTCTAAGTGAGCCTCAGGAGCCGTCGGAAAGAGCGATCGCAATATGCGATCGCAATCCCCAGATCGGAATGAGGAAAAGATCCACCTATCGCAATCCCGGATCGGAATGCAAAACCCTTGGACCAATACTGTCACTATCGGAATGTGGTATATGCAACCGTCGCAATGTGGAAAACCCTCTCTTTCCGATGGATACAAATTCGTAATAAGCACAAGAACTAAATAAGCTATTCTAATAATCCGTGACCAAAAACTTTAATGAAATGAAATCAAAACGAAACAATAAGCTAAAAAGTTAAAATCTCTCAAACTTTAAAACACGAAACTTAAATGAAATCAAAACTTAAAAATCAAAACTTTAAAGAAAACTTCCAAAACACTTAAACAAAATACCAAATAAGCACACTAGGTTGTCAATCTCGTGGCTTATTTCGTATGAGGAAATAAAAAGGACGAAACTTTAATCAAAATAAGCAAATGGATTAAGCAAAACTTGCTTAATCCGAAATGTAAATCGAATCAAAAGGAAAGAAAAGTAGAATGAGATTGATAAAAAGAACTTGATCAAATGATAAAGAAAGGTAAAGACAAGAATTTAAAGAACACAAATTAAAAACTTACTTGGAATTAAAAGGTAATTAAGGTGCAAAACATGTAATTAAAGGTGCAAGTAATTAAAGGTGCATTAAAAGTAAATGTGGAAGAATGGTTTGTCAAGCCACCAACAAAACTAAATGAAATGAAAATGAGAGTATTTATAGGTGATTAGGGGAGAGGATAGAGGAAGCTTCCTCCCCTCCTTCCTTTCTTCTTAATTGTGCTCTTAAGTCCTTCCTTCTTAATCTTTTTGTTAATCTTGGAATGTGATGACTTTTGGCTCGGGATTTCTTTGGACTCGTCTTTTAATTCTTCGATAAATAAGACTAGAGTTCCTCGGCTTTAAGTAAACTTCCGTCTTTTGACTTTTTCTTCGTTAAATCTTCAGAATTGGTCTTGGACTTCCGTTCTTTTTGCACTTTTGATTTCTTGACTTCGTCTTTCATCTTTTTCTTCAATAAAAGTCCGTAAATGCCTGTGAATTCCCGTGTTTTCTCCACTTTTCACCTTTTCGTCCTAAATCACAACAAAAACACAAACCACGCATAATTCCGACATAAAAGACATAAAATACACGCTTTGGTCCGGTTATTACTGTAATTAAGTGGTAGAAAAGATGGGTGTTTTCACACCTATCAAATCCCCTACACTTGACCATTGCAATGTCCTCATGCAATGCATTAGTTACAAAGCATGTTTACACTTTTCATCATAATCAATCCACGTTGGCCTTTATTAAAGAGATAGAAAATTATAAAAATGCAAAGCAAAGAAATTAAAAGCATACCTTGGGTTTTGAAAATGTCATGAATAATCATCATACTCAACTTTTCACTTTCTCCAAACCAAGCTTAAAAACGAGATCATTGTTATTATAAGTTAGTAAACTAACACGAACTCATGTGGGCCAATTATTCACTTAGACTCCCTTATTCCTATGGGTATCTCTTATATTTTATTATTTGTCTTGAATGATCACGAAGATGCATTGTTTGACTTATTTCGATAATTATTAAGTCTGAAAATAAAGTGCACGATTTAATCAATAGTTAGCTAAAGGACCAAATCTTTTAAAACTGCTTCTCGGGATATCAGAAAGTTCATATCTTGGCATAACTTGGTTCGCGATTTGAGACCTTTCTCGGACCGATATTTGGCAGCGACTTCATACTTCAAACCTTGAGAGACGTTCATGAAATTATGGTCTTCTCTTCATATAGGAATTTCTTCACTTGAAGTTTTGAGAGATTCATACTTGGACCACGACTTCTTCATTTTTCTCCAATCTTTATTTTGGACTTTGACATACACCGATCCGCCTCCTTTTATGACTTGGATCTATTTATCCTCATACCTTGTTAGGGTCTTTTCGGATACACTTCTCCATGACTTTTGGGGAGTTTTGCTTTACGTCGTGTGTCTCGATCCTTCATATTGATTTTCGATAAATGATTCTTCACATCACTTTGGATCTTTAGCAACAAAACATAGCCCTCATGCCTTGTTAGGGCCTTTTCGGACTCGCCAATCTTCGCGCCCCGCTTCATAAGTTATGCCTTGGCTATGAACTCTCGTCATTACCGAGCAACTTTTAAACGATCTGGGGCTAGAAGCTAAGTAACTTTTCAAATCGTACAACCTTATTTATTAGCAGATAAATTTATTAGCAAGTGATGGGAGAATAGGCTTATAATCAACTCACATAAATTCATGAAAGAATACCGACTTATAATTGGCTCTATCATCTCTCGTTCTCCACAGTTTAAAATCTCAAGTAATGAGACTCGTGGATACTTAGCCTATTAAATCAAAGTTTTGGGTTTTCAAGTCGCCTATAGGATCTTGCAAATTCTTGGACTTTTTCAAGCTTAGAAATCGCATTTTAAAGTTCCCTTGATAAACGACTCTCTAGGATCAATTATAGGAACTTGCGAAAAGTTCTTGTTCTTAACCCGTGAGAGTTAAGACTTTCGCATTTTATAGCTCCCTATATAAAAGCCTAGCAAAACTTGACTTAAACATGTTAAGGATACTAGCTAGAGTAAACTCGAATTGAGTCAAAAGATTCACAACGTTTGAAAATTAAAACCACTTACTAAACATTTATTCTAATGAGGAAAGAAAATAACTATACAAAGGGAAAAACTAATAGGCCAAACTAGATCAAAAATTTTGAAAAATGTCGAAAAATTGATTTTCCGGTTAAAATGAGGACAAAAAAACAAGGAAAAGGCCACTTAACTTCGATAGAAGTCCCCCCTACACTTAAGATAAACATTGTCCTCAATGTTTAAGCATGTGGGAGTAAAATCCCCTACACTTAGGACATTGTGCACGTTGTTTAACTCTTGCTAAGGAAAAGACAACTAAAGGGATTCCTATTTTAATATTGAGAAAATATAAAATAGTGAATCGAAAAGAGTTTAGGATAGAACCGGGAAGAAGTAGAACACGGAATCACGGGTCGCCAAGAATCATTAAGAGTGGATCATTGAAGCTCGAATCCCTGATTAAGAAGTGAGGAGAGGAAATAGCAATCCAAAGGGTCCCCCTACACTTATGGTAAAGAAAGCGAAAAGATAGATGCATGGGTTGCCTCCCAAGAAGCGCTTGGTTTTTGTTAACCGAGTCGTGAGCCTGACTCGACCTTGATCATCAACGGAAGTAGCATGAAACAAATCCACCAGGATCAAAGACATAGTTTTCATCCATCAATAAGCAAGAGCTTAAGGTGAACAAGGCAAGCCAAAAGAGAAGTGGCAAGGTTCCCTTAAGCAGTGATGGAGCACGGTGGAAGCAAGTAGGAAGAGGTGTAAGCATGTCTTCAATGGTTCCAAAGATTTTTCCTTTTATTTCATCAGGTGGATACTGAGATGGCTTAAAGACTTCAATACCGGGATCGAACACCTTTTCCTTTAAGGGAAAATAGCACTCAGGCTTAGCCGAGTGTGAAGAAGATCCGCAAGGAAGCACAACCTCGTCCTAAGAAGTGGGACAAAGAGGTGTCAAATCATACGTGCAACGGATTTCGGTGTCGACCGGTTTCTTCTCCTTTGACAAAATGCTCTTCAAATCCATAGTAGGATCAAGGCGATAATCTTCAAAGTCAAAAGGAGGAGCATCACTCTCATGAGGGAAGTATGTGTTGAGAAATTCAGAGAAATCTTCCTCAAATGAATAATCGTCCAAAGTAGGATCGAGTGATGGCGGAGGATCTTCAGTATGTGAAGAATCGCTCGAAAGAGTATCAGCCTCATCAAAATCATCGAAAGTGGGCAGCTCGGGATACTTAGAAGTACAATCAAAATCATCCGAATCTGAGCTAGAATCATCATCATCATAAGCGTCAAAGACCGGTGACGAATCATAAATGGGAGAAGCGTCCAAAGTAGGGAGAGAATCATCCACATCATCATGAAAAAGTGGATTATCGATGCAATAGTCGAATAGAGGATTTTTGTAGACGGTAAAGTCATCTAGCACATTAATCATATTCACTGATTCTCGGCCTCCAAAAGTTAAACTAGTAAGCTTCCCCATTTTGAAAACTTTTGCATCATCCCCGACTCGTAAGATTAACTCACCTTCGGCCACATCTACTAAAGCACGCCCGGTTCTCAAGAATGGCCGACCAAGTATTAAAGGAATACGAGGGTCCATTTCATAATCAACTACGACAAAATCGACCGGGAAAGTAAATGTGCCAACTTTAATGAACACATCTTCGGCTATACCAACAGGGTAAGCGAGAGTGCGATTTGCAAGTTCAAGAGTCATCTTTGTTGGAGTGAGGTCGGGCAATGATAGTGTTTTCCAAACACTCAAAGGCATCAAATTAATACTAGCCCCGAGATCAGCAAGGGCAGTAAATTCTTCAGTTTTGTTGAACACGCAAGGCAACACAAAACGACCGGGATCTCCAAGTTTTTCCGGAAGTTCTTTAAGGATAACTGCAGAGCAGTTTTCATTTAAGCGTGTGTTGGCGAGTTCAATTAGCTTCTCCTTCTTGTTAAGCAATTCCTTAAATGCTTTAACAAATTTGGGCATGTGGACAAGTGCTTCAAGAAAACTAATGTTGAAGTTCATTTGAGAAATCATCTTGATATAGCTAGTTACTTGAGCGTCCTCCTTGTTTAGCATTTTGTTCTTGCCCAAGCGAGAAGGATAAGGGATATTGGGTTTAGGTGGTGAAGGTGCAGGTGTAGGTAAAGGTTGAGATGTTGAAGGATCATTGGTGGGAACTTCATCACGTCGAGGCGGAGACGGTAATGGTGCACTAATACTAGGTGTAGGAGGAGTAGGGATACATGGTGGTGGAGGAGGTGTAGATGATGGGGGTGGGATTGGTGGTCCTACAATGGTGACTCCACTACGAGTAGTAATAGCACTCACATTGGCTCGCGGATTGGTGACGGTGTTTGAAGGTAGAGAACTTGAAGAAGAAGGTTGAGCAGGGGGCAAGAAACTAGCAAGCATATTCTTCAAATCATTGGTTTGATTGCTGAAGGAGGATTGAATATCATTTCGAAGCTCGGATCTTATCTCATTTCCTTGCTTTGTGATATCCCCTTTAAGATTGATAATTTGGCTCTGCAGATTCTTGATTTGCTCACCTTGGGTTCTCATGATGGCCTCAACATCCGGATTACTGGGTGGGGTTTGTTGGGCGGGTGGGTGATAAGGATTAGAAGCTCTTGGTGGGATTTGGTTGCTTCTAGTGTAGTTGTTGGCGGGGTTTTGGTTTTGAGGAGTAAAACCGGGTGAAAGGTAATTGTTGGATCGGTAGCTCAGCAGATTTCTGTCCCCTTGAGGTCGAGCTTGGTAATTTTCCGGTGAATAATTACCATAAGCTGCATACACATTTTCCGGATTTCCTTGTGTTGAAGGACAATCGGTGTATGAGTGAGGACCGCCACATGTTTCATAAGGATTAGCAACCGCTTTAACTTGTTGTTGTTGTTGATTTGAAGCGAGAAGCGTAATACTTTTGCTCATTTCAGTCATCATGCGGGTGAGTTCGGTCATCTCAGGGGTTGCTGAGGTTGAGGAAACATTGACTCTCGGGTTGTTCCTAGAAGATGCAGAGGAATCCCAGTTCTTGTGGTGAGTAGTCATGTTCTCAATTAACTCTCTACACTCCTCGGGTCTCCTTTTCATGAATGTGCCACCGGCGGCTGCATTAATCGTATCACGATCTCGAAAAGTCAATCCGTTGTAGAAAGTATCGATCAAGGTGACCGGAAGCATGTTGTGGTTTGGACATCGATCTATCAAGACATTATATCTCTCCCAAGCATCAAAAAGAGATTCATCAGGGTCTTGCATGAAACCGCTGATCTGATTGCGCAGGCTTGTGACCATGGATGGTGGAAAGTAGCGCGAAAGAAAGCGTTGAGTCATATCATCCCAAGTGTGAATAGAATTCTTCGGGAGACGATCAAACCATTTCTCGGCATGATGCGATAAAGTATGTGGGAAGAGTTGTAGGCGGAGTACATCCATTGTGGCCCCAGGCAACTTCATGCTTTGGGTGATTGTAATGAACTTGTCGAGGTGTTTGTTGGCATCATCATCAGGCAATCCTCTAAATGGGTTTGTTTGTACTTGCTGAATCATGTGGTGCTTCAACGAAAACTCAGGAGCGTTGATTTGCATCGGCGCAATCGGTCCTCCTCGTCCAAACATTGTTGGTTGACAAAGTTCCTCCATGGTCCGAAGATCGGGCTGTGGAGGAGCATTGTTGTTATTATTATTATTATTGAGGTGCGGTAGTTGATTATTGTTGTTAACACCTGCCATATCTAAATCTTCTTGAGGCTCGGGCTCTTGATAATTAGAAGATCTAGTACGCATACACCTGAAAATGCAAAAGAAAACAAAACCAAACACAAAGACAATATATATACACAATAAAGATAAAATCTTTTTGGATTTTTGAAATTTTTAATTTTTATGGATTTTATGAATTTTTTATGCAAGAAAAATAATGCTCACAAGTGAACGGATCCCAAAAAGCAACGTGTATCTCACAAAAAACTGTTGATCTTTACGAAAAGAGCCGGCAGCGGCGCCATTTAATAACTTAAGATTTACTCTTGTTAAAAAGATTCGTGTTCGTTGAAGTGTGTCTAATCGAATTGATCTAGGTTTTCTATGTGACTCAGTTTTATTTTGGTGGAAACAAATAATTTTGGTTGTTTTTAAATTTAAATGTGCAAGACTTAAAGTAAATGTCGTTAAGTAAAGGGCAAGTATTTAAAGAACGTGAAAAATAAATCTAAGTCTATTTAAAAAGTAAATGTGCGATATTTAAAAACGTGACGGAAAGTAAATTAATTAAAATGACTAAATCTAAAAGCGTGACGGAAATTAAATTAGACAAGTATTAAAAACTTAAACTAAAAATTAAACAAGACAAAACATAAAAGTTAACCCAGATCGGAATATATTCTGATCAACCTTTCCATCGGAATGAACACACCACCTATCGGAATGTTGAAGAAACCCAGATCGGAATATGTCACCTTTTCAGATCGGAATAACCTAACAACCTCAGATCGCAATGAGTCCAGATCGGAATGTGTCCTATCGGAATATCACCTAGATCGAAATGTGGCTGGGGAAAATTGGGCAGCACTTCGTCTAAGTGAGCCTCAGGAGCCGTCGGAAAGAGCGATCGAAATATGCGATCGCAATCCCCAGATCGGAATGAGGAAAAGATCCACCTATCGCAATCCCGGATCGGAATGCAAAACCCTTGGACCAATACTGTCACTATCGGAATGTGGTATATGCAACCGTCGCAATGTGGAAAACCCTCTCTTTCTGATGGATACAAATTCGTAATAAGCACAAGAACTAAATAAGCTATTCTAATAAGCCGTGACCAAAAACTTTAATGAAATGAAATCAAAACGAAACAATAAGCTAAAAAGTTAAAATCTCTCAAACTTTAAAACACGAAACTTAAATGAAATCAAAACTTAAAAATCAAAACTTTAAAGAAAACTTCCAAAACACTTAAACAAAATACCAAATAAGCACACTAGGTTGTCAATCTCGTGGCTTATTTCGTATGAGGAAATAAAAAGGACGAAACTTTAATCAAAATAAGCAAATGGATTAAGCAAAATTGCTTAATCCGAAATGTAAATCGAATCAAAAGGAAAGAAAAGTAGAATGAGATAGATAAAAAGAACTTGATCAAATGATAAAGAAAGGTAAAGACAAGAATTTAAAGAACACAAATTAAATACTTACTTGGAATTAAAAGGTAATTAAGGTGCAAAACATGTAATTAAAGGTGCAAGTAATTAAAGGTGCATTAAAAGTAAATGTGGAAGAATGGTTTGTCAAGCCACCAACAAAACTAAATGAAATGAAAATGAGAGTATTTATAGGTGATTAGGGGAGAGGATAGAGGAAGCTTCCTCCCCTCCTTCCTTTCTTCTTAATTGCGCTCTTAAGTCCTTCCTTCTTAATCTTTTTGTTAATCTTGGAATGTGATGACTTTTGGCTCGGGATTTCTTTGGACTCGTCTTTTAATTCTTCGATAAATAAGACTAGAGTTCCTCGGCTTTAAGTAAACTTCCGTCTTTTGACTTTTTCTTCGTTAAATCTTCAGAATTGGTCTTGGACTTCCGTTCTTTTTGCACTTTTGACTTCTTGACTTCGTCTTTCATCTTTTTCTTCAATAAAAGTCCGTAAATGCCTGTGAATTCCCGTGTTTTCTCCACTTTTCACCTTTTCGTCCTAAATCACAACAAAAACACAAACCACGCATAATTCCGACATAAAAGACATAAAATACACGCTTTGGTCCGGTTATTACTGTAATTAAGTGGTAGAAAAGATGGGTGTTTTCACACCTATCAAAGATAAAGACTAAAAAGGAAGCAAAAGTTTTAACATTTTATTTAACTTGGAAATTATTCGATGGAAGAAACTCGTAAAGAAATCTAAGACTTGGATTAGGGCTTAAGTGTCATGAATATAAATCACCCTCAAGTTTCACGTTCCCCATACCAAGCATAAAAACGAGATCATTATTAATACAAGGTAGCACAACTAACACTTACTCATGTGGTTTAGTTAATCACTTAGACCCCCTTATTCCTACGGTGTATCTCTTGTATTTTATTTTTGTCTTGAATGATCACGAGGATGCATTTTTGACTTATTTCGATAATTTATTAAGGCCGAAAATAAAGTGGGACGATTTAATCGATAGTTAGCTAAAGGACAAAATCTTTTAAAACGGCTTCTCGAAACCTCATAAAGTTCATATCTTGGCATAACTCGTTTCACGATTTGAGACCTCTCTCGGACCGATATTTGGCTTGTACTTCAAACTTCAAATCTTGAGAGACGATCTTGAAATTATGGTCTTCTCTTCATTTTGGTATACATCTTCATAAGGAGTGAAAGATGCTTCAAACGTTGACCATGACTTCTTCATTTATCCTCTTCTTTATTTAGGATTTTGATATACAACGATCCGCCTCCTTTTCGGACTTGGATCTATTTATCCTCATACATTGTTAGGGTCTTTTTGGATAGACTTCTCCATGATCTTTAGGGGAGTAATTGCTTCTCGTCGTGTGTCTTGATCCTTCATATTGATTTAGATTAATGATCTTCACATCATCTTAGGATCTTTAGCAAAAAGTGAATCCTCATGCCTTGTTAGGGCCTTTTTGGACTCGGGTATCCTCATGCCTTGTTAGGGCCTTTTTGGATAAGCCAATCTTCGCGTCCCGCTTCAATAAGTTATGCCTTGGCTATGAACTCTAATTAATACCGAGCAACTTTTAAACGATCTTGTGCTAGAAGCTAAGTAACCTTTTAAATCGTACAACCTTATTTATTACAAATATATATATTAACAAGTGATGGGAGAAAAAGCTCATAACTAAGTCACATAAGTTAATGAAAGAATACCGAACTTATAATTAACTCTATCATCTCTCGTTCTCCACAATTTAAAATCTCAAGGAATGAGACTCGTGGATGCTTAGCCTAATAAACCAATTAAGGTCCATATGGTTAAGGATACTAGCTAGAGTAAACTTGGATAAGTAAACTCGGGTTGAGTCAAAATATTCACAACGGGCCTAATATATCAAAGATATCTAAACTTGTTAAGACCATTTTATTTATTTATTTATTTTGACTTTATTCTTGAAATGAAAATTATTGCAATGTGATAATAAAAGGAAAGAAAATAGATAAAAAAATACTACTAGGCCAAAATAGATCAAAAATTTGAAAAATGTTGAAAAATTTAAAAATTTTCCGGTAAAATGGGGTCAAATTCATGGAAAAGGCCACTAAAATTCGATAGAAGGCCCCCCTACACTTAACATAAACATTGTCCTCAATGTTTAAGCATGTGGGCGAATAAACTCCCCTACACTTAGGACATTGAGTACGTTGTTTAAAATCGAGCTAAGGAAGGGACAAATAAAGTGATTACATTTATTTATATACAAGATAGAATCACAATAGCAAAAACTTATCGAAGGAACCGGGTACACGGGTAACACGGGAACACGGGTCACGTCAGAAGCACCAAAAGTGGATCATCAAAGCACATGTACCTACACAATCACAACACACAAAACAAACAACCTACACGGCTCCCCCTACACTTATTGTAGAAAATAAATAAAAGATAGATAATCGGGTTGCCTCCCGAGAAGCGCTTGTTTTTGTTAACCGAGTCACGTGCCTGACTCGACCCCGAATTAAATGGTCCATGGGGAAGCCTCGAATGAAATACCAGGATCAAAAATCTTATCCTCGGTCCCGGAGGAACATAATAAATGAGAGGCAGGAGGATAAGTCATAGAAGGGAGAAAAGTCCGCTCAACATACGAGAAGTATGTGAGGTCATGATCCACGGGAGGTGGGGTGGGTAAAGGAGACAAGTTGTCATCCCCCAAAGACATAGGATGGTCACTATTCGGTAAAACCGTAAAGGTATCAATCAAAGAATGGTCAATGTCACCTCCCGAGTCAAAGCATTCATCCTCATGAACGTGAATCTCGTCGATTTCTTCATCATAGATAGGCTCGTCAAACAAAGGTTTGTCGTTCCCCTCATTGAGGATTTTAGAAATTCTCTCGAAAAGATCACGATCAAGTACGAAACCATCATTCATTTGTGGGATTTGTTGATAAGTTAAATCCTCACGAATGTGGTAAACGTAATTCTCATTAGAGGAGTGTTTATTAGGTAACTCCTCGAGAATTGGATGAGAATCGATGGTAGAATCAAAAGTAATTGGCGAAGAGGCAAATGTGAATTTGTCAAAATCCGAGTTCTCAAAATCAATATCAATATCAAGTTTTAAAACACCATTCGCCTTCTCATCAATACCATGATCACAATTAAGCTCATGCGAGAAATCCAATAACACGGGATCATAAAAAGCATCCTCGTGATGGAATTTCTCGATACTCGGGGTATAAAAGTCATCACTAAGGAGTAAAGAATCCGATAAATCATTAGTATCATGGTTTTCAAAAGTCGGTCTTGGTAAAATAGGCGAATCATCCTCATCCGATCCCGAGGAATAATTAAAAATGTAGTCGGAATCACAAGATAACTCGTCCCTATCTACAAACTCCTTAGGTGTAGGATAACTTGTGGGGTCTTCAATGTGTAATGGAGGCTCAAGAATAATCTCGGGAATTTCCGCAATAGGTGAGCTAATAGTATCCGTGGGTGTCAACACCGGAGGGTGAGTAAAACTCATGATAATCTCCGGGCCTTGTCTCTCCTTTATTGGCGGAGAGATGGAAGGATCCACAGTGGGAACATCACTACTAGTAGTGGTGTTAGACTCAATATCATCACTCAAAGACGGCTCAATATCAAATTGATCTTGATAGGTTTCTAAAATGAGCATGAATTTCCTATCGGTGGACTCTTGCATTTGTCTAGTAGATTCTAACATTTCTTCCATGATTTTCTCATGTTCGGTCAATTTTTGTAGAATCAAGTCCATTTGAGGGTTGTGCATGTCCATTTGATTAAAGTTTTGAAAATTGCCGTTATTTGGAAAACCTTCATTATTTGAAAACCCTTGATTTTGAAATTCCCCATAAAACCGTTGATCATATTATGGTGGGTCACTATTTGTAGGAAAACTAGGAGAGCCAAAATAAGTATTAGTATCATAACACATACATTCCTCATTATTATAAACCTCCTCATAAGTTTTGTCACAATTAAAATAAGCATGAGGCCCACCACAAGTCGAACACTCCTCGGACATAATCTTATAACGCTCTTCTTGCAAGATTTCCCAAATCGGACGATTATCCATGGTAGTGTCGAAAGAAATCGAAAATAACAATGATTATTAAGCTACGTAATATATTATAATAAAAGAAAAATCTTTTTGTATTTTTTTAGAAAAAAATATATATTCACAAGAAAAATCGAAAGAAATCGAACTAAAAATTAACACTAATACGTAATATTTTTTGTGTAATACTTTTACTTTTGGATTTTTTAATTTTTTTGGTGCAATTCTTAGGAAAGAAATTGCTTTTGCGATTTTTTAATTTTTTTGTATTTTTAAGTTTTTGATTTTTTTTGTATGTTTGATTTTTGTTGCAGAAACGTAACGTTCAAGAAGAACGGATCCCAAAATCCAAACGTCTTCACGAAAAAATCGTCAATCGTACGAGCGAAGCGGCAGCGGCGCCATTTTGAAAAAGGAGATTTTGTTTACCCTTTTTATATTACTTTTATCGTTCCTCGACTCGACTCGAATTGAAATCGGACTTAACGTTAGACTTATCTTTGTTTTTGGTAAATAATATTTTTATGTATTTTTAAAACTAATTTAAAAACAATTTAAAATTAAGGCTATTTAAAAACTATTTAATCTAATTTTAAAAATGAAACTAATTTTAATTAAAACTATTTTAAAACAAATCTAATTTTAAACTAAAGATTTTTTAAATAAAAACAATTTTAAACTAATTAATTTTAAACTAAACTTTTTTAGACTAATAAATTGACGCAAAAAAAATAATTTTTAAATAAAACTTAAAAAAAAACTAATGTAAAAAAACTTTTATAAAAACTAAAAATAAAGACTTTTAAATAAACAAAACAAAATGAAAGAAAGTAAATAAAATATATTTTTTTTTTTTTTAATTTTTTTTTATATTAAAATAAAACTGAATTAGGAAATAAAAAGAAGAAAACTTTTAAGTTAAAATAACAATTAGCAAAACTTGAATTAAAGCTAATTAAACAAAACTGGAACTAGTAATTTTTCCTATATTAATCAAACTAAAGAGAGTAATACACAAAAAAGGCAAGAGATGAGATGGATGTGGCGTTAGGTTAGTATGCGAGGGGACTGGGGATCGAATCCCAGCAGGTCCCTTTTTTAGATATTAATTGTTTTGGACTTATGAAACTCAGACCAAGTGGGTCTGAATTTATACACTACGTAACAGATAAGATGCAAAAATAAGCTTCCAAACCAAACCAAACCAAAATCAGATAAGATGCAAATAAGCTAATGAAAGACTTAATATCAAAATCAGATAAATTTTTAAAAATAAAACTGATAAGCATTTAAACAAATCAGCTAAGCAAAATTAAAAACTAAAAATAAGAAAATAAGAAAAGCGAATAAGCACAAGATAAATAAGGTAACAAAGATTATAAAAACTAAACAGATTCAATAAAATCAGCCGGCAACAATCCGCACAAATGAGCAAGAGTAAATAAGCATATTTATCTAAAACTCAAAATAAACAATCCAACTTAAGCTAGAAAAAAAAAAAAAAAACTAAAACAACTAACAATTATCAAGATGAAACAAACAGATATCCAAAAAGCAAAACTCAAAACCGAGTAAACTAAACTTAAACTGTAATACTACTAACTTAAATAACCAAATAAAACTAATAAACACAACTCAAATCAAGATAACTAAAAACATAAACTTTGAATAAAACTTAAGCAGATAAGTGGATCCTAACCAGCAAGCAATTTCAATAAGCAGAAAACAACCTACCAATATTAAGCAGATTTATACTTAAACTAGATAAACTAAAACATATTTAACACTAATAAATGAATAAGATCCAAACAAAAATTAATCAAGTAAAACAGATACTGAAACAAACATAAGCAGATAAAAAAAAACCTTAAACTAAAATTTAACAGTAAAATTAAAAAGAGATGAAACCCGATGTTGAAAGCCGTTGAGAAGAAGTGTCGCGCTGAGCGAACTTAAACCGAAATCGAACACCTCCGTTACTCATCAACAACATCAACAACTTCGAACCAAAGTCAAGTCTCCAAACGAATAACAAATCTTCGAACGGAACACTACACTCCTTTGAACCAAATGGATTGAACCTCTCGAAACAATTATCCGAACAGTTTATATATATATTTTTTTTATAATTATTTATTTATTTATTTATTTTATTTATTTTATTTTTTTTTATTTTTTTTTAATAATAATAATAACCCAACAGTAGATTAAAAAGAACAGTAATAGAGAGCTTTAAAATGCCAAAAATATTGAAAAGAGCCACGAAAATTAATTAAACTAATTTTTCATTAATCAGAATAAAAGAGTACAAAACTGGAATTGAAAATTACAAGATTAAATCTATAACTATTTTACTGAAAAATAAATCTATTTTAACCTACTCCTAATTAATTAAAATAAAACTGAAAATAAAATAATGAAAAGCTTGAATCTAAATTACACATGAGATGGGGTTTTTATAGCAAAACCCTAAACTTGGTGCCCAAGGCTTTAAATCTTGGCCCTTCAATTCTTCTCTCTCTTTTCTTCTCTTGATCAACGGTTGAAATCACTCTTGTGCCACGGATTGATGATGTGGTGTATTTTTATTGGTGGGATGGGGTGTTTCCACCAATCAAAAGCAAGGGAATAGGCCACGTCAGAAGGGATTTGGGAACCACCATTGGATCTTGCGATTTTTTGGGGGATTTAATATCCCTTGGTATGAATTACCCATATAGGGTAAGAGCCCCAATTTTTGTGGGTTATTTTTAGGTGATAGTAATTAGGGTTTGTAAAAAGAAATGGTGGCTGTGAAGATTGGGAGATGCGTTTTGTTAGGGGAAGAGAGAATGGGAGGTTTGACTGAGTGGGTGAGGTAAATAAACTTTTATTTATTGTGTGAGGGTGAGAGTAATTTATTTATTAAAAATGTGAGTGGGGGTCGGTTGGGGTAAAAAAACTGTTTATTTATTGGTGTGAATGGTGTGATACGTGTATGAGACACGTGTGAGTGGGGAAAAAGGGATAAGTGTTTGTGGTTGTGTTGACCGGGTTTAATGTGAGTCAAAAACTAGGATACTAAAACGTTTATTAAATACGTTTGTAAAGTGGGGAGTAAATAAATAAAAAAAAACGAGTTAATAAATAATGGGGGTAGGGTAAGAAAGGTAACACGTGTGTGGTGTGGGTGTATTGTGTGAGTTATATGTTTGTGTTGACTGTGAAGAGTTGACCAGATATTTACTTGCCCTTTAAAATTCGTTTCATTTGTTAAGCTAAATGGGCTTGGCCCATTTTAGATTTCAAACCGTCCCATTTGTATTGTAATTGGGCTATATGGGGCCTTTTGATCCAACATTGGAAATTAACCACTTTCTTAAATGACTTGAAGGCCCAATAAGTAAATGTGGGACCCGCTTTGCTCGAATATCTTCGTAAATAATTAAATCCACTAAATCGAACTCGATTTCGGCTTACTTTGATCATTTCTTCAAACTCGTGTCGGTTTCGCCGGCTTTCGTGAACTTGGGCACACTTTTGGTCTTTTGCCTTTGTCTTCGTCTCTTTTTGGACTTTTCTTCAATATTTGACCGCGAAATCCCGTGTTTTCTCTTCTTTTGATCATTTGTACCTATTTTAACACAAAAACACAAAACCACGTGTAATTCCGACTTTTACGACATTAAACACATGATTAGGTCTTGTTTTCCTTTATTTTAGTGGCAAAAGGATAAGTGTTTACACACTTATTACAGAACTTTGATAGGATCATCCCAGGGATTGCATCAAGGTTGAATCTAGGGAGAAACCTCCAATCTAGACTCAACTTTGGCAATGCCGGACCAGGCACCTCTTCCCAAAATCAGAGGAAGAGGAAGACCCGGCCTCAGGAGCGGAGCCTCTTCGAGGAAACTCCCCAACCTAGGAATGTGTTTGAGCGCATAGGAGATCACCTCATGCAGGAACTAACGCAGTCTCGGGAAGGGGGAGAGAAGTCCGACGGTTCACCTGAGCGGCCAGATCTGGAACTAACCAGAGCCGCTCGTCGCACAAGTGTGTGGGATAGGATGAACACTGGGAAGAAGGCTCCTGGCTCTTCTCAAAAGAGCGATCCTCACCCAAGATATGGGGCACCACCTCTTTCTCCAGATCCATCAGGAGAGGACTCGGATGACCATCCGCCCAAGCGTCACCGACCTAGGCGTACCCCTCCACCGCTACCAAACAATGATGAGTATTATGGTGGCCCCTATTATCGAGAGGCAGAAGCGGAGGATCTTTCCCGTCTGTGGTGTGACCCGTGGGAAGATCCTAGTCTCACTCACCCATGGGCAGATCCCAGGGAAGATCCTTTTACTCTCCGCATACGGAACTACTCCGAGGACACAAAACGTCGCATGTCGGAGTGTGTCAATACTTATGATGGAACTGGTGATCCGGATGACCACCTCAAAATATTTGATACACAGGCTAAAATTGAGCGATGACCATGCCTATATGGTGCCAAATGTTCAATTCAACCTTGATCGGCAATGCCCGTGACTGGTTTGAGGGACTCCCTCCGCGAAGCATTGATAGCTTCACGGAACTACGCACTGCGTTCAAGAATAATTATACTCAGCGGAAGAAGTATAATAGGGATCCGGTCTCATTGGCAACTGTCAAGCAACGGCCGGGGGAGTCTACAAAAGCCTTCACTGAACGCTTCAACGACGAGTGCACATGCACAAAGACAATGCCGAACTCCTGAAAATCTCTGACTTCATGCATGCCATAACAGACAGGGAATTATCCAGGCGTCTCAATGACAAGCGTCCGGAGAGGTACGACGACCTCATGGAAAGGGTCAGAAACTTCATAGAGGGAGAAACAGCGGTTGCCGCGGCCTACCCTTCAAAAGGAAACGGCTACCGATCGAACGACCAGTCCAGGAGACAGTCGGGCGGTCAAAGCAACCAGAACAATAGTAGGGGCTCAGATTACAAGAGCCAAAACAAAGGAGGACGGCCGGACGATAAGTTTACCCCTATAAAGATGTCCTACCGGGAAATCTTGCTAACAAAAGGGGCAAATTTTTCGAGGCCTCCCCCAATGACGACTCCGCTGGACCGTCGCCAAGGAAATCGTTTCTGCGAGTTCCATAACGACAAGGGCCATGGCACGGAGGAGTGTATCCAGCTCAAGAAGCATATTGAGTCACTGATCAAATCAGGTAAACTCAAGCATTTGGTTAAGGATTGGAAGGATGGAAAAGACAACAAGAAGTATGACAAGAAGGATCCCCAAAAGGACAAACCTTCGACCATATACATGATCCAATCAAGACAATGCCGCACGAGGCAGAAAATTGGTTAAAAATTTTCACGCGGCAGGGAAATCTCATTCCCTCCAATCATGGCAAGCGATGTGATTGATGCGCCTCTCACTATTGAGATAAGCATTGGAACACACAATGTTCGTCGCATGTATGTGGATGGAGGGTCATCAACAGAAATAATGTACGAACACTGTTTTGTGCAGTTACGACCAGAAATAAGAAGCCAATTGGTACCGGCCACGACGCCGCTCATTGGTTTTAGTGGAGACACCATCTGGCCGATAGGGCAACTGCGTCTGCTTGTAACCATTGGTAATTAGGAACACTCCACCACTGCGTGGATGAACTTTATGGTAATACGCTCACATTCCCCATACAATGGGATCATAGGCAGAACAGGTATTCTGGCCATACGTGCGGTACCTTCCACGGCACACGGAATGATCAAGTTCCCTGTAGAAGGATGAATCGTCACCATTTACAACACAATCGTACCAGCATCCGAGTTTCATACCGTGACAACACCGGTCCCACCTGTTCCACCTAAGGAGGGATCACCACCTCCCAATTAGAGGGTGGCAATCTATCCTGATTATCCGGAACAGGAGGTATCCATAGGGGGAACGCTCTCGGATAGCGGCAAAAGGGCCATGTGTTCTCTCTTAAAGTCAAATTTAGACATATTCGCATGGGAGCCAAAGCACATGACAGGCGTACCACACGCGATAGCAATACATAAGCTCCAGATCCGACAGGGGTATCAACCCGTCAAGCAAAAGAAGCGCCAGGCACCTGAACGCAGCCGAGTGATACTGGATGAAGTACGGAAGCTAGTGGACGTAGGTATCATGCGCGAGGTATACTACCACGAGTGGTTATCCAATCCAGTCATGGTCAAAAAACATGACGGAAGCTGGAGCATGTGTGTGGATTTCACGGATCTGAACAAAGCCTGTCCACAGGATTGTTACCCGTTACCGGAGATTGACTGGAAGGTGGAATCTCTATATGGATATCCCTTTAAGTGCTTCCTAGACGCATATAAAGGATACCACCAGATCCAGATGGCGGAGGAGGACGCAGAGAAGACGGCGTTCCATACTAGTCAAGGCGTATATTGTTATACGAAAATGCTGTTTGGACTAAAGAACGCCGGGGCTACATACCAGCGGCTTGTGGACAAAGCCTTTGACTCACAGATAGGCCGCAACCTGGAAGTCTATCTGGATGACTTAGTCATAAAAATCCATACGGAGGATGCACTTCTCCGGGATGTCCAAGAGACATTCGACACACTGAGGAGGATTAATATGAAGCTAAATCCAAAGAAATGCACATTTGGGGCAACGGAGGGAATGTTCCTTGGATATATGATTGATCCAAATGGCATCAAACCCTGCCCAGAAAAAACGGACGCAGCAATACAGCTACCATCCCCTCAGACACGGAAAGAGGTGCAATCCTTAAATGGGAAGCTGGCCAGGCTAAATAGGTTCTTATCAAAGTCAGGAGAGAAGTCACTCCCCTATTTAAAACACTGAAGAAGTACATTAGGAAGGGAGACATCCGGTGGACAAAGGAAGCCGAGGAAGCCTTTGGTCAACTCAAGCAACACCTCGCATCTCTCCCTATGCTAGTAGCTCCCCGACCAAAGGAGGAGCTCATTATGTATCTGTCAGCCACACATGGAGCAATAAGTGCGGTACTCATGACGGATAGGGATACGGTACAAACCCCGGTCTACTTCATAAGTAGCACATTACAACGACCGGAGTTGAATTACTCCTCTATGGAAAAATTGTTTTTGGCACTAGTGTTTGCTACAAAACAGTTGCGCCGATACTTTCAGGCGCACCCAATTGTAGTCATTACCGACCAACCAATAAAACAAGTCATCTCTAGAACGGATGTGGCAGGAAGGCTACAAAAAATGGAGCATTCTATTGGGGGAGCATAATATATCTTATAGATCAAGGACGAGTATTAAAGGCCAGATCTTGGCAGATTTCTTGATAGAGAAGCCGGATGAGGAAGGACCAGTCGTAAAACAAGACGAGACTCCAGCAGAACCATGGGTGTTATTTACGGACGGATCTTCGTGTACGGATGGGTCAGGAGCTGGTCTCATCCTCACAAATCCGGAAGGAATGGAGTTTACGTACGCCCTCTGCTTTGAGTTCACAGCCACCAACAACGAGGCGGAATATGAAGCATTAATTGCGGGTTTGAAAATCGCCGCTAGAATGGGAGTCCGCAACCTTGAGGCCTACGTGGACTCACGACTTGTCGCGAACCACGTTCTAGGTGGATATGTGGCTAAGGAGGATAACATGGTCCCATACTTGGAGAAATTCAAGTCACTCATCGCGGCTTTCGACAAGTTTTCTATCAAGCAGGTACCAAGAGGCGAGAACAAGAAGGCGGACGCTCTTAGCAAGATCGCATCTACAAGTTTCGCCCACTTGTCCAAGCAAGTCTTGGTGGAAATACTCAAGGAAAAGTCTATAACAGAAAGGGAGGTCGCTACTATAGTTAAGGAGGATGGACCTACATGGATGACCCCGATCGTCAACTATTTGACTAATGAAACCCTTCCGGCCGATGAAAAAGTGGCACGGCGCATCAGAAGGAAGTCGCAGCACTTCGAGCTTCGAGAAGGTATCCTCTATAAGCTCTCTTTCTTGCAGCCGTGGTTGCGGTGTGTTGGACCACGTCAGGCCACTTATGTGATCAGTGAGATACATGAAGGGTTATGCGGCATGCACGAAGGTCCATGATCCGTGGTAGCTCGAGCCCTACGTACAGGATATTATTGGCCTACCATGCATAGGGACGCACGCGACATGATTCGCAAGTGTAGTGATTGCCAAGTGCATAGACCAGTGCCGTGACATCCGCAACAGGAGCTTACACCTATTACATCCCCATGGCCATTCTATAAGTGGGGAATCGACATCGCAGGACCATTTCCTGTAGCTACGGGGGGAGTCAAGTTCTTGATTGTCGCAATAGACTACTTTACGCGATGGATAGAGGCCAAGGCAGTTAAATCCATCACAGGCAAACAAGTTAAAAAGTTTGTTTGGGAGAACATTGTGTGCCGTTTTGGCTTACCAGGAGAAATCATCTCGGACAACGGTATACAGTTCGCGGATAATCCATTCAAGGACTGGTGCGCATCATTGAATATCAAATGGCGCTTCGCGTCTGTTAGGCACCCCCAGACGAATGGCCTTGTGGAACGAGCAAATAGAAGCTTGGGAAAAGACATCAAGGCACGCCTGGATGAACGCAGTGCCAAATGGGTGGATGAACTACCACATGTGGTATGGGCGCACAGGACTATGATCAAAACAGCCAACGGGGACACTCCATTTGCATTGGCCTACGACACTGAAGCTATTATACCAGCAGAAATCGGAATGCCTACCATCCGCACAACGGAGGTTAATGTCGTCACGAACGACGAGCAACTATGAATCAACCTGGATTTATTGGTAGAAAAAAGGGAGATAGCAGCCATCAATGAGGCTAAGTCCAAGGCTAATATGAAGGCTTATAATGACGCCAAGGTTAAAGGTGTTTCTTTTCGACCGGGAGATTATGTCTATCGTGCTAACGAAGCGAGTCGAGCGAAGAATACAGGGAAGCTGGGCCCTAAATGGGAAGGACCGTATGAGGTCACGGAAGCCTTAGGGTGAGGCGCGTACAAGTTACGTGACATGGATGGCCGCGATCTGGAACGCACATGGAACATTTCCAATCTCTAAAGGTGCTATCTTTGAAAGCTACGGCTTCCGCATGGATACTTCGCTACACTTGGCTTTAATGAAGATCCATGTACTCTATCTGTTTTGTTTCTTATGTTTTTTCTAGGTTCCTTTTTTGTTTTAAGACTTCCCATTCTTGTTCAAACAAAAAATGTAAACGTTCTAATAAAATGTCGTGGTGCCTAGCTAGCTCCACGACTTGTTTTGTGCAAATTATTTCTTAGGATTTTGTTAGTCATGTGAATTTTAGTTATTATTATAATATGCCATGTCTCATTCATATGCATTCACTCAAATCACCATACATGTACTATACGCCTCCAGGCGGGGTAAGAGGATTAAGTGAACCTACTAATTCAACTTGTCGCGTAAGAGGGATGCAACCCCAGCGGCGCGGATCATGTATCCTTACTAGACACCTTACTCACAAAACGTTGTGGTAAGTTTCCGTATGCCGTACTCACGCAGTACTTTGCATAGTAAGGACGCACGTCGCATGTCTAGTAAATTATAGACTTGAATGTATTTTCTATTTTGTGTAAGACGTGACATGTCATGCAGTATCGATAATCGATATTTAACAAAATAAAAATACACAAGTTTCCAAATCATAACAAAATGGCCGTGGTTATCATGGACTTACATACAAAAGACAGTTATTTCACACATCAGTCTTAGCTGTGTACATGCACGGACGAATAAAAGTTACAAATGTTTACAAGATAAATTACAACGGGGGTAGGAATTCCCCGATGTTGTTCTTCCCTTCTTCAATCAGAGCATGGAGGGCCTCCCCGTGAGCGTCCTTTCCATCCTGCGCCTTGATCGCAGTTGCATCCAACGCCTCAGCAAGTAGTTTTTCACCTTTCATTACTTTCGACACGGAGTCATAAGTAGGCAAGGTCAAATGGATGGGATCCGCAGTAAGGTTGGACATTACCATCTCGTTCGGAGCATCCTTAAGCGCCTCAAGCTCGTCCAAAAGGGGGTGTTGGATTTCAGCGAGTGCATCCATTGACGCGGTCATCCTGTCCGCAGCTGAGGGGTTATGTAGGGGTGGTGGGTAATATCTTCGTTCTTCCCTATCAATTCCGCAGCCTGGACCAAGCCCTCATGCCTACCACGGTCAATCCCATCCGACACGACCCCGGCGAAGGCTTGCAGCAGGTACGGAGCCTCCATAACCTTGCTTACGACAAGTCGCATTCCTTGTCCAATCATCCACCTACGCCCAGCTATGGCAGATAGCAAAGGCGGACACATCCTTTCAGCACAATCTGTGGCCATTTTGCTTAGCTCCTCCTCAGCTGTTGCGGCTTGCTCGTCCAAATTGGCCCGCACTTGTGCTAGCTCATCCTTCAGCGCATCGCGCTCCTGTGCGATGTTGAATGCTTGTACGGTTACAGCTTTGGTAGAGGCTTCGGCCGCAGACACCTGCATATGGAACATAGAATTACCACAAGGATAATATGTTTTTCTTGGGTCGCAAAAACAAAAAAAAGGGAAAAATATATATAATATTATTGTTGAAAGCATACCTTCTCGTTAGATGCAGCTACGAGGGCCTCGAACTCGGCAATGCGTTTTTCTCGGTTGTTGGCATGATGGGCTTGCTCCTTCACTGTAGCCTCGGCCGTACCCAACTCCGTTTGCAATGAAGCAATGGCTTTCTCATTCTTCACAACCATTGCTTCCCGACGAGCTATCCTTTTGTCTGCCCGCTTCACATTCGCCAGGGCCTTGATCAGGCAGCGTCTTAAAGCGGCACCCACCGTCACTTGATGAGCGAACGACACATCAAACTGCTCCAGCAAGGATTCATGATCCAGCTCGTCTAAGTCTTGTGCAAGGGCTAGAGTGGTAATATGCTCGATAAATTCCGAACACTCAGACTCCGCCTACAACCTTGTTAAACTAGAGAGATTCTAGGCTAGGCGCAGGCTATTTTCTGGTCCTTCGGGGAGTGGCTCCTCGGCGTGTGTCGCAGCAGGGGATGGGGGAAGGATTCCTCTCCACCTCTTCCTCTTGAGCTACAGTCGACGGATCTGCCCTGTTATTGACATAGGCAACTTATGTTTAGACATTCTATATTTCACAAGCAAAAAGACAAGACTGAAAGACGAGGGGTGCTTACGTGGTACCAGTCGCAGGTTCTGGGGTGGTAGGAGCTACGACACTCACGGGGGTAGCTCGCCAGACTTGCTCATCCATATGCGGTGTGGGGTTGGCCTGGGCCGTCGCAGTACCACTTTCCTCTTGGTACTGCGGATAGTCTTTCCTTAGTTTCTTTGGGGGAGCATTCGAGGCCCCCGCCTCATCCCCTATAGTCTTTACCACCCTCCTGGTGGTCTTTCTCTTTCTGGATGTGGGCTTGGCGGACCCAGAGGCTTGAGTGTTATCTTCATCCTCAAGGTTGAGGAAATCACTTTCATCTTCCTGGTGCGTCACGGCGCCCTCCAACAACAGCTCTCCACCATCTTCATTATGGAAATCCAAAGGGGATTTCTCAATGATAGGCTCCTCTTCATCTGATCTTTGCTCGGAAGTTTCTTCGAGTGGAATGGTACGGTCTGCGGTCGCATCGAGAAGGGGGAGTTCATTCTCCTTCAATGGGCGGAATCCTTCAGGCACCTTCATGGGGTCGCCCTGGCGCAATAATCCGTGTAGGTTCATTTCTGCAGACATTTATAAATACACGGGTCAGTAAGGTCCTACAATACGAATGACTTTTATCGCATTTACAAAGTATAAAGTAAACCTACCATGTCCACGCTCCGTCAGAAAGCACGGATATAAGTTCTCCCTCCCATAATAACGACGGCTTAAACCTACTAAGGACAAAAAATGATCCGGCAGCCCCTTATGGAATTCTGTGCGGTGGGTATCTAGTATTTTTAGGTCTCTATTGCTATAGTCTTTGGATTTGGGCGGAGAATCTTTGGGTACCCTCGTTCTAAGGACGAAGGGAGTGGGGAATACTTTTTCATCCACAAAAAAGTAATGGTCGTACCAGTTCTTAAGGGAGTCTAAGGGCTTTCTATACGTCATGGGGGCATTCCCGGATCGTTTTTTAAACGATAACCACCCATTCACTAGTTGGGGGGAGAAAAACGCCCTAAACAGGTTCACGGTTGGAGTTACGTCGCATGTATGGCATGTAATTTCAAATTGATTGATTTTACACGCCCCTATATACAGTGGAGCTGGGTTATGTGGAAATCATAGTATAAAAGCAGATCTACCAGGAATTTAGATAGGGGGATACGGTAGTTGGCCAAGTCAAATAGGCACGTGTACACGCCTATCTTTCCCTTTGGTGCATCCGTAATTGCCTCACCTTCACCTGGATAGGTGGGGTGTACTCTTTCGGGAATGTAATACTTCGACAAAAAGTCTATGTATTTTTCCGCAGACATCACCTTCAGGACATCCGTGATAAGAGGGTTGTCCTTTACCATGTTTTATAAAAAGGGTTTGTAAGGCGTGATGATCTAACCTGCGGCGGAGGAAATCCGTGGAATAGAAGGCAAAAGTTTGGAGGATGGAGCTTTGAAATAACAATGGCGGAAAAGAGTATGAACTGTGTGTGTAACAAACACACACACCAACTCTTATATAGGGTTGCCTCGATTTCCGAGGTAACGTGGATGTTTGACACGTGTTGGCCACTACGCCTTTCCAACGGATAGGATTTCTGACACTTCTGAAACGTCAGAAGGGACCCATGGGTCACTTCTTAGCAGTTTTATGTGGCTCAATGGTGGGCATTAATGGTGCACTTTTTCAGAAGTGCGGCTGACTAGTTGACTACCATTAATGCATTTATTCTTGTGTCGGGATATGCGGTCTTACGTAAGACAATATTAAATGCTACTTTAATTTGTCTCGGCCGTTACGTGCGGCTGAGGTTCTATTGGAATAATATTCCTAGACAGGCAGCCACGTGCGGCCAATGCAAAATCTTTTATATTTATCATCCCTTAGGTCTTTCTTGGTATGTCCGGAAAGCATCTTGATAGTCTAGAGGTTACGCCTACGGCTGTAACAACTAGACTGGGGGGACATGATGACGTATAGTCCCCAGCCGGGTCAGGGACCCGGCCCACGGGTACTACCTGTATCCGGCCCATCACAGATGGGTGGGAATAATGTCATTTGAGCTTATGGGCTTGGATGAACAGTAACCGCACACACGTGTGCGGCCCACGGCCCGGCATGGCCGGTACAGGGTTAGACAGAATCATATTCTGTCTATGATTAGGATTTGCCCCAATGAAGAGGATATTCACTCACCATAGTTAGAAGATAACAATCAGTCTAATTCTGGTGCTTATCCTTTCCTTGGGGCCGAAGTATCAGTGACAGCCCATTAGGGTTTCACTGCCTATAAAAGGAACCCCCAAGGGTTCCACAAAGGTATTACGTTCTATACACTCTCAACTCATCCGATTCCTATAAACCCTAACCGATTACTTACTCTCACGCCGGAGTCTAATCGTGGGAAACATTCCCACGGTAAGTCTAACGCGTGTTGTTTAGTGTGCAGGATCCCAACCATACAGTTCACTTGGTGCAGGAGCTGGAGCCCAGCCCACCCGAATTAAGCCTAATTCGGCTCAAGCAAGGATCACCCAACTTTTGCATCAACACTCGTAGTATCACTTATTCAATCAAACAAAAGAAATCTATGAATGAACGGGGATCTCCTTCTAAATGCATTCCTACGCGACTCCAATCCTAGCCACTTATGTTCTCACGCTTAACCACATTAATACCTGAAAGAGACACTAAAACACGTGAACAATAATGTTGGTGAGATTCATAGGTTTAGACTCGAACACAAAACAAATTTATAAGCTGTGAATAATAACCATCATCCAAACATATGGAAAAGGTGCTAAAAATATGCATTAACAACTAACATTCAAGATCAATCATACTGATAGGTGTATAAACACCCATCTTTTCTACCACTTAATTACAAGAATAACCGGACCTAAACGTGTATTTTATGTCTTTTACGTCGGAATTATGCGTGGTTTGTGTTTTTGTTGTAATTTAGGATGAAATTATGAAAAGTGGAGAAAACACGGGAATTCACGGGCATTCACGGCTTTTATTGAAGAAAAAGATGAAAGGCGGAGTCGAGAAGTCAAGAGTGGAAAAAGAACGGAAGTCCAAGACCAATTCTGAAGATTTATCGAAGAAAAAGTCAAAAGACGGAAGTTTATCAAAAGCCGAGAAACTCAAGTTTATTTTATTGAAGAAACTAAAGACGAGTTCAAAAGATATCCCAAGCCACAAGTCCTTAAAGTCCGAATTTAAAAGAAAGATTAGAAGAAAAGGACTAATGACGCAAATAATGAAGATTAAATGAAGGAGGGGCTTAATCTTGCAATTAACAAGAAATGAAGGAGGGGAGGAAGCTTCCTTAATCCTCCCCTATAAATAGATTAGGATTGTTATCATTTGTGTTGTTGGCTAACTTGACAAATTAGCTCTTCCATTTTTAATTACCTTGCACCTTTCATTACTTGTCCAATTTAATTACCTTGTCTTGCACTTAATTACCATTTAATTCAAGTAAGTTTTCCTTTTTAATTCTTGTCAAGCTTTATCTTTATCTTGTTAATCTCATTCTTCCTTTCTTTACCTTGTGTTGATTTGTTTATGTTCATGTTCTTAATTTTGGTTGATTTATTTAAGTGGGTTTTGATTATTTTGATTAAGTTTAGTGAGTTTGATTGTTTTGGATTGATTGTTTATGCTTTATATTTGTTTATTAATTGGTTTGGTTTAAATTTTGTGTTTAATTTGGTTAAGTTTTGTTTAGATCCGCATGTTCTTTATTGTCCGTGTTCTTCGTTATTCGTTACTGAGTTTTGCAGGTTTCTGATCCCAGTATTCCGAATAGAGAATTATTCCTGGGTGGTCTATTCGGAATATTTGACATTCCGAATAGAGTTGTTATTCCGAGTAAGGGTTTTGGGCTTAGTGCTTTATTCGGAATATTTATTATTCCGAATAAGTGACTGTTATTCCGAATAGGATTGACTTTCCGAATAGGGGATTTTTCCGCATAAGCCGTTTATTCCGCATAGCACTTTATTCAGCATAGGAGATTTATTCCGAATAGGGGTGATTTTTCCGCATAGACTTGGCTTTCCGAATAGAAGATTTTTCCGAATTGGCCAATTATTCCGAGTAAGAACTTATTCCGAATAGGGACAGATATTCCGAATTAAGGTATTATTCCGAATAAGAGGACATTCCGCATAGAGCCTATCATTCCGAGTAGACATTTATTCCGAATAGGGGCTATCTTTCCGAATAGGTGACAGTTATTCCGAATAGCATTTATTCCGAATAGGAGTTTATTCCGGATTGGGAAATCTTAGTTTTTAGTTTTCTGCCTTTTCGTTTTAAGCTTTACTTTTCGTTTTAAGCTTTACTTTTCCCGCCTTTTGACTTAATTGCACTTTAAGTTTATTTGCCTTAGTTTAAGTTTTAGTTTTAGTTGCGTTTTAAGTTTGCCTTAGTTAGATTTAAGTTTGCGTTATTCACCTTTACTGCCCTTAGTTTTAGTCGCACTTTAAATACTTGCACTTTATTTTTAATTAGATTTAGATTTATTTTAAGTGCACTTTTGCTTTAATTGTTTTGCACCTTTTATTTTCAAAACTACAACGACACATCTTTGTTCCACCAAAGTTCAACTGAGTCACACATAAAACATAAAGTTTTTCAATTCGAAGAGAACAACACAACGAACTTTAATTAATTTTTATACGGGGTGTCAAAAGCCTTGTATCAAATGGCGCCGATGCCGGCTCTTTTCGTAAAGATCAACAGTTTTTTGTGAGAGACACGTTGCTTTTTGGGATCCGTTCACTTGTGAGCGTTATTTTTCTTGCATACAAAATTCATAAAAACCATAAAAATTAAAAATTTCAAAAATCCAAAAAGATTTTATCTTTCTTGTGTATATATATTGTTTTTGTGTTTGGTTTTGTTTTCCTTTGCACTTTCAGGTGTATGCGTACTAGATCTTCTAATTATCAAGAGCCCGAGCCTCAAGAAGATTTAGATATGGCAGGTGTTAACAACAATAATCAACTACCGCACCTCAATAATAATAATAATAACAACAATGCTCCTCCACAGCCCGATCTTCGGACCATGGAGGAACTTTGTCAACCAACAATGTTTGGACGAGGAGGACCGATTGCGCCGATGCAAATCAACGCTCCTGAGTTTTCGTTGAAGCACCACATGATTCAGCAAGTACAAACAAACTCATTTAGAGGATTGCCTGATGATGATGCCAACAAACACCTCGACAAGTTCATTACAATCACCCAAAGCATGAAGTTGCCTGGGGCCACAATGGATGTTCTCCGCTTACAACTTTTCCCACATACTCTATCACATCATGCCGAGAAATGGTTTGACCGTCTCCCGAAGAATTCTATTCACACTTGGGATGACATGACTCAACGCTTTTTGTCGCGCTACTTTCCACCATCCATGGTCACAAGCCTTCGCAATCAGATCAGCGGTTTCATGCAAGATCCCGATGAATCTCTTTTTGATGCATGGGAGAGATATAATGTCTTGACCGACCGTTGTCCAAACCACAACATGCTTCCGGTCACCTTGATCGATACTTTCTACAACGGATTGACTTTTCGAGATCGTGATACGATCAATGCAGCCGCTGGTGGCACATTCATGAAAAGGAGACCCGAGGAGTGTAGAGAGTTAATAGAGAACATGACTACTCATCATAAGAACTGGGATTCCTCTGCTTCTTCTAGAAACAACACGAGAGTCAATGTTTCCTCTACCTCAGCAAACCCTGAGATGACCGAACTCACCCGCATGATGGCTGAAATGAGCAAAAGTATTACGCTTCTCGCTTCCAACCAACAACAACAACAAGTTAAAGCGGTCGCTAATCCTTGTGAAAAATGTGGCGGTCCTCACTCATACACCGATTGTCCTTCGACACAAGGAAATCCGGAAAATGTGTATGCAGCTTACGGTAATTATTCACCGGAAAATTACCAAGCTAGACAACAAGGGGATAGAAACCTGCTGAGCTACCGTTCCAACAATTACCTTTCACCCGGTTTTTCTCCTCAAAACCAAAACCCCGCCAACAACTACAATAGAAGCAACCAAATCCCACCTCGTGCTTCTAACCCTTACCAACCACCCACCCAACAACACCCACCCATTAACCTCGATGTTGACACAATCATGAGAACTCAAGGTGAGCAAATCAAGAATCTACAGAGCCAAATAATTAATTTGAAAGGAGATATCTTGAAGCAAGGTAATGACATCCGAACCGAGGTTCGTGATAATCTTCAATCCTCTTTCATCACTCAAACAACTGAATTGAAGAATCTGTTGGCTAGTTTCTTGCCTGAAGCTCAACCTTCTTCTTCTTCTTCGGGTTCTCTACCTTCCAACACCGTCACTAATCCGCGAGCTAATGTGAGTGCTATAACTACGCGTAGTGGAACTACCATTGTCACTCCATCTACCCCACCACCATCATCTACACCTCCTCCACCACCATGTATCCCTACTCCTCCTACACCTAGTAATAGTGCACCATTATCGTCTCCGCCTCGTCATAACGATGTATCTCGGAAGAACCCGTCAACATCACAACCATCACCACCTACACCTTCACCTAACCCTTATCAACCTAGAATCCCATACCCTTCTCGTATAGGCAAGACCAATGATCTAACAAAGGAGGACTCGCAAATAACCAAATATATCAATATGATTTCTCAAATGGGATTCAGCATTAGTTTCCTTGAAGCTCTTGTCCACATGCCCAAATTTGTTAGAGCATTTAAGGAATTGTTAACAAGAAAGAGAAGCTGATTGAACTCGCCAACACACGATTAAATGAAAACTGCTCTGCCGTTATTCTTAAAGAACTTCCGGAAAAACTTGGAGATCCCGGTCGTTTTGTGTTGCCTTGCGTGTTCAACAAAACTGAAAAATTTACTGCCCTTGCCGATCTCGGGGCTAGTATTAATCTTATGCCACTGAGTGTTTGGAAAACACTATCTTTACCCGACCTCATTCCAACAAAGATGACTCTTGAACTTGCAAATCGCACTCTCGCTTACCCTGTCGGTATAGCCGAAGACGTGTTTATTAAAGTTGGCGCATTTACTTTCCCGGTCGATTTTGTCGTAGTTGATTATGAAATGGACCCTCGTATTCCTTTAATACTTGGTCGACCATTCTTGAGATCCGGACGTGCTTTAGTGGATGTAGCCGAAGGTGAGTTAATCTTAAGAGTCGGGAAAGATTCACAAGTTTTTACAATGGGGCAGCTTACAGGCAAATCCTTTGGAGGCCGAGAATCAGTGAATATGATAAATGTGCTCGAGGACTTTACCGTCTATGACAATCCTCTATTCAAGTCTTCTACTGATAATACACTCTTTGAAGATAATGTGGATGATTCTCACACTACTTTGGATGCTTCCCCCATTTTTGATTCTCCACCGGTCTTCGATGCTTATGATGATGATTCTAGCTCAGACTCGGATGATTTTGATTGTACTTCTGAGTATCCCGAGCTGCCCACATTCGATGATTTTGATGAGGCTGATACTCTCTCGAGCGATTCTTCACATGATGAAGATCCTCCGCCATCACTCGATCCTACTTTGGACGATTACTCATTCGAGGAAGATTTCTCTGAATTTCTCAACATATACTTCCCTCATGAGAGTGATGCACCTCCTTTGGACTTTGAAGATTATCGTCTTGATCCTACTTTGGATTTGAAGAGCATTTTATCCAAGGAGAAGAAACCGGTTGACACCGAAATCCGTTGCACTTATGATTTGACACCTCTTTGTCCTACTTCTGAGGACGAGGTTGTGCTTCTTTGCGGATCTTCTTCACACTCGACTGAGCCGGAATGCTATTTTCCCCTGAAGGAAAAGGTGTTCGATCCCGGTATTGAAGTCTTTAAGCCATCTCAGTATCCACCTGATGAAATAAAAGGAAAAATCTTTGGAACCATTGAAGACATGCTTGCACCGCTTCATACTTGCTTCTACCGTGCTCCATCACTGCTTAAGGGAACCTTGCCACTTCTCTTTTGGCTTGCCTTGTTTGCCTTAAGCTCGTGCTTATTGATGGATGAAAACCATGTCTTTGATCCTGGTGGATTTGTTTCATGCTACTTCCGTTAATGATCAAGGTCGAGTCAGGCTCACGACTCGGTTAACAAAAACCAAGCGCTTTTTGGGAGGCAACCCATGCATCTATCTTTTCGCTTTCTTTACCACAAGTGTAGGGGGGACCCCTTTGGATTGCTATTTCCTCTCCTCACTTCTTAATCAGGGATTCGAGCTTCAATGATCCACTCTTGATAATTCTTGACGATCCGTGATTCCGTGTTCTACTTCTTCCCGGTTCTATCCTAAACTCTTTTCGATTCACTATTTTATATTTTCTCAATATTAAAATAGGAATCTCTTTAGTGGTCTTTTCCTTAGCGAGATTTAAACAACGTGCACAATGTCCTAAGTGTAGGGGAGTTTACTCCCACATGCTTAAACATTGAGGACAATGTTTATCTTAAGTGTAGGGGGGACTTCTATCGAAGTTAAGTGGTCTTTTCCTTGTATTTGTCCTCATTTTAACCGGAAAATCAATTTTTCGACATTTTTCAAAATTTTTGATCTATTTTGGCCTATTAGTTTTTTCCCTTTGTATAGTTATCTTCTTTCCTTATTAGAATAAATGTTTAATAAGTGGTTTTAATTTTCAAGCGTTGTGAATCTTTTGACTCAATCCGAGTTTACTCTAGCTAGTATCCTTAACGTGTTTAAGTCAAGTTTTGCTAGGCTTTTATATAGGGAGCTATAAAACGCGAAAGTCTTAACTCTCACGGGTTAAGAACAAGAACTTTTCGCAAGTTCCTATAATTGATCCTAGAGAGTCGTTTATCAAGGGAACTTTAAGATGCGATTTCTAAACTTGAAAGAGTCTAAGAATTTGCAAGATCCTATAGGCGACTCGAAAACCCAAAACTTTGATTTAATAGGCTAAGTATCCACGAGTCTCATTACTTGAGATTTTAAACTGTGGAGAACGAGAGATGATAGAGCCAATTATAAGTTCGGTATTCTTTCGTGAATTTATGTGAGTTAATTATAAGCCTATTCTCCCATCGCTTGCTAATAAATTTATCTGCTAATAAATAAGGTTGTACGATTTGAAAAGTTACTTAGCTTCTAGCCCCAGATCGTTTAAAAGTTGCTCGGTAATGACAAGAGTTCATAGCCAAGGCATAACTTATGAAGCGGGGCGCAAAGATTGGCGAGTCCGAAAAGGCCCTAACAAGGCATGAGGGCTATGTTTTGTTGCTAAAGATCCAAAGGTGATGTGAAGAATCATTTATCGAAAATCAATATGAAGGATCGAGACACACGACGAAAAGCAAAAACTCCCAAAAAGTCATGGAGAAGTGTATCCGAAAAGACCCTAACAAGGTATGAGGATAAATATCCAAGTCAATAAAGGAGGCGGATCGTTGTATATCAAAATCCAAAATAAAGATTGGAGAAAAATGAAGAAGTCGTGGTCCATATATGAAGAATCTCTCAAAGATTCCAAGTGAAGAAATTCCAATTATGAAGAGAAGACCATTATTTCATGAACGTCTCTCAAGATTTGAAGTATGAAGTCGCTGCCAAATATCGGCCCGAGAAAGGTCTCAAATCGCGAACCAAGTTATGCCAAGATATGAACTTTTTGATATCCCGAGAAGAAGTTTTAAAAGATTTGGTCCTTTAGCTAACTATTGATTAAATCGTGCACTTTATTTTCAGACTAAATAATTATCAAAATAAGTCAAACAATGCATCTTCGTGATCATTCAAGACAAATAATAAAATATAAGAGATACCCATAGGAATAAGGGAGTCTAAGTGAATAATTGGCCCGCATGAGTTCGTGTTAGTTTACTAACTTATAATAACAATGATCTCGTTTTTAAGCTTGGTTTGTATAAAGTGAAAAGTTGAGGATGATGATTATTCATGACATTTTCAAAACCCAAGGTATGCTTTTAATTTCTTTGCTTTGCATTTTTATAATTTTCTATCTCTTTAATAAAGGCCAATATGGATTGATTATGATGAAAAGTGTATACATGCTTTGTAACTAATGCATTGCATGAGGACATTGCAATGGTCAAGTGTAGGGGATTTGATAGGTGTATAAACACCCATCTTTTCTACCACTTAATTACAAGAATAACCGGACCTAAACGTGTATTTTATGTCTTTTACGTCGGAATTATGCGTGGTTTGTGTTTTTGTTGTAATTTAGGATGAAATTATGAAAAGTGGAGAAAACACGGGAATTCACGGGCATTCACGGCTTTTATTGAAGAAAAAGATGAAAGGCGGAGTCGAGAAGTCAAGAGTGGAAAAAGAACGGAAGTCCAAGACCAATTCTGAAGATTTATCGAAGAAAAAGTCAAAAGACGGAAGTTTATCAAAAGCCGAGAAACTCAAGTTTATTTTATTGAAGAAACTAAAGACGAGTTCAAAAGATATCCCAAGCCACAAGTCCTTAATGTCCGAATTTAAAAGAAAGATTAGAAGAAAAGGACTAATGACGCAAATAATGAAGATTAAATGAAGGAGGGGCTTAATCTTGCAATTAACAAGAAATGAAGGAGGGGAGGAAGCTTCCTTAATCCTCCCCTATAAATAGATTAGGATTGTTATCATTTGTGTTGTTGGCTAACTTGACAAATTAGCTCTTACATTTTTAATTACCTTGCACCTTTCATTACTTGTCCAATTTAATTACCTTGTCTTGCACTTAATTACCATTTAATTCAAGTAAGTTTTCCTTTTTAATTCTTGTCAAGCTTTATCTTTATCTTGTTAATCTCATTCTTCCTTTCTTTACCTTGTGTTGATTTGTTTATGTTCATGTTCTTAATTTTGCTTGATTTATTTAAGTGGGTTTTGATTATTTTGATTAAGTTTAGTGAGTTTGATTGTTTTGGATTGATTGTTTATGCTTTATATTTGTTTATTAATTGGTTTGGTTTAAATTTTGTGTTTAATTTGGTTAAGTTTTGTTTAGATCCGCATGTTCTTTATTGTCCGTGTTCTTCGTTATTCGTTACTGAGTTTTGCAGGTTTCTGATCCCAGTATTCCGAATAGAGAATTCTTCCTGGGTGGTCTATTCGGAATATTTGACATTCCGAATAGAGTTGTTATTCCGAGTAAGGGTTTTGGGCTTAGTGCTTTATTCGGAATATTTATTATTCCGAATAAGTGACTGTTATTCCGAATAGGATTGACTTTCCGAATAGGGGATTTTTCCGCATAAGCCGTTTATTCCGCATAGCACTTTATTCAGCATAGGAGATTTATTCCGAATAGGGGTGATTTTTCCGCATAGACTTGGCTTTCCGAATAGAAGATTTTTCCGAATTGGCCAATTATTCCGAGTAAGAACTTATTCCGAATAGGGACAGATATTCCGAATTAAGGTATTATTCCGAATAAGAGGACATTCCGCATAGAGCCTATCATTCCGAGTAGACATTTATTCCGAATAGGGGCTATCTTTCCGAATAGGTGACAGTTATTCCGAATAGCATTTATTCCGAATAGGAGTTTATTCCGGATTGGGAAATCTTAGTTTTTAGTTTTCTGCCTTTTCGTTTTAAGCTTTACTTTTCGTTTTAAGCTTTACTTTTCCCGCCTTTTGACTTAATTGCACTTTAAGTTTATTTGCCTTAGTTTAAGTTTTAGTTTTAGTTGCGTTTTAAGTTTGCCTTAGTTAGATTTAAGTTTGCGTTATTCACCTTTACTGCCCTTAGTTTTAGTCGCACTTTAAATACTTGCACTTTATTTTTAATTAGACTTAGATTTATTTTAAGTGCACTTTTGCTTTAATTGTTTTGCACCTTTTATTTTCAAAACTACAACGACACATCTTTGTTCCACCAAAGTTCAACTGAGTCACACATAAAACATAAAGTTTTTCAATTCGAAGAGAACAACACAACAAACTTTAATTAATTTTTATACGGGGTGTCAAAAGCCTTGTATCACATACCAAACAAAATCCAAGGCTCCCAGCTTTACCAAGCACCATGTTACCATAGGCGCCCATACACCTATGTACCAATCCCAAGGCCCCGCCTTGTCATTATCCATTGGTCCAATAGATGCTCACACATATATGTACCTCCCCAAGTCCCTGCCTTGTCAACATCCCCTTGGTACCAAGTCAAACCATAATAACTGAGACGGTACGTGTCCCCCGATCCAAATCATAAACACAATCAAGAATCACATAGCAGTTAATCACATAAGTGTACACACAAGTCCATCACAAACCATAAAAACATTCACAACATTATTTACAAAATCATATAGTGTCTCTTCCATCCCATCTGGAAATCAAATCATAAAAAGACATAGGACTATGAAACTCACTTGATTGAGCTTCTCCAAAAATCCGCGCACTAGCAAAAAGCTAACAAAAAAAGCACACAATCAAAACATGAACCTAATACTAGGTTTTGCAACCAAGTATAAAATCTTATCGTCCGAATATCTTCGAATTGACTATTGGTTCAAAGTGCGACTCAATTGTTCTTGGAAATGAAAATGGTTTTGGTTGATTATCTATTTTAAACTAATAACAAATAAGTAAGTGTCGAAGAGTAAAATTAATGCATTAAAAGATTAAACAAAATTGACAAGTTAAAAATAAATGCTTGAAAACGTAAAGAAAAGATTAGAAAAATATTTTAACACTTAATAAATCTAACATTTGAAAACTTTGCCAAAAACAAGAAATTAAGTTCGGCGGAACCCCTGGTCGGAATCCCGTCGGAATATGGTGATCGGAATAGACTGATCGGAATAACGTAACTGGAGCAATCGGAATATGGGAAACAAGCACCAATCAGAATGTTGGAAAATTTCTAATCGGAATACTTGAAAACTACACCCGTCGGAATATCTTAGAACAAGGCTAATCGGAATAATATTAAACCCTATTCCGATCCAAGGTGATCAGAATACATATGCTCAAATCGAAAAGCTGAAAACCCTTTTCCGATCTATGTGATCAGAATGAGGGAGTGGGTGCTAGTCGGAATGTAGCTGATCGGAAAAGGGATTATACCTTTTCTGATTTATATGAGATTCGATAAAAAGCTAGTAATAAGTTATTTTGATAAGCTAATCACCAAACTTGAACGAATCTATAATAAAATGAACTAAATAAGCACAAATAAGAACTTATCCAAACTTAAAATAAGCAAACTTTTAAATCAAATCATAAAAAGATGAACTTTTTAAGAAAACTTTTAAAAGTAAATAAGCTAAAAGAAGCGAATAAGCCAATAAGCACACAAATCTTAAAGCTTAATCGAATGAAAGCTTATGTAAGCATAAAAAGATTAACTTTTTAAGCACGAAATCATTAGGAACAACACGGATCAAATGAAATTCGCACCAAAATTAATCTAAAAATCAAAGAAAGGTAGAATGAGATGAAAGATTAAAAGCTTAACTAGAACTTGATTAATGAAATCAACAATACACAAATGTTTAATCTTGAAAGATTAAAAGAAAGAAAGATGAAAACTTAGTTAGAGAAAGTGGAGAACTTTCTCTCTCTAAAAACTAGAAAGAAAAGTGAAAAATGAAAACTAAAACTAAAAACTAACCACCCTCCTAATGTGTATTAGGAGGGTATTTATAGGGAAAAATGGAAGGAGTGCATGTGTTGCCTCTTCTTTCTTTCTTTCTTCACGTCTTCTCGACTCGATTTAATTCTTTGTCTTTTCTCGATGTCGTCTCGGGATCTGAACTTGTCTTGATAATTTTCTTCTTTAATTTAGATTCGAGTTCTTCGACTTCATTAAACTTCCGTCTTTGGACTTTTTCTTCGATAAACCTTCAGAATAGGCCTTGGACTTCTGTTCTTTTTGCACTCTTGATCTTTTGACTTCGTCTTTTCTCGTTTTCTTTGATAAAAGCCCGTGAAAGCCCGTGTTTTTCTTCCTTTTTCATCTTTTGGTCCTAAAACACAATAAAAACACAAACCACGCATAATTCCGACTTTTACGACATAAATTACACGTTTTGGTCTTGTTATTATTGGAAATAAGTGGTAAAAGGATAAGTGTTTTTACACTTATTAAATCCCCTACACTTGACCATTGCAATGCCCTCATGCAATGCATTAATTTTAAAGAACGGTTTACATTTTCCATCATAAATACCCCACCTTGGCCTTTATTAAATACTAAACATAAAAAGATAGAAACAAGAAAGAAATTAAAAACTTACATTGGGTTTTGGCTGCCATGAACGTTTATCATCCTCAAGTTTCACGTTCCCCATACCAAGCTTAAAAACGAGATCATTGTTATTATAATTTGCAAACTAACATGAATTCATGTGGTCCAATTATTCACTTAGACTCCCTTATTCCTAGGTGTATCTCTTATATTTTATTTTTGTCTTGAATGATCACGAGGATTGATGAGACTGCTTTTATACATAGTCTCATCTTCCAAATAGGGCTTAAAATGTATTAAATATCATCAAAATACCCATATATATGGTTGTGTTTGTTACTTGTGTATTTTAGGTACGGATATTGAGAAAATGACAAAAGATCACAAGAATCATGCAAAAACGAACACGAAAACGAAGCCGCACAATGAACCAAGCCCTAATGAAGACTTTCCCAAGATCAACCCTTGAAGACTTGAATAATTATGAAGAAGGGTCCTCCAATATGGAAGAATTGACAATTTATACCCTTGTATCCTCATAATTACAAGTTTGGTCCCTAAAGTTTGTCAAAATTACAAAAATGGCCCTCCACTTTGAAGAATTGGCAAGTTTAGCCCCTCAACAAAGCTAAATTGTCAACCATTATCCTCCACAAAGTCAAATACATCATGAAGTCCTTCAAAGTACAAGAAAATACAAGTTTGGTCCTTTGAAAATCCCAAAATTACAAAAAGGACCCTTAACTTTCAACATTTGGCAAAAATGGTCCCTCATCAAACAAGACTTGGCAATTTCAGTCCTCCAAAATGCTCAACATACAAGTCAAGACCATTACCATTGAAGAAATTACCAAATCAGCCCTTCAAGAATCATCAAATGGCAAGAAATACCCCTGAAAATACTTTGGAAAAGTATTTGGGGCAAAAGTGTTAAAACTAAAACTTCATTATAAAGGGAAATCTGATTTTGTGCATTTAAAATGGAAAACACAAGAGTTGCAAAGACAAGGGGGTAAAAGGGGCTTGACAACATAGTAACCTAGACCAATGGTGGGGTGACACGTGCCCTACTCACCAAAACCCACCAATCCCCTTTCACCATTCCTCCATTTCACCTTCCACTAAAAACCGGATATAACTAATCTTTGATTAGTTTAATATTTGGCGCCTAACACTTGGTTTAAAAACTAAAACAGATCAAACCCATGTTCTTGGCATTCATAATCCAAATTGGGTTAAACTGCTTAAAATTAAGCCACCAAAGTGTCCAGATTTATGATTAAGGTCAACATAAACACATCCAAATCCTTAAACCCTATGCCACCTCACTCTCTTTATCACATGAAACAACCTTGTCCCACCTCTTGGAGAAGAAGACAAAACAGTAAAGAGGATCCAACGTCCCACAACAAAGCTTCAAACTTAAGCTTATTTGAGACCATTGATCAACTTTCTAACAGCTATCTACTCCACAAACGTCCAAAAATCAGTCACATGAAGCCAAGAAGTTCAAATCCTCAAGGGAATTTTGGGACTTCCACAAGCTAGGGTTTTTAGTTTTTTCAGCTTTCTTAGACAACATGTATGCCTATATAAAGGCTTAGGGGTCCAACATTTGCTCTTGCTTTTGATTTTTCCTTGTTCAAGTTTCTGTAAATCCCATTTCAGTTTAATGAAATTGTGTTTGAATCATTGAAGAAAAGTCATTGGCCAATCTTAATTATTGCTTATTATTGTTATATGATTGTTAGTTTAGAAGTTAAAAACTTGTTTTCACTTGGAGGTTGCAAAAGTTTGCAATTTTCCTCATTCTTGATATTTTGCTAAGTACTTGTTCCAACCTTGGAATTTTTGGGTTATAGGGCTGATCATAGCATCCTAACTGAGTTAGTTAAGGTGTTGTGAGGCTTATAACTTGGGGATAATCAAGTGTGGGGTAACAAGGTTGCATCAATCAAGATTTTTGAAGTTTCTGTTTTTATACACTTGTGCTTTAACCTTGTTCAATCTTAGCAGGCTTTGTTGTGGAAGCTTGTGCTTGTTCTTGCTAGCACATAAGCTTAAAATTCGTGGGTGTGGATGTGCATCCATGAGGTTTGCATACTTAATCCTAAAATCTGCTTAAACCCTGATTTTTGGTGATATTTGTGTGTGACTTGTGATCTTGTGAATTTTGTGGCTTGTTCTTGCTTGAATCTTTTTATCTTACTTGTTATAGTGTTAATTGATGCTTTGGTAGCCTTAAATCTCACTTTTACTTTGAAAATTTTGATTTGGAAAAGATAAAGGGGTGTTTGGGTCTATCTGTTTGTGCTTGCAACTTGAATTTGTGTTGTTGGATTGTGTTGTTTATGCTTGGTATCTGATATATGCTTGGTTGAGAGTGTTTTACTGCAAGTTTTTGGGTTTGAAGCCTTGAATCAAACAATCTGCTATATAGACTTTGATATTGCCTCTTTTGACCTAGGATTTTGGAAACACTTAGTGTGTATGCATGCTTAGGGCTAAAAGTGGTTTAAACAAAGTTATTGTAACCTGTTTGAAAGATTTGAGGTGTTGAATCTGGCTTAAGTGTCAAATACATCAGCAAAGTGTAAAACTGCATGTGTTAGTGTTCATCAGTAACTTTCATTGGCTTGAATCTTGCTTAATTCTTTGAACCATTGCATGAAACCTGTTTAAACTTGCTTATTGGAGTTTATAATAGCTTGTGTATGTATTTGGTTGAATTTGCCTGGCTGATTTGTGCTAAAACTGCTCATAAGTGCTTAACTTCTTATTGTTCATGTCTGTATCATATCTGGTGACTGATTGATTAAACTGTATCAATTGGGTGTTAGTGATTGTGTTATTTTGATTGTTATTGACTCCTTTTGATCCAAATATCATTTGGGTGCCTTTGTGTAATCTGAATCTCCAAAAAAGTCACTAAAGACGAAAAGTCAAACAAGTCAAGCAGTGGAAAAAGTTTCCACTGCTAAACACCCAAAACTAGCCCCTGCTAGTGTAATTTTGAACTCAGCTTATCAATAAGCTATTCTAGCATATCCATACTTGCAACAACTTATTTTTTGTGATAGGTCTTCATTATTTGACCCATTTAAGTAGACTGGAGCTTATTGGACTTTGACTTTGACTTTTTACTAGAAAACCAACTTATTTGACTTTTACATAAGTGCTTATTTGCTTTTTCCAGCTTATTGAGTCAGCTTATTTGAGAACTCTTTGTTGATTTTTCTTAATTAAGTCATTTCAAAGCTTTTGGAACTTGAATCAGCACTTGGGTGGCCTAGAACTCAAAAACGACTATTTTGTCGTTTTCGGTAGATTGCTTATTGCATTTTCAGGCTTATTCCTTGGGCTTATTTCAAATTTCTTTTTGCAGAAATCTTATTTAGGTCAAAAGAAGCTTGTGTGTCAAATTTTAGCTTATGGCCTTGCCTTATAGCTTAATGGGCCAAAAAGCCCATTAAGAATAAGCTGCTTGTTATAAGCTAGCTTATTTCACACTTTCAGCTTTTGGGCCTTTGGAAAAAGTTGTTTAAAACCAAATTTTGAGTCAACCTGTGCTTTTTGGGCTTATTTTGAACACTTTTTGTTATTGGGCCCAATTTTGGCCCAATAAGCTACTGTTTTGGGTTTAGCCCATTTTCTAGGCCCAATAGGGGTATTTAGGTAATTTCACTTTCATTTCTGAGTTATTTAGGTTAAATTAAGCTAGTTTGCATGTTTTTAGGATTTTTTATGATTTTTGGATTTCTAATATTATTTTAATATTATTTTATTATTAAAAATTAAAAGTCTGATTTTCTAAGTTTTTATATTTTTCCTAGGTTCTAAACACTTAATTAGGAATTTTGAAACTTTCTAAATATTTTTTAGGTCTTTTAATTATTTTCTAGAATTAATTTAAATTTTAATTGATTTTATTAGTTTTTAATTGTCTAAAAATAGTTTTAATTGGTTTTAAAATTTTGAAAAATACTTTTTAGCTTAATTAGGGTATTTTTGAGGTTTAAAAACTTTAAAATCTTGTTTGGGACTTTTTAATAATTAATTTTGATTTTTAGGGCTTTAAGTAGCATTAAAAAGTCATTATCTAATTAATTAAAAGGTTTTGGCAAGTTTGGATTTTTTGTAAACTCTTAGAATATTATTGTGGATTTTTGGTAATTTTAAGGAATTTTTAGGTTAAAATTTTAATTTTGGTGCTTTTTACGGTTTTACGTAAATACCTTTTTCGACTTAGTTTAATCCGTCTTCATAACCGTCATTCTCTCAATATAATCACAAAGATAATCGATTCATTACACACACACTAAGCCTCCTTGGGAAACGAACTTGAACTTATTTGGTCATTAATGCTCGGTTTTCCTAAACCGACACTTAATACTTGCCACTTTTGCTCTCTTTTCCTAAAGAGTAGTAAAATTACTACATCAATTTTGGCGCCGCTGCCGGGGAGGCGTGTTGTGTTTTGATTTGGCATTGTTGTTTTTATATACTAACCATAATTAGTATTTGTATTAGTAGCACTCTACTAATACGTATTATCGGTTTTCGGTTTTTGTGTGAATACTATTACTATAGTGTATACGTAGAACAATAAATTCACAAGTACTCCAAATACGTGAGAAATCATAACCTTGACTTGGGAGGTCATTACCCAATCATTGTATTCGAATCTTAAACCAAAGAAAAAGGCAAAAATTGATAAATACTTTCGTGAAGCTCAATCTTGAAAAATACAAACTATAAGGTGGGTATAAGGCGGATATTATAAAATATATCCTAAGGAAAAAGGCTCTTAAGTGCTTCGCGCCGCCTCGTTTCCCCGCTTTCTTGTGAGTATTTGATTTTGAGACCTAATCGAGGGTTTTGCCGCCCAAAGTATTACTAAGTATCATATATATTTTCTTGGTTTCCGTTGATTAAACCCTCTTGAACGTTTTGGTGTTCCACCAACGTTCTAAAGTCATCGAAGGCGTTCACTTCACGTGATCGTTTTCATACCTTGAGGCTTCTTTAATCAAGAGATTTGATTAAGGAGGAGATTTGTAGATTTGTGTCTACTTAATACATTCACCAAATTCCAAAAAGGTTAATACAATCAAAAACCACAAAAAAATTGAAAAATACAAAACACCAAAAATAATCTTCTTTGCTCGTCCCCTCGTTGTACGTGACGTTTATTCTAACTCGTAATCAAGCAAGGCGTGCACGTAAACGAAAGAACAAAACTCCCACTCCAAACAATTCTAGTGAGGAGTCTCCTATTGACGAACCATTGTAAGAGAAGCACCAACCATGGCGAATGGAACTATGATGGAGTTACTTCAAGCACCCACCGAGGGTTATGGAGAGGCTATTGTGATTCCCACTATCCTTGCGGAGAATTTTGAGGTGAAAACGGGTTTGTTGTCGATGATCCAAAACAACAAATTCTGTGGTGATGAGAAGGACAATCCACACAACCATATCCGCCAATTCAATCGTCTTACCGCTACTTGCAAGTTTAAGGATGTCTCGAATGACTCGATTAAGATGATGTTTTTCCGCATTCCTTAGCGGGGCTCGCTAAAATTTGGTTAGAGAAAGAGCCACCCAATTCTATATTGACGTGGAAGGATCTCGTGTCTAAATTTGTGAACTAATTTTTTCCGCCCTCTAAGATTACGCATTCGAAAAACGAGATTTCAAAGTTTTCACAAGAATTTAATGAAAGTTTTTCAACGGCTTGGAATAGGTTTAAGGAAACGTTACATGAATGTCCTCATCACGGTTTTTCCGACTTGCATCAAATTGACACGTTTTACAATGGACTTAATGATCATGAAAGGGATTATTTGAATGCCGCCGCGGGTGGTAATTTTTTGTGTAAAACGGTTGAGGAAGCTTTGGTGATAATTGAGAATAGATCTAAGGTGTATAGTCCTCGTAGCACGTCTAGTGTTCGTAAGGCTTCGTCTTCGGCTTCACCTTCTTTGTCTACTACCATCGATGCTTGCCAAATTGAGGCGAACTTGGAAAACAAGATTTTTGATAAGCTTAAAGGACTTTTGATTGAGTTTAAAGTTGGTGAACAAAGTGCTCCCGCTACGGCTAAAGCGGTTGAGGTTTCTTGCATGTATTGTGGTGGAGGTCATGATTTCTCCGAGTGCATTACCAACGGTGGTAACACTTCGAGTGCCTTCGCGGCCACGGGAAACTACAACCAGAACGATCAAGTTTCCCGCTCTAATCAAATGACTCCACCGGGTTTTGGTTCAAATCAAAATGCTAACAACAACTATCGCAACAATCAAGTTGGTTTCAAAAACAATTACAACAAGGTAAACTATGGGAATCAAGGGGCTAATAATCAAGTTTCAAACAAAAATCAAAATGATTTTCAAAACAACAACAAAGGTTTGCAAACATTGAAAGATCTTCCAAGTGAGTTTGTTGAATACGCTAGAGGGAATGATGCTAGGTTTGACAATATTCAAAGAGAAATCATTAGCCTAAGATCCGAGTTTAAGAACGACTTGAAGAAAGAGTTGAAAAATGAGTTAGCTAATGAACTTAAAATCCACACCAACAAGATGGAAGGAAATGTCACTAGGTTGCAACAAAACCAACAAAAAATGGCACAAGGGGAACACGAGATTAAACAAGAAATGATTAAAGCCGAGAAGAGGCAATCCGTGTTTGAAGATAAAATCTCGTCTATGTTTGAGGCAATAATGTGTAAACCGTCTTCGAGTAGTCTTCCTAGCAACACCGTATCCAACCCTAAGGGTGAGATGAAAGTGATTACCACACGTAGTGGTAAGACACTTAAGGAACCGACTCCTCAACCAATTGCTCCTACGGAGGAAGCAATTGAGGAAGAACCCGAGGTGGTGGTCCAAAAGGAGCATGTCCCAATCCCACGAAGTACCGCTCATGCCACACCTACGGTTGACCCATTACCATCATTGGAACCCGAGATTTCAAAGGCTATGCCTACTATGCCTCAACCCACACCACCTTTGCCCTATCCATCGAGACTTAGGAAGGAGAAACGACAAGAGCGCGATAATTATCAATTTGAGCTTTTTATGAAAATGTTTCGTGAGTTGCACCTTAATGTGAGTTTCGCCGATGCTTTAGTCATGATGCCTCAATTTGCCGCTAACTTTAAGAGTATGTTGAACAACAAGGAGAAATTGCATCAATTGTCTAGTTGTTCGTCGGTTTATCTTAATCGCATACCTCAAAAAGTCGGTGATCCCGGTAAATTTTTGATCCCTTGTGCAATCCAAGATATGGAAGAATGTTATGCCTTGGCCGATCTTGGTGCTAGCATTAATTTGATGTCACTTGCAATCTTCAAGTCGCTCAATCTTCCTAATCTTACTCCTTCACTAATGTCTATCGAAATGGCCGACCATTCCATGATTCGTGCATGTGGATTGGCGGAAGACGTTTTTGTGAAAGTGGGAAAGATCTACTATCCCGTAGACTTTATCGTTGTTGATATCCCCACGGATCCTCAAGTTCCTCTCATTTTAGGTCGTTCATTTTTAGATACGTCTATGGCTTTGATCGATGTTCATGCTAGAAAGATCACCTTACGTTTCAACGACGAGGAACTTGTTATAAACGCAACTTAAAACTCTCAAATTTATCATGTTTATTCCGTTGCAACCATAAACCTCGTTGATATGATCGACGTAGTTTGCGAGGAATTTTCACAAGAAGTTCTAGGTTTTGGTGATGAAGAAACTAGTGGAAATCCCACTATGTTAGATCCAATTCTTGATAATTCGACACCAACCTTCACTCCATTTGAAGGTGGTGGTTTTATGTTGGAAGAATTCGATGTTCCACGTACTTGTGACGAAGACCTCGACAACGATGAGGACTTCTCGATTATCAAGGATTTTCTTAACGATTTCCCATTCCCTCCACCCGAGGAGGTTATGAGTATCAAGCCCAAATCTTCACTTGAGGAACCACCTATTCTCGAGTTGAAAGATTTACCTCCTCATATCGAATATGTCTATTTGGAGGAGGTCGACAAGTTGCCGGTTATTATTGCGAAGGAACTTTCGAATGATGAAAAAACCGCACTTGTCGATGTTCTAAAGGACCACAAGAGGGAAATTAAGTGGAAGTTATCCGACATTAAGGGAATCGATTGTACCCACAAAATCTTAATGGAGGAGGATTTCAAGCCCACAATCCAAAGTCAAAGGCGGGTGAACCCCAAAATTCACGACGTCATCAAAAAGGAGGTCCTTAAACTCCTTGACGCGGGAATGATTTACCATATTTCCGATAGCCCTTGGGTGAGTCCTATTCATTGTGTCCCTAAAAAGGGAGGGATGACCGTTGTGCCCAACGATGCCAACGAGTTGATTCCCACTAGATTCGTGACCGGATGGAGAGTGTGCATTCACTATCGAAAGTTAAACGAAGCCACTCGAAAAGACCATTTTCCCTTGCCCTTCATGGACCAAATGTTGGAGCGTCTCGCGGGAAACGATTTCTATTGCTTTTTAGATGGTTTTTCCGGTTACTTCCAAATTCCCATCGATCCTCGTGATCAAGAAAAAACTACGTTTACGTGTCCATATGGAACGTTTTCCTATCGTAGAATGCCATTCGGACTTTGCAATGCACCAGGAACCTTTCAAAGGTGCACGATGGCTATTTTTCATGATATGATCGAGAAGACGATGGAAGTCTTCATGGATGACTTTTCCGTGTTTGGCAATTCGTTCACTTCGTGTTTGTCGAATCTAGAGAGAATGTTGAAACGTTGTGAGGAAACCAACCTTGTGCTCAATTGGGAAAAATGTCATTTTATGGTTAAGAGTGGAATCGTCTTAGGGCACAAGGTCTCGAAAGCGGGGATTAAGGTAGATCAAGCTAAGGTAGACGTCATCGCCAAATTACCTCATCCCAAAACCGTTAAGGGAGTTAGGAGTTTCCTAGGCCACGCGGGCTTTTATCGTCGATTCATCAAGGATTTTTCGAAGATTTCTCGACCCATTACACATCTTCTTGAAAAAGAGGCACGTTTTGTCTTTGACGAAGATTGTGTACGAGCCTTTGAAATCCTTAAGAGGAAACTTACCGAAGCTCCCATTCTTGTTGCTCCTAATTGGAACCTCCCCTTTGAGCTCATGTGTGATGCTAGTGACTACGCTATTGGGGCCGTTTTGGGGCAACGTCATGATAAGCACTTCTTGCCTATTCACTATGCTAGCAAGACGATGACCGAGGCTCAACTAAAGTACACTACAACGGAGAAGGAGTTCCTTGCCGTGGTGTATGCATTTGAGAAGTTCCGACCTTACCTTGTCTTAGCTAAATGCATAGTGTATACGGATCATTTGGTTATCAAGTATCTAATGGCAAAGCAAGATGCTAAGCCTAGATTACTTCGTTGGATTCTCCTCCTTCAAGAATTTGATCACATCATCGTTGACAAAAAAGGTGCCGAGAATCTAGCGGCCGATCATCTTTCTCGTTTGGAAGATCCTCACCAAAGTGTTTACGAGCCCAAGGAAATCACCAAAACATTTCCGCTCGAGACACTTGGTGTAGTGAATTCTAAGCTTGATCCTTCCACCCCATGGTTTGCGGATTTTGCAAATTACCATGCGGGTAACTTCATCGTTAAGGGTATGACGACTCAAGAAAAACGAAAATTCTTTCGTGACGTCAAGTTCTACTTTTGGAACGACCCTTACTTGTTTCGAACTTGTGCGGATCAAATCATCCGACGTTGTGTATTTGGCACCGAAGCTTCTAACATCATTAGAGCTTGCCATGAGGGACCCACGGGTGGTCACCACGGTGCTAATCTCACGGCTAAGAAGGTGTTTGATGCCGGCTTCTTTTGGCCTACTATTTACCGAGATGCACAAGATCTTGTGAAGTCATGTGATTCATGCCAACGATAAGGAAAAGCATCATAAAAAGATGAAATGCCACAAAACATCATCCAAGTGTGTGAGATCTTTGACGTTTGGGGTATAGAATTTATGGGGCCGTTCCCATCATCTCGCGGTAATAAGTACATTCTCGTTGCGGTTGACTACCTATCTAAGTGGGTAGAAGCTAAGGCTTTGCCCACCAATGATGCTCGTGTGGTAGTCAAGTTTTTGAAAAGCTTGTTTTCTCGGTTTGGAACCCCTCGTGCGGTCATAAGCGATCGTGGAACCCATTTTTGTAACGACCAATTCGAAAGGGTCCTAAGGAAATATGGGGTTACACATCGGCTTTCTACGGCTTATCACCCACAAACGAGTGGGCAAGTCGAGGTTTCAAACCGAGCTTTGAAGAGGATCTTGGAGAAATCCATTGGGGAAAAAACCGACAATTGTGGCCGGATAAGTTGGACGATGCTTTATGGGCCTTTAGGACAGCTTACAAGACACCCATTGGGTGCACTCCCTATAAGCTTGTGTATGGAAAGAATTGTCATTTTGCCTATCGAGTTAGAACACAAGGCTTATTGGGCCCTAAAGCATTGTAATGATGATATGGAGACCGCAGGAAAACACCAGAAAATGCAATTGAATGAATTGGATGAATTGAGGGATATTGCTTATGAAAATTCATTGATTTATAAGGAAAAAACTAAAAAGTTGCATGATTCTAAAATTAAAAACCGGGTTTTTAACATTGGGGATCAAGTTTTGCTTTTTAATTCTCGCTTGAAAATCTTTTCCGGTAAGTTGAAATCCCGTTGGTCCGGTCCATTCACCGTGACTCAAGTGTTTCCGTATGGGACCATCGAGCTAGCTCAAGATGATGGTCCTAACTTCAAGGTGAATGGACATAGGTTGAAGCACTACTTTGGAGGGGATGTTCCATCCTTGAACTACCTCGACCAAGTCACCTTCCCCAATGATAATTAGTATTGAGGGGATCGAGTCGAGCTCATGACTCGGTAATAAAAAACGAGGAGCCTCGTGGGGGATTCCCATGCTTATCCTATGTACATATTATCGCTTTCTAATGTAGTTAACGTGTGGGGATCTGTGCCCTTCCAACCTTTGTTCCGTGGTTGTTTGTGAATTGTGGACTTTAGATGATCATGATCTTCACGATTGGAGCCTCTCGTGTTCGTTTTATGGGAGCACTCGATCGTTTGCTTTGAAGAATTTCTCAATATCCATGATATCCTTTTGATGTTCTAACCTTAGGTTTTTAGCACACTTCATAAACGGCTATTAATTTATTGGTTACACCCTTTCCATGCTAGATTAGGCATTCGACTACGTCTCTAGTATGGGGGTGTTTGCACCCATAGACTCGAAACATTGAGGACAATGTTTAACTTTAGTATGGGGGGTGAATAGATACTTGCCTTGCCAAACCTTCACGCTTTCCAAAGTTTATCTTTTTGTTTATCGTTTTGTTGCAAAATAAGGCTAAAAATGGCCAAATTTTAAAATTTTTCTCATATTTTATAAGTTTTTGAAGACACGAATGTAGATTTTCCGATGGCGAGAATAAGAGTAATTTTTGACTCGACCGTGCGTGTTGAGCACTTAGCTTTGATTCCTTAACTACACATTAGGCTAAGTCTCTTAAATGAGGACGAGAAATGATAGGGTTAATTATAAGTTACTATGCTAAACGTAGAGTACTCGTATTCTTTCAAAAACTCATGTGTTCTCGTTGTTTGCTTATTCTCCCTTCGCATGTAAATATTTTTTTTCTTAATAAATATTGACTTAGCGGTTTAGTTGGGATTGTTGGGTTTCTAGTCTTTTCTAGTAGCTTCCGTGTAATTAAATTGGGAAAACATTAAGGTATCGCCAGCGTCACGGTTTTGAAGTATTGGCACCCTAATAATCGAAAGCTTCACCTAATAATAAGATTTCAAGTGCTCACCTAAATCAAGCAAACAATTTGAAGCCCCACAAGGCCGAAAAATCTATGCAAAATTGAAAGTAAATCAAGCCTTAATCTTCGAAGCTTTAAAGATCCAAAATTCGCCTTAGCGTGAGGATATACGTCTTTGGCTAATAAAACTACCGATGAGGTGGATAATAAAAGGCAAGGGAAGACCGAAGTCATAATAAAAGCTTCATGGCGAAGTTGAATAAATGATGGAGGTAAACCAAAGATAATAAGGCCCTTCCGTTAGGGGGCATATAAAAGTCTTGGTAATAAGTCTCATGTTCAAAACCGTTATACAACCGTGTTTATCGATTCTTCTTGTCAACTTAATTTTTTAACATCGTTGTCTATTAGGAGGGGTTATTGATTTGATGGTCTTAGTTACACCGTTAGGACTCTATTTATAGATCTAAATCTCTATTATCACATAAGTCAAACAATGTATCCTCGTGAAACATTCAAGACAATATAAAATATAAGAGATACAACTTAGGAATAATGGGAGGATAAGTACGTGATTAGGGCATATGAGTAGTGTTAGCATTACTAACTTAAAATGACAATGATCTCGTTTCACGCTTGGCATGGAATTAGGGTGAAAATCGAGGACGATGAAATTATTTCTAACGAAGCATTCACGTGTTCTTATTCTATGAACCTAAACGTCCCATTTTGCGATGAAAATCATAAATTATGTCTAAAACGCAAGTAGTAGTAGCGATAGTAGTAGTGTAGCTAGTTTATCATTCAATAAAGTGAATAAAAATGAATTCTGGAGATGCTACGATACTTTATTCTAGCATTACGTGAGGGCACGGCAATGGTTTAGTATGGGGGAGTGATGAGACTGCTTTTATACATAGTCTCATCTTCCAAATAGGGCTTAAAATGCATTAAATATCATCAAAATACCCATATATATGCTTGTGTTTGTTACTTGTGTATTTTAGGTACGGATATTGAGAAAATGACAAAAGATCACAAGAATCATGCAAAAACGAACACGGGAAATGAAGCCGTACAATAAACCAAGCCCTAATGAAGACTTTCCCAAGATCAACCCTTGAAGACTTGAAGAATTTTGAAGAAGGGTCCTCCAATATGGAAGAATTGACACTTTATACCCTTGTATCCTCATAATTACAAGTTTGGTCCCTAAAGTTTGTCAAAATTACAAAAAGGGCCCTCCACTTTGAAGAATTGGCAAGTTTAGCCCCTCAACAAAGCTAAATTGTCAACCATTATCCTCCACAAAGTCAAATACATCATGAAGTCCTTTAAAGTACAAGAAAATACAAGTTTGGTCCTTTGAAAATCCCAAAATTACAAAAAGGACCCTTAACTTTCAACATTTGGCAAAAATGGTCCCTCATCAAACAAGACTTGGCAATTTCAGTCCTCCAAAATGCTCAACATACAAGTCAAGACCATTACCATTGAAGAAATTACCAAATCAGCCCTTCAAGAATCATCAAATGGCAAGAAATACCCCTGAAAATACTTTGGAAAAGTATTTGGGGCAAAAGTGTGAAAACTAAAACTTCATTATAAAGGGAAATCTGATTTTGTGCATTTAAAATGGAAAAGACAAGAGTTGCAAAGACAAGGGGGTAAAAGGGGCCTGACAACATAGTAACCTAGACCAATAGTGGGGTGACACGTGCCCCACTCACCAAAACCCACCAATCCCCTTTCGCCATTCCTCCATGTCACCTTCCACTAAAAACCGGATATAACTAATCTTTGATTAGTGCGCCTAACACTTGGTTTAAAAACTAAAACAGATCAAACCCATGTTCTTGGCATTCATAATCCAAATTAGGTTTTTCTAAACTGCTTAAAATTAAGCCACCAAAGTGTCCAGATTTATGATTAAGGTCAACATAAACACATCCAAATCCTTAAACCCTATGCCACCTCACTCTCTTTGTCACATGAAACAAGCTTGTCCCACCTCTTGGAGAAGAAGACAAAACAGTAAAGAGGATCCAACGTCCCACAACAAAGCTTCAAACTTAAGCTTATTTTAGACCATTGATCAACTTTCCAACAGCTATCTACTCCACAAACGTCCAAAAATCAGTCACATGAAGCCAAGAAGTTCAAATCCCAAGGGCATTTTGGGACTTCCACAAGCTAGGGTTTTTAGTTTTTTCAGCTTTCTTAGACAACATGTATGCCTATATAAAGGCTTAGGGGTCCAACATTTGCTCTTGCTTTTGATTTTTCCTTGTTCAAGTTTCTGTAAATCCCATTTCAGTTTAATGAAATTGTGTTTGAATCATTGAAGAAAAGTCATTGGCCAATCTTAATTACTGCTTATTATTGTTATATGATTGTTAGTTTAGAAGTTAAAAACCTGTTTTCACTTGGAGGTTGCAAAAGTTTGCAATTTTCCTCATTCTTGATATTTTGCTAAGTACTTGTTCCAACCTTGGAATTTTTGGGTTATAGGGCTGATCATAGCATCCTAACTGAGTTAGTTAAGGTGTTGTGAGGCTTATAACTTGGGGATAATCAAGTGTGGGGTATAAAGGTTGCATCAATCAAGATTTTTGAAGTTTCTGTTTTTATACACTTGTGCTTTAACCTTGTTCAATCTTAGCAGGCTTTGTTGTGGAAGCTTGTGCTTGTTCTTGCTAGCACATAAGCTCAAAATTCGTGGGTGTGGATGTGCATCCATGAGGTTTGCATACTTAATCCTAAAATCTGCTTAAACCCTGATTTTTGGTGATATTTGTGTGTGACTTGTGATCTTGTGAATTTTGTGGCTTGTTCTTGCTTGAATCTGTTTATCTTACTTGTTATTGTGTTAATTGATGCTTTGGTAGCCTTAAATCTCACTTTTACTTTGAAAAATTTGATTTGGAAAAGATAAAGGGGTGTTTGGGTCTATCTGTTTCTGCTTGCAACTTGAATTTGTGTTGTTGGATTGTGTTGTTTATGCTTGGTATCTGATATATGCTTGGTTGAGAGTGTTTTACTGCAAGTTTTTGGGTTTGAAGCCTTGAATCAAACAATCTGCTATATAGACTTTGTTATTGCCTATTTTGAACTAGGATTTTGGAAACACTTAGTGTGTATGCATGCTTAGGGCTAAAAGTGGTTTAAACAAAGTTATTGTAACCTGTTTGAAAGATTTGAGGTGTTGAATCTGGCTTAAGTGTCAAATACATCAGCAAAGTGTAAAACTGCATGTGTTAGTGTTCATCAGTAACTTTCATTGGCTTGAATCTTGCTTAATTCTTTGAACCATTGCATGAAACCTGTTTAGACTTGCTTATTGGAGTTTATAATAGATTGTGTATGCATTTGGTTGAATTTGGCTGGCTGATTTGTGCTAAAACTGCTCATAAGTGCTTAACTGCTTATTGTTCATGTCTGTATCATATCTGGTGATTGATTGATTAAACTGTATCAATTGGGTGTTAGTGATTGTGTTATTTTGATTTTTATTGACTCCTTTTGATCCAAAGATCATTTGGGTGCCTTTGTGTAATCTGAATCTCCAAAAAAGTTACTAAAGACAAAAAGTCAAACAAGTCAAGCAGTGGAAAAAGTTTCCACTGCTCAACACCCAAAACTAGCCCCTGCTAGTGTAATTTTGAACTCAGCTTATCAATAAGCTATTCTAGCTTATCCATACTTGTAACAACTTACTTTTTGTGATAGGTCTTCATTATTTGACCCATTTAAGTAGACTGGAGCTTATTGGACTTTGACTTTGACTTTTTACTAGAAAACCAACTTATTTGACTTTTACATAAGTGCTTATTTGCTTTTTCCAGCTTATTGAGCCAGCTTATTTGAGAACTCTTTGTTGATTTTGCTTAATTAAGTCATTTCAAAGCTTTTGGAACTTGAATCAGCACTTGGGGTGGCCTAGAACTCAAAAACGACTATTTTGTCGTTTTCTGTAAATTGCTTATTGCATTTTCAGGCTTATTCCTTGGGCTTATTTCAAATTTCTTTTTGCAGAAATCTTATTTAGGTCAAAAGAAGCTTGTGTGTCAAATTTTAGCTTATGGCATTGGCTTATAGCTTAATGGGCCAAAAAGCCCATTAAGAATAAGCTGCTTGTTATAAGCTAGCTTATTTCACACTTTCAGCTTTTGGGCCTTTGGAAAAAGTTGTTTAAAATCAAATTTTGAGTCAACCTGTGCTTTTTGGGCTTATTTTGAACACTTTTTGTTATTGGGCCCAATTTTGGCCCAATAAGCTACTGTTTTGGGTTTAGCCCATTTTCTAGGCCCAATAGGGGTATTTAGGTAATTCCACTTTCATTTCTGAGTTATTTAGGTTAAATTAAGCTAGTTTGCATGTTTTTAGGATTTTTTATGATTTTTGGATTTCTAATATTATTTTAATATTATTTTATTATTAAAAATTAAAAGTCTGATTTTCTAAGTTTTTATATTTTTCCTAGGTTCTAAACACTTAATTAGGAATTTTGCAACTTTCTAAATATTTTTTAGGTCTTTTAATTATTTTCTAGAATTAATTTAAGTTTTAATTGATTTTATTAGTTTTTAATTGTCTAAAAATAGTTTTAATTGGTTTTAAAATTTTGAAAAATACTTTTTAGCTTAATTAGGGTATTTTTGAGGTTTACAAACTTTAAAATCTTGTTTGGGACTTTTTAATAATTAATTTTGATTATTAGGGCTTTAAGTAGCATTAAAAAGTCATTATCTAAATAAAAAAGGTTTTGGCAAGTTTGGATTTTTTGTAAACTCTTAGAATATTATTGTGGATTTTTGGTAATTTTTAGGAATTTTTAGGTTAAAATTTTAATTTTGGTGCTTTTTACGGTTTTACGTAAATACCTTTTTCGACTTAGTTTAATCCGTCTTCATAACCGTCATTCTCTCAATATAATCACAAAGATAATCAATTCATTACACACACACTAAGCCTCCTTGGGAAACGAACTTGAACTTATTTGGTCATTAGTGCTCGGTTTTTCTAAACCGACACTTAATACTTGCCACTTTTGCTCTCTTTTCCTAAAGAGTAGTAAAATCACTACATCAAGGATGCATTGTTTGACATATTTCGATAGTTAGTTAGGCTGAAAATAAAGTGAACGATTTAATCAATAGTTAGCTAAAGGACAAAATCTTTTAAAACTTCTTCTCGGGACCTCATAAAGTTCATATCTTGGCATAACTCGCTTCACGATTGGAGACCTTTCTCGGACCGATATCTGGCAGCGACTTCATACTTCAAATCTTTGAGAGACGTTCTTGAAATAATGGTCTTCTCTTCATAATAGGAATTTCTTCACTTGAAGTTTTGAGAGATTCTTCATATTTGGACCACGACTTCTTTATTTTTCTCCAATCTTTATTTTGGAATTTGATATACAACGATCCGCCTCCTTTTAGGACTTGGATCTATTTATCCTCATACCTTATTAGGGCCTTTTTGGATAGACTTCTCCATGATCTTTAGGGGAGTATTTGCTTTTCGTCGTGTGTCTCGATCCTTCATATTGATTTTCGATAAATGATTCTTCACATTAATTTTGGATCTTTAGCAACAAAATGTAGCCCTCATGCTTTGTTAGGGCCTTTTCGGACTCGCCAATCTTCGCACCCCGCTTCAATAAGTTATGCCTTGGCTATGAACTCTAATTAATACCGAGCAACTTTTAAACGATCTTGGGCTAGAAGCTAAGTAACTTTTCAAATCGTACAACCTTATTTATTGCAGATAAATTTATTAACAAACGATGGGAGAATAGGCTCATAATTAACTCATATAAACTCAAGAAAGAATACCAAACTTATAATTGACTCTATCATCTCTCGTTCTCCACAGTTTAAAATCTCAAGGAATGAGACTCGTGGATGCTTAGCCTATTAAATCAAAGTTTTGGGTTTTCGAGTCATCTATAGGATCTTGCAAACTCTTAGACTTTTTCAAGTTTAGAATTCGCATTTTAAAGTTCCCTTGATAAACAACTCTCTAGGATCAATTATAGGAACTTGCGAAAAGTTCTTGTTCTTAACCCGTGAGAGTTAAGACTTCCGCGTTTTATAGCTCCCTAAATAAAAGCCTAGCAAAACTTGACTTAAACACGTTAAGGATACTAGCCAGAGTAAACTTAGATAAGTAAACTCGGGTTGAGTCAAAATGTTCATGACTTTGAAAAATTTAAAACCACTTTATTTTAACAAGGAAAGAAAATAACCATAATAAAGGAAAATGCAACTATACAACTAGGCCAAAATAGATTAAAAATTTTGAAAAATGTCGAAAAATCAAGTTTTCCGGTTAAAATGAGGGCAAATTCATGGAAAAGACCACCTACTTCGTTAGAAGTCCCCCTACACTTGAGATAAACATTGTCCTCAATGTTTAAGCATGTGGGAGTAAACTCCCCTACACTTAGGACATTGTGCACTTTGTTTAAATCTTGCTAAGGAAAGGACAACTAAAGTGAATTCAATGTGAACATATAAGATATGAAATATTGAATCACAAGAGTTTAGGATAGAACCGGGAAGATGGGAACACGGTATCTCGGTTCGTCAAAAGTCATCAAGAGGCTCTTTGAAGCTTGAATCCCTGCACAAAATAAGAAACAAGACAACAAACACATACGGGGCTCCCCCTACACTTATTATGAAAGCAGTAAAGGATATATCACGGGTTGCCTCCCGAGAAGCGCTTGTTTTTGTTCACTGAGTCACGAGCCTGACTCGACCCAAATTTAGTTCATAGGAAACGTGGTGAGGGATGGAATCTTCTCATGAGAGATGTCCTCACCAAAGTACAGCTTCAAACGCTGGCCATTCACCATGAAATTGGGCCCATTTGGCTGAGAAAGCTCAATGGTCCCATATGGAAAGACTTTGGCGACGGTGAATGGACCAGACCAGCGGCTCTTCAACTTGCCAGAGAAGATCTTCAACCGAGAGTTAAAAAGTAAGACTTGATCACCAATGTGGAACTCTCGGTTCTTAATTCTTGCATCATGGAGGATCTTGGTCTTCTCTTTGTAGATCAGTGAGTTCTCGTAAGCTTCATTCCTCAGTTCATTGAGCTCGTTGAGTTGAATCTTGCGAAGATCACCGGCTTTGTTGATGTCGAAGTTAGCCCACTTCAAGGCCCAATATGCCTTATGTTCCAGCTCGATGGGGAGGTGGCATGCTTTCCCGTACACAAGACGATAAGGTGAACAACCGATCGGGGTCTTATAAGCAGTACGGAAAGCCCATAGAGCATCATCTAACTTATCGGCCCACGCGGCGCGATGCTCTCCCACAGTACGCTCCAAAATTCGCTTCAATCCACGGTTGGAAATCTCGGCTTGACCGTTGGTTTGAGGATGATAAGTGGTGGAAATACGATGATTAACACCATACTTAGCCATGACTCTTGCGAATTGATCATTGCAAAAATGAGTCCTGCGGTCACTGATAATAGCACGAGGAACACCGAATCGAGCAAAGAGGTGCTTCAAAAAGTTCACAACCACCCTCGCATCGTTCGTAGGGAGAGCCTTGGCTTCAACCTATTTGGAAACGTAGTCAACGGCGACGAGGATGTACTTGTTCCCTTTGGATGATGGAAACGGCCCCATAAAGTCGATGCCCCATACGTCAAAGATTTCACATTCTTGTATGAAGTTTTGAGGCATCTCATCTTTATGTGTGATCTTGCCTTGTCTTTGGCAAGCATCACAATGTTTAACCATATCGTGAGCGTCACGATAAATGGTGGGCCAATAGAATCCGGAGTCGAATACTTTCTTCGCGGTGTAATTGAGACCAAAGTGACCACCGATGGGTCCTTTATGGCAAGCGTCAAGGATTTGTACCGCCGGCCCATCAACACATCGACGAATAATCAGATCCGCACATTGTTTGAAAAGGTAAGGGTCGTCCCAAAAATAATGTTCAATATCCTTAAAGAACTTTTTCTTTTGTTGGGACGTGAGCCCTTCCTTGAGAATCCCACCCGCTAAGTAGTTTGCAATGTCCGCAAACCACAGGGTGTCATCGAGATTAGAATTGATAGACATTAAGGCCTCAAGGGGAAAAGAGTCATGGATCTCTTTGTTCGGATGATCCCCTTGATAAGGATCCTCAAGTCTACTGAGATGATCCGTGGCTAGGTTTTCGGCTCCCTTCTTGTCACGAATTTCAATGTTGAATTCTTGAAGGAGCAAAACCCAACGAAGAAGTTTTGGCTTAGAATCTTGCTTAGTCATCAAGTACTTCAACGCGGAATGATTGGTATACACGATGGTGGTAGAAAGGACAAGATAGGGGCGGAATTTTTCAAAAGCATAGACAACAGCTAAAAGATCTTTTTCGGTTGTCGTATAATGCATGTGAGCCCCTGTCATTGTCTTGCTAGCATAGTGGATTGGTTGGAAATGTTTCTTCACTCTTTGGCCCAAAACCGCTCCAATAGCAAAGTCGTTAGCATCACACATCAACTCAAAAGGTAGCTCCCAATTAGGGGTAACCAAGACCGGTGCCTTAGTTAGCTTATCCTCGAGAAGATTGAAGGCTTCAAGACACTCTTTGGAAAAGATGAAAGGAGTATCTTTTTCCAAGAGGTGGGTCATCGGGCGAGCGATTTTAGAAAAATCTTGGATGAATCGACGATAGAAGCTCGCATGACCGAGGAAACTTCTCACACCCTTCACGGTTGAAGGTGGAGGCAATTTAGCAATAACATCGACTTTAGCACGGTCTACTTCAAGACCGGCTTTGGAGATTTTGTGTCCTAGCACGATGCCCTCTTTTACCATGAAATGGAATTTTTCCCAATTTAGAACAAGGCGAGTGTCTTCACACCGCTTAAGCATACGTTCTAAATTGGCAAGGCAAGCAGAGAAAGAATCGCCATAAACCGAGAAATCATCCATGAAGACTTCCATAGTTTCTTCAACCATGTCATGGAAGATAGCCATCATACACCTTTGGAATGTCCCAAGAGCATTGCATAAAACGAAAGGCATGCGTTTGTAAGCAAATGTTCCGTAGGGACAAGTGAATGTGGTTTTCTCTTGGTCTTTGGGATTGATGGGAATTTGAAAATACCCAGAGAAACCGTCTAAAAAGCAGTATTAGTCATTATCCGCTAGACGTTCAAGCATTTGGTCCATGAAAGGAAGGGGAAAATGATCCTTTCTCGTAGCATCATTGAGTTTGCGATAGTCTATTCAAACTCTCCACCCTGTAACGAGACGAGTAGGAATCAAATCGTTGTTTTCATTGGGAACAATGGTGATTCCGCCTTTCTTAGGCACACAATGGACGGGACTAACCCACGGTGAATCCGAGATAGGATAGATCATTCCCGCATCAGGAAGTTTGATAACCTCTTTTTTGATTACGTCATGGATCTTAGGATTCACCCTTCGTTGGCTTTGAATAGTGGGTTTAAAGTCGTCCTCCATGAGAATTTTATGTGTGCAAAAGTGAGGATCAATTCCACGAATATCAGAGATCTTCCAAGCAATCGCTTTCTTGTGATTCTTCAGCACGGCGATAAGTCGGGATTTTTCTTCTTCTTTCAAGTCCTTAGCGATGATGACCGGTAACGTCTTGTTGTCTTCAAGGAAAGCGTACTCGAGATGAGACGGAAGATCCTTAAGCTCTAAATCCGGAGGATTTTCGATGGACGGCGTAGTCAAATTCGGAACATCGATAGAGATATCTTTAGGAGATGGTGGAGAAGTTTGGTCCTCATTGAGAAGTTTCTCAATGGTACGAATGTCTTCATCCCAATCGGTGGGAGAACCATCATACTTAAGATCGAGAGGACCCAAGCTAGCTTCAAAATCATCTAAGTCACTTTCTGCAAAAGGAGTCAACGACGGAGAAATTGAGGTAACGGTCTCAACATTGGGTAGAGAAGAAGAACCACTTTTACAAGCGTCTTTGAAATGTTCTTCACAAGCCTCATCAAGAACATCAATGAAATTAACACTCTCGTTTTCCGAAGGCTGCTTAGAAACTTTACCCATGTTGAAGACGATTTTATCGTCAACAACTCTCATGATTAATTCGCCAGCGGCTACATCAATGAGAGTGCGACCGATCCTCAGGAATGGACGTCCAACGATAATGGAACACGAGGATCCATCTCGTAGTCAACGACAACAAAATCCGCCAGGAAGGTGAATTTGTCAACGCCAACGAAGACGTCTTCGGCTATCCCCACTGGATAAGCAACCTTACGGTTGGCTAATTCCAAAGTCATTCGTGTAGGGACTAGCTCGGGGAGAGATAATTGCTTCCAAACACTTAATGGCATTAAGTTAATACTGACACCTAGATCGGCTAGGGCCATGCAATTCTCTACTCCCGGGAAGTTGCAAGGAATCAAGAAACGACCCGGATCACCAAGTTTGGTTGGCAATTTCCTTAAGAGCACTGCGGAGCAGTTCTCGTTAAGTTGGGTCTGAGCAATGTCAAGAAGCTTCTCTTTGTCACTAAGAAGATCTTTAAACATCTTCGCATATTTGGGCATGTGAGCGAGAGCCTCAGCAAAGGAGATATTGAAATTCAGTTGTTTGAACATTTTAAGAAAGTTCGAAACCTGAATATCATCCTTGTTCTTCAATTTCTCTTTCCTCAACCTCGAAGGATAAGGTATATTGGGTTGAGATGAAGGGTTTGGGATAGAATTCGCACTCACATCCTTGGGTGGGGGAGGGGTAGAAGTAGAAGGTGGTGGGATTGGAGAAGTAGAAGTTGGATGAATAGAAGATGGAGGATTCGGAGAAGGAGACTCGTTTTCCTTTGTTACAATCACCGGTGTAGGTGTAGGAAGCTCGGGTTCCTTTAAACCTTTTCCACTACGAGTGGTGATTGCTTTCATCTCCCCTCTTGGATTAGCAACGGTGTTACTCGGAAGAGAACCCGATCCAGAGGCTTGATTACTAGGGAAGAAACTAGCCATCATATTCCTCAATTCATTCGTTTGACTTGCCAAAGTGTTTCGCATATCAACTCGAAGATCATTTCATTGCTTTACCATATCTGCTTTCATGTTGTCCATTTCCCGCTGAAGATTTTGCACGATCACATCGTTTGTCCTCATGTAGGTTTCAACATCTTGGTGTAAGGCTGTGGGTTGGTTAAGAGGAGGAGCATGGTAGGCAGGTGGTTGATAAGCAGGTTGTTGGTAAACTTGGTTGTTTCTTTGAGGTGGATATGGATTTCTTTGGTTTGGATATTGATTTGGAGCACGAGGTTGAGTTTGATTGTTGTGATTAAGGTTGTTTGGGTTTTGTGGGGGAAAACCAGGTGGTGAAAGAAAGTTGTTTGAGCGATAGCTGAGCAAATCGCGGTCACCTTGAGGACGTGCTTGATATCCTCCTGTAGCATAGGTACCGTTGGCGGCATACACATTTTCCGGATTGTCGTGAGTCGAAGGACAATCGGTGTATGAGTGAGATCCCCCGCATATATCACATGACTGGTTCAAAACATTAGCTTGGACATTGAATTGTTTGGCATTGTTGGCAGTTTGTAAAGCAAGCGATTCCACAAGCGAAATAAGCTTATCAATTCGTTTGTCGGCATCACTAGTTCTAGCACTTGCTACATTAGTTCTAACACTCTTGGTTTGTACTCTAGATTTGTTCTCAATAATATCCCAAGCAGCATTAGAAGACTTAACCAAAATATTACCACCCCCCCCCCCCCCCCCCCCCGAGGCACTGTTTAGTGAATCTTGGTCATTCATGCTTAACCCATTGTAAAAAGTATTGATTTGATGTACTTTTGTTAAACCATGTTGTGGACACTTTCGTAAAAGTTCCTTAAAACGGTCCCAAGATTCACTAAAAGACTCACCGTACTTTTGTTCAAAGGTAATAATTTCATTCCGCAAAGCGGTAGTACGTGAACGTGGGAAAAATTAGTTGATAAACTTGGTCTCTAAATCCGTCCACGTAAGAATACTTTGTGGCGGTTCCTTATCAAGCCAATTCCGGGCTTGTCCCTCTAAGGAGAAAGGAAAAAGTTGCAAGCGAATCACTTCTTGTGATACCCCATTGTACTTAACCGTATTGGTAAGCTGAAGAAACCTTTTAATGTGGTCATGAGGATCATCAAGTGAGCGGCCCAAGAAGGGTTGAGCAGAGACCATTTGGATAAAGCCAGATTTGAGTTCAAAGTTGTTGGCTCCAATCTCAGGAATGACAATTGCATCGGTGTTGCCTTCTACGTGCGATTGCAAAAGCTCGATCATTGGTTGATTGTCCATGGTGAAAATTGGTTGAGTAATGACTTCGGCTTGAGCTACTCTTTTCTTACGAGCATGAGTACGCATGCACACCTACAAAAAGATTAGAAAAATAGAAAGGAAATATTTTTGGTTTTTATGGTTTTTCAATTTTTTTTTGTATTTTTGAAGATTTTATATTTTTTTTGGATTTTTGAAAATTTTAAAGCAAGGAAAATAACGTTCAAAGAAGAACGGATCCCAAAATCCAATGCGTCTCTCACTAAAAACCTTTAATCTTAACGAAAAGAACCGGCAGCGGCGCCATTTAATACTAGGTTTTGCAACCAGGTATAAAATCTTATCGTCCGAATCTCTTCGAATTGACTATTGGTTCAAAGTGCGACTCAATTGTTCTTGGTGGAAACGAAAATGGTTTTGGTTGATTATCTATTTTAAACTAATAACAAATAAGTAAGTGTCGAAGAGTAAAATTAAAGCTTTAAAAGATTAAACTAAATTGACAAGTTAAAAATAAATGCTTGAAAACGTAAAGAAAAGATTAGAAAAATATTTGAACACTTAATAAATCTAACATTTGAAAACTTTGCCAAAAACAAGAAATTAAGTCCGTCGGAACCCCTGGTCGGAATCCCGTCGGAATATGGTGATCAGAATAGACTAATCGGAATAACGTAACTGGAGCAATCAGAATATGGGAAACAAGCACCAATCGGAATGTTGGAAAAGTTCTAATCGGAATACTTGAAAACTACACCTGTCGGAATATCTTAGAACAAGGCTAATCGGAATAATATTAAACCCTATTCCGATCCAAGGTGATCGGAATACATATGCTCAAATCGGAAAGATGAAAACCCTTTTCCAATCTATGTGATCGGAATGAGGGAGTGGGTGCTGGTCGGAATGTAGCTGATCGGAAAAGGGATTATACCTTTTCTGATTTATATGGGATTCGATAAAAAGCTAGTAATAAGATATTTTGATAAGCTAATCACCAAACTTGAAAGAATCTATAATAAAATGAACTAAATAAGCACAAATAAGAACTTATCCAAACTTAAAATAAGCAAACTTTTAAATCAAATCATAAAAAGATGAACTTTTTAAGAAAACTTTTAAAAGTAAATAAGCTAAAAGAAGCGAATAAGCCAATAAGCACACAAATCTTAAAGCTTAATCGAATGAAAGCTTATGTAAGCATAAAATGATTAACTTTTTAAGCACGAAATCATTAAGAACAACACGGATCAAATGAAATTCGCACCAAAATTAATCTAAAAATCAAAGAAAGGTAGAATGAGATGAAAGATTAAAAGCTTAACTAGAACTTGATTAATGAAATCAACAATACACAAATGTTTAATCTTGAAAGATTAAAAGAAAGAAAGATGAAAACTTAGTGAGAGAAAGTGGAGAACTTTCTCTCTCTAAAAACTAGAAAGAAAAGTGAAAAATGAAAACTAAAACTAAAAACTAACCACCCTCCTAATGTGTATTAGGAGGGTATTTATAGGGAAAAATGGAAGGAGTGCATGTGTTGCCTCTTCTTTCTTTCTTTCTTCACGTCTTCTCGACTCGATTTAATTCTTTGTCTTTTCTCGACGTCGTCTCGAGATCTGAACTTGTCTTGATAATTTTCTTCTTTAATTTAGACTCGAGTTCTTCGACTTCATTAAACTTCCGTCTTTAGACTTTTTCTTCGATAAATATTCAGAATAGGCCTTGGACTTTCATTCTTTTTGCACTCTTGATCTTTTGACTTCGTCTTTTCCCATTTTCTTCGATAAAAGCCCGTGAAAACCCGTGTTTTCTTCCTTTTTCATCTTTTGGTCCTAAAACACAATAAAAACACAAACCACGCATAATTCCGACTTTTACGACATAAATTACACGTTTTGGTCTTGTTATTATTGGAAATAAGTGGTAAAAGGATAAGTGTTTTTACACTTATTAGAACCAAACACTAAGATGGCTCATCAACCCATGATGGACATCTAACCTTCTACCATATATATATACCTCATTTATATTCTCTAAGCATCTCATTACACCCCTCTATAAATCCCTTAACTTAGTTTACTTCATAACCCATCTCGTTAACATTTTACCCAAAACAGTCCCGGTTTTTAGGTCTCTAAACTATAAGCCAAATGCCCACCTAAACATACCCATGATCTCTTTAAAGGAAAACCTATGCCCTTACATATGTTAGCTAACTCCTCCCTTTTGTCCCAACCTTAAGGCTACTGTTAAGGCCCCGATATATATATATATATATATATATATATATATATATATATATATATATATATATATATATATATATATATATATATATATATATATATATATATATATATATATATATATATATATATATATATATATATATATATATATATATATATATATATATATATATATATATATATATATATATATATATATATATATATATATATATATATATATATATATATATATATATATATATATATATATATATATATATATATATATATATATATATATATATATATATATATATATATATATATATATATATATACTTCTTCCTATCCGTATTTTACCGATTTTGAACATACAAAAAGTTTGTTATGATTAGGGGGTCTTACCCTAACCCATTTGCTTAGCCACCCTTCAGGTCTCTTATTTAATATATAAAACAACACCCATGCTCATTAGAGGGCTCAAGTGTACTCCTAAGTACCCCAATCACCTTAAAACATTAAATTAAACCCGACTGATTTCAATATTGTTTTGACCTCCGACTGATGTAACCTGTTTTTGACCCACCTCCCTACCTCCAATTTAGTTCTCATTTCTTTCATTTGAAAGCCACTTCAATTACCTATTCAGGGATGCTTGGATCGCAAAATAAGGGTTTGTAGAACTCTAGATATGATCAAAACAAGTGACCTAAAATTCTACACAGTTTTTAAAAACGAATTTAACACAATTAGCTTAATTAATTACTATCACCATGTATAATAATTATCTCTAATTAATCTAATAATTATAATATCATATACATATAGATTTTAATTCAAACCCTAACCTAAATCCAACATGTATTGATTAATAATGCTTTAAAAATAATTTAATTGAAAAGAGGATCAAAAGGTTATACCTTAAAATTAATGGAAGATGAAAATTACGAAGAAACCCTAAAAGACTCCATTGATGCCGACTTATTTTTGATTTCCAGGGGATTATGAAGTGTTTTTATTAATAAAAACATTATATACTTATTCCTAACAAGTCCTAACCCAAGTACACAAGCCCACTTTCCTTTTTTTCCTTTTTTTTCTTTCCTTTTGTTTTAATTGTATACAACCGACCCCTATCCCATAAATTTCGTTTTTTTAATTTAAATTATTAATAATTATAATAATAATATTACCTTAATTTTCCTTAATTTATTTCAGCTTCTAAAGCAACCAAAACCTCAAAACCGTAAAACTAGTCAAATTTACGCGTATACCGTAAAAGACGTAAAAATATACAGTTTTATAGAAACTATTGAAATATTAAATAAACTAATTAACTAAGTCCTAAATGACTTAAAACCATCCCGAAAAATACTCCCGTGACTAAATACCTCTTCCGAGACCCCTAAATGCAAAACCCTAAACCGTAAAAATATGATTTTCTATAATACATATACGTATACGTAAAACCACTAAATAACACCATATCATTTCATAGTCACTACCATGTGAGCTCATGAACAGGAAAACATCATACATCGTTTCACTCACAAGGTACACCGTACCCGAAACGATATCCAAACCACAATCTATACACACCAATTAGCACATAAACACATAAAGACACGTAATTTCACGAAATATGCACAAACATAAAACTAAGTGACTAACCTCAAAACCGCGGTTGTCACATCACTCCCTCCTAATATAAATCTCGTCCCGAGATTTACTCTTTAGGATCAAACACACAAACCTCAAATCACATGTGGATACTTGTTCTAAATGAACTCCTCTCATTTCCATGTGTACTTTAGTTCACGTCTCAAATTACCACATATACTAACCAACAATATTTAAATTCATTCCGAAACTCTTGACCTCACAGCCAATAAATCTCACAACTGACTCTTATTAACACAAATCCCGAATAAGCGAACATGCAAATATGCATTCTGAAACAACATTTATCAATCTTAATACATGAAATATATCATGTATACCACTCAATTATCCCAGGTAATTATATACTCATAAGCTACTGGTCCGATCTTTCCAAAGATCATAAATAGACCTACAAAACTCTACATCAACTTTTCCATTTTACCAAAACATACCACCCGTTACTATGGGTGAAACTTCCTACATAACTTTGTCACTAAACTCTAGTGGTTTCATCCTTTTCAACATAGCATATCTTGTTTCTCTCATCCTTTCCCACAAACACCATTTCTACATTAGTAGTCTCTTTCACGAATTTTAGTCCACCATAAGGACAACTCATGTAACAGCCCATTTTGATAATGGAATGTCACGCGTAATTATGGCGTGTCATCAAAGCATACAAGGATAAATGTCTAAAACACTACATGACCATAGGGATAACCGGAATCAAACATCGGTTCCCAAACATAAGCCCAAAACATAATAAAGCAAAAGAAATGAAAGGACTAAACAAGCATAAGTATATGAAGGCAAAAAGGAAAAGAAGTCTCTAGCAGCTTCCATCCTATGCACGTCCTCCAAATTCTCGGGTCTTTCCTAGGGTACCTGCCGTTTTGGGACATGGAAAGGAAAGTAACGGCTGAGCAAAACGCTCAGTGCACGGATATAGACATAGTATGAATGACTAAAACACAATAAAGACTTAATAGCAGCGGAAATGTATAAGTCCTGGAAAACCTAGAACATGTTCATAAAACTGGTTTTATAGTTTGAAAAGCCTTATGTTTATCTTATGAAAACTGTTTAACATATTTTACCATTAGCCAATATAGGTCATGAAAATCCACCGTGTATGAATACTTGGAGTGGTGACCTCATCATGCAAATTAGAGGGGCTGCCTCTAATTTAATATACTTGTTTTGGGTAGGAGGGATCAGCTCCTTGTGAAGGATGCAAGGCACACACCACATTCACACTGAGTAATCTGCTTGAAAACATGTAACTAGGATGCACCCACACGCCCCACATGATAAATATAATAAATGGCCAAAAGCTGAAGGGACGCCACGAGCAATCACTCCGCCGTGGTGAAGTCATAACATCAGTGCCTCTAATGTTATGGTTATGGTACCTCCATAACTAGGTGAAACTGGTCATGCATGTATATGGCTATAGGTATTCTAATTTAAACATGAGCTAGTCAAACATATAAACTTATACTACGGGAAAACATTTGGCTGCATACGAGAAATCCTAATAAGGAAAGAATGTCCATACTGAAAGGACGAGAATCCGTACCTTATGTCCAGTGAACGAAGAAGACGAATGGAAGAGAGTCCTACTTCGGTATCACTAATGTTACATAAATACATACGTGTATAAGTATCTGATTACTACATACGTAACTGGTTTTATGTCATGTCTTAGCTTATTTTATACGTTCATGTCATGTTTTACTGTTTTAAGCTTTAAACCGTGTTTATCTTATATTCTGTCTATTCTAATTAAGTATTTCTGGTATTTCATGTATTATTATACTTAAAATAATAAGTAACTTTTCAAAAATAGCAGGTTTCCTAAAATAGAAAGTTTCCAAATATAGAAAGTTTCCAAAAATAGAAAGTTACCAAAAATAGGAAGTTTCCAAAAATAGAAAGTTTCCAAAAATAGAAAGTTTCCAAAAATAGAAAGTTTCCAAAAATAGAATTACTGCTTAAAATAGATAAGTTTCTAAAAATAGAAAGTTTCCATAAATAGATCAGCTGCCTGAATTAAATAAGTTTCTAAAAATAGAAAGTTTCCATAAATAGATTAGCTGCCTTAATTGAATAAGTTTCTAAAAATAGAATGTTTCTATAATTATATATAAGCTAGTTAAATAAGCTAAGTATATAAGCTTAAGTGTTTTCTGATTATTTTTCTAAGTCATAATGATATAAGGTATAGTTTATTAATTATTACATGTAATTTAAATAAACTATAGGTTAAAAATATTTAATTAAATATATCATGTTTTTAATTAAATAAAGCTAAATACTTAGGTTAAAACACGTATTATTAATTATTAATAATATAACCTAATTCATGTTAATTAGTTAATTATAGCCATGGTTTTTAATAATTAATTAATTATAAAGTGTAAAAAAATATAAATACTTAGGTTAAAAATTCCATGATCTAATAATTAAATTATAACCTAAGTCATGTTTTATTAAATTAATATGTCATGTTCTATTAATTTAATTTTTAACATATGATTATTAAAACATAACCTTAACATAAACCATGAACCGGATCGTGACTAGAAACCATGATCCGGACCCGTAATCAACACCATACCCCGAACCACTTCGGGGTTCTCCCTTGTTTGCTGCTGTCGTGGGACCCACACCACCAAACCGAGACCATGAGGTCTCGATGGTGGTCCATAAGCCAAGCCGAGACCCCCCCCTTGGTCTCGGTTAGGCGCCGGCCTACATCAAACACCCCAAAAATCCTTGTTTTGATTTACCCCATAACCATTTACATGTTTAATTAATGTTTTTAATTATTTTTTAAAAACATCATGATCTTATGTAATTTATTAAATCAAAACATAAAAGAAAATGATTAAAAGGTTATACCGAATACGTGGATCGATCAAGGATGAACACACACGAATGCTTGTAATAATTACAAGGTTAAAATCAAACCGAATCACCCCTCCATGGTGATTGTAGGTGGCGGCCAAAGGGACAAAAAGAAGAAGGAAGAAAACTTTTAGGGTTTTTTGTTATTTTTCCTGTAATGTGAAAATGACCAAAATATTTCCTAATTCTATGTTTTAGTAAAAATTAAAATGGGCTTGGCCCATTCTTCCTTCCTAATTTCGTGGGTAGGGGTCCACATAATGGTAACCCGTACATTTCTCGAGTCTAAATAACATAGTGTGTTCTCGTGTTCGTAATTTGCGTGTTTTAATTAGTTATCGATCGTGACTTAATATATTTATTCGTGTTCGTGATAAATATATATATATATGTAATTAATATTAGCTCATGATTAAATTACGTTCATGATTTCATGATCGCATGTTCGTGATTATTTATAATTTGAATAATTATAGTGTGTTCATACGTAATAAATACTTATCGTGTTCTAACACGTACATAATACTTAAAATTCTTATACGTGAACGTAAACATATTATAAAAGGAACGTTCTAATTATGTACGTACGATCTTAAGGGTACTATTCATGGTAAAAGCATGCGGGTTTTACAACTCTTCCCCCCTAAAAAGAATAATTCGTTCGCGAATTATAGATAACGTAAATGAAATAGAAACATACCCAATCAACTGAGAGGGTATGTAAGATAATGAACGAGCAGGAGACCTGGCAGAAGGAACGCGGAACGTGACATGTCTTGAAAGGACACGGAACGTGACATGACTGAAAGGACATATCTAATTGATAAGAGGCAAACGGATAAGAAGTCCGGATAAACTTGTCCATTCCCAAGTGGCTTCCCTCTTGGAACGGTACCTTCACAAGATCTTGACACAAATGATAAATATTGGTCCTCCTAACCTTGACTTGGAATACGAAGAAATTCTTGGTTATCAACTTAAGGTAGATCCCCTAAATTTGATCGAGGGAATAAGAATTAATGTGTAAAGGCAACTAAAACGTTATCGTGCAAAACACTTTAACTTAACTGATAAGTAGCAACGATGCGCGAGACACAAAGAAACGTAGTACGTGAAAAATTTTGAACGTGACACGTGAAAATTTTTGAACGTGATACGTTGAGATATGATGAGTGTAGTATGAGTGAACATATCGCGACCATGATACGTGTGACATATCTTGATCCTGATATGAGGAACGTGGAATGTACATGACATGTGAAACATATCGTGAACATAGAATATAATGGCGGTAACGCCAAACGTTACAAGGTGAGACATAGAATATGACGAGAAACGTCTATCTGAGGATAGGGAGTTATACTAAACTTGGGTCTAGTCTCTCAAGTTCTTGCAAAACCTCCCAGAATGAGAAAAATGTACGTAAAATCGTAAGCCCAGATACGATCATGAACGTAAATAGTGTCATGAACGCGAGCGAGAAAGAAAGTCATGGAATCAGAATGAAGACGTGAAGTAATTAAGGAGTACAATTGCGAATCTTTGTCTGACCCGATAGCTGAGGGATTACAAGTGGTCGGATGAGCCTTGGCGTGGAATATGTCCGATAAATCTGTTGGTTCTGAATTCCGTACGGATGTAAGGATTCTGCAGACTTGATCAAACTGTTGACAATAACCTAGATAACATCATGCTTCTTCTGAGTTTGCTGTAATCTGGTAACTAAAATCCATGGAGATCTTGTCCCTTTTCGATTCACAGTTTCAGATGATGAAAATATCCCAGTCTGTTGGTGTCCTATCTTAACCTGTTTGTATGACAGGTATGAAGATATGAACGTAACTGTATCTTGCTTCATCGAACTTGATACATAGGAGTTTGCGAAACTCTGAGTCTATGAACCTAAACTTCTCTTAGCGTAGGATTTTCTATAACACCTAATGTAATGTAGGGTTATCTCCTTTACGCATAAGCTGAGTCATGGTCAGATTAACCATGCAAATCCATGTGATCCAGCATGTCACTGTAATCAACCAGAATTGATATTAGGAAAATTTCCACGGTAAAATTTCTCTTGTCATAGAATCTGCAACATAGTGCAGATATGGTCTTCCTGTTCTTCTCTAGGCTTAGAGGACATTAGGTTATCCTCAATGAAAACACTGATGAATTTGCTATGAGTTCATTGAAACTCATTCTTATAATGCCGTTGGAGCATTGATGAGACTAATTCAAAATCATAAATCTAGCTTGACGAGTCATGTACGAATAGCAGTCATGGACATGTCCTGCTCTTTCATCGTCACTAATGGAAGCATGATCATGAGTTCGATCTTGGAAAAGTGATTAACACTATAAGGTCAATTGGACATGTTGTGAATACGTGGAGGAGAATAATGGTCATGATTGGTGATTTATTTAAATCGACGGTAGTCGACACATAATCTCATGGTACCATCCTTCTCCTTGTAGGTTCTTCTGGAATGTATAGGAAGATTTTGGAATAATCAACTGGCTATGCGTAAAAGACTTAAGTGGTCGTGTCTTACTGACAGCTAGAACATTTCAGCGACCATGGCTAACAACGTACATGCTTGTAACCATTGATAATTTGTACATATTTTCCCGATGGAAAATCAAGCTGAAAGTATTCAGGAGCCTGAACATTTCTGTACATAATTATGAATCGTAGCATGGTGTGCTGTTCATAGTCCATAATTAGGATAAAATTCATCTCGTGTCTGTCCGAGGAAATGCGTTAGCAGCTTGGATCTCATCATTAAGCTGAAGGAAAACCTTCGTATACGTGGGAATACGAAAGGCGTCCTTCATGGTCAAGAATATATGAAATATGGTGAAACAAATGAAAGTGACATCGGCAACGTAACAGTTCTCACTGATGCGCCGGTAATGGTATTGAAATTCTTGTGGCCTGATTAATACATGGCACAACAAAATGGATATACCCTTGGAGGGTACCCTGAATTTCTTAGAAATGTTCCATAGTTGGGCGTGAGTCATGTGTCTTGACTCGTGTCTTGGAACTATAAGTATGACATATGTCTTGACTGGTGTCTTGACATGTGTCTTCAGAAAGTATACGTGAGACATGTGTCTTGTCTGATTTCTTGACATGTGTCTCGAGACGTAAAACAATAGAGCTACAATATTAGGTTATTATGCCATAATTTGCGGATCGGTTGGACTACTGATCATTTGTATGTCTGATCACGTCCGCGGCCGGAGCCTCGGTTGTGATTTCTAGGATAGTTTCTGTCATAGTAGTGGTTACTATCGTCCTGTCTGTTAGTTCCATGACGGTCATTCTCATCACCGTGATTCATGTAACTATTCAGCTGAGTGGCCGGCTGGTATCGGTTTGCACTCATATGGCTGAAATGATAGCTGAATGACGTGTGACATGTACTAAGAATTAGGGACAATGATTGATGAAAATCGTCTGATGATGAAGCATCTTCTCGTCCAATTGCTTTTCTCTGACGCCTTTGTCTTCGTCTTGTAGGATCTCCAGGTTGTGAACAGCATCCGCATCTCGTAGCGTCTCCGAACATCAGCAGCATCAACCTTTAGTAACATCTCCAAGTTATGAGCGGCATCAGCAATCTTGTAGAATATCAACAATTGAAAATATGCCTGAGATGATTCAGAATCGACTAGCGAACACTCGTGAAGTATTGCAAGTGAAATACACATGGATTTAGGTACGTGTAATACACATGGAATACGGTACATGGAGTACACATGGAATGCACATGAAATGATCGGTATTAGGGTCGATCATTTGTCATGATTTAAGGAAAGTATATCGGTTAAACGGTTATGAAAACCATCATGATAACCTGGCAGTATTAGCATAGACATCACTCTAGTTGTATCGAAAAACGTTAAAGTGTGGTTACACAAAATTCAACGATGAGTTGCCTGACAGTATGATCAGTGAAAACCAACCATGACTATCATGAAAGCAGGATTCAATGAAATCCAACAATGCCTTGCATGAAAGCATAAATAACAAAAGAGGCGTAAAACGTAATCAACATGAAGACGGAATTATCATGAAGAAACATGAAACCATCTATCATGAAGGGGTGTATAACATAATCAGCACGAAACTGGAGTTAACCATGACAGTATGAAAACATACTTGACATAAAAACATATTAACTTATGAGGGGACATGAAAAAAATTAGGCCAGTAAATCATGAGAAAAACTTAATGCATGAAAAACAGTGCATGAATGCGTAATGTAGTTTATAAAAACCTTTATATGTGCGAGGGGACGCCTATGGGTCGGTCCCAAAACAAAAGACATGGCAAGGGGACGCCTATGGGTCGGTCCCAAAGTTAAAAGTTTCGATAAAAGAACATGTGACTAAATAGGGCCAGTCCTGTACCAACCATTACTTAGTCATAACTCGTGCAACAATGATACATGAAACATAAATAAATGAAACTCATCTGTTAAAACTTACCAGAAAAAATTTTATGTGACTAATTATGAACTACTGGGATTCAATCCACATAGCCACAGTTCACGAGGAACATTATGAATGAAACAATGACACATAACTCAATATGAATTACGGTTTTCCATCCATATTAGTAAAACAATATCGATGAAAACATCAAGGTTAAAACCTCAAGGTGCTGAAAACATCATGGTTAAAACAACAATGCGCTGAAAACATCAATACAAGGAATAACAAACGTTGGCTTAGGAAGCTCCTAGTGACTACCCACTAGTCACAGGTCAAGTTTTAGAGCCTACAGGTCGAAGCCTTGTCTCTGATACCATAATTGTTACACCCCATTTTGATAATGGAATGTCACGCGTAATTATGGCGTGTCATCAAAGCATACAAGGATAAATGTCTAAAACATTACATTACCATAGGGATAACCGGAATCAAACATCGGTTCCCAAACATAAGCCCAAAACATAATAAAGCAAAATAAATGAATGAAAGACTAAACAAGCATAAGTATATGAAGGCAAAAAGGAAAAGAAGTCTCTAGCAGCTTCCATCCTATTCACGTCCTCCAAATGCTCGGGTCTTTCCTAGGGTACCTGCCGTTTTGGGACATGGAAAGGAAAGTAACGGCTGAGCAAAACGCTCAGTGCACGGATATAGACATAGTATGAATGACTAAAACATAATAAAGACTTAATAGCAGCGGAAATGTATAAGTCCTGGAAAACCTGGAACATGTTCATAAAACTGGTTTTATAGTTTGAAAAACCTTATGTTTATCTTATGAAAACTGTTTAACATATTTTACCATTAGCCAATATAGGTCATGAAAATCCACCGTGCATTAATACTTAGAGGGGTGACCTCATCATGCAAATTAGAGGGGCTGCCTCTAATTTAATATACTGGTTTTGGGTAGGAGGGATCAGCTCCTTATGAAGGATGCAAGTCACACACCACATTCACACTGAGTAATCTGCTTGAAAACATGTAACTAGGATGCACCCATACGCCCCACATGATAAATTTAATAAATGGCCAAAAGCTTAAGGGACGCCACGAGCAATCACTCCGCCGTGGTGAAGTCATAACATCAGTGCCTCTAATGTTATGGTTATGGTACCTCCATAACTAGGTGAAACTGGTCATGCATGTATATGGCTATAGGTATTCTAATTTAAACATAAGCAAGTCAAACATATAAACTTATACTACGAGAAAACATTTGGCTGCATACAGGAAATCCTAATAAGGAAAGAATGTCCATACTGAAAGGACGGGAATCCGTATCTTATGTACAGTGAACGAAGAAGACGAATGGAAGAGAGTCCTACTTCGGTATCACTAATGCTACATAAATACATACGTGTATAAGTATCTGATTACTACATATGTAACTTGTTTTATGTCATGTCTTAGCTTATTTTATACGTTCATGTCATGTTTTTCTGTTTTAAGCTTTAAACCGTGTTTATCTTATATTCTGTCTATTCTGATTAAGTATTTCTGGTATTTCATGTATTATTATAATTACTGTGTAATAATAAGTAACTTTCCAAAAATAGCAGGTTTCCTAAAATAGAAAGTTTCCAAAAATAGAAAGTTTCCAAAAATAGAAAGTTACCAAAAATAGAAAGTTTCCAAAAATAGAAAGTTTCCAAAAATAGAATTACTGTTTAAAATAGATAAGTTTCTAAAAATGGAAAGTTTCCATAAATAGATGAGCTGCCTGAATTAAATAAGTTTCTAAAAATAGAAAGTTTCCATAAATAGATTAGCTGCCTTAATTGAATAAGTTTCTAAAAACAGAAAGTTTCCATAATTAGATATAAGCTGGTTAAATAAGCTAAGTATATAAGCTTAAGTGTTTTCTGATTATTTTTCTAAGTCATAATGATATAAGGTATAGTTTATTAATTATTACATGTAATTTAAATAAACTATAGGTTAAAAATATTTAATTAAATATATCATGTTTTTAATTAAATAAAGTTAAATACTTAGGTTAACACATGTAATTAATAATATAACCTAAGTCATGTTAATTAATTCATTATAGCCATGGTTTTTAACAATTAATTAATTATAAAGTCTAGAAAAATATAAATACTTAGGTTAAAAATTCTATGATCTAATAATTAAATTATAACCTAAGTCATGTTTTATTAAATTAATATGTCATGTTCTATTAATTTAATTTTTAACATATGATTATTAAAACATAACCTTAACATAAACCATGAACCGGATCGTGACTAGAAACCATGAACCGGACCCGTAATCAACACCATACCCCGAACCACTTCGGGGTTCTCCCTTGTTGGCTTCTACCGTGGGACCCACACCACCAAACCGAGACCATGAGGTCTCGGTGGTGGTCCATAAGCCAAGCCGAGACCCCCCTGGTCTCGGTTAGGCGCCGGCCTACATCAAACACCCCAAAAATCCTTGTTCTGATTTACCCCATAACCATTTACATGTTTAATTAATGTTTTTTAATTAGTTTTTAAAAACATCGTGATCTTATGTAATTTATTAAATCAAAAAATAAAAGAAAAGGATTAAAAGGTTATACCGAATACGTGGATCGATCAAGGATGAACACACACGAATGCTTGTAATAATTCCAAGGTTAAAATCAAACCGAATCACCCCTCCATGGTGATTTTAGGTGGCGGCCAAAGAGGACAAAAGGAAGAAGGAAGAAAACTTTTAGGGTTTTTTGTTATTTTTCATGTAATGTGAAAATGACCAAAATCTTTCCTAATTCTATGTTTTAGTAAAAATTAAAATGGGCTTGGCCCATTCTTCCTTCCTAATTTCGTGGGTAGGGGCCCACATAAGGGTAACCCATACATTTCTCGAGTCTAAATAACATAGTGTGTTCTCGTGTGTTCTCATGTTCGTAATTTGCGTGTTTTAATTAGTTATCGATCGTGACTTAATATATTTATTCGTGTTCGTGATAAATATATATATACGTAATTAATATTAGCTCGTGATTAAATTACGTTCAGGATTTCATGATCGCATGTTCATGATTAATTATAGTTTGAATAATTATAGTGTGTTCATACGTAATAAATACTTATCGTGTTCTAACACGTACATAATACTTAAAATTATTATCCGTGAACGTAAACATATTATAAAAGGAACGTTCTAATTATGTACGTACGATCATAAGGGTACTATTCATGTTAATATCATGCAGGTTTTACAACTCACCCTATCCTTCCATATAGTGCCTCAAATGGCATTCATCTACTTCTAGTATGATAACTATCATTCAATGAAAACTCAGACATCACTAACGAGTTCCCCACATCCCTCTAAATCAGTCACCCAAGCTCTCAACACGACTTCTATACTTGTATTAATTTCCCACTTCGTCCATCCTTTTCCAATTAGCTGGATATACTCATATCCAATCATGTTCATCAACTCCCTTTAGTCCATACCACAAACTACATAAAATTCCAATTTCCTTACACAAGTGACCTATGACAATATTTCACATATTGATTAGTTTATCACAACGAGGCTCTTCCAATCCAAATCAACTTATGATCTACACACATCACCAAAAGGACTGTTATCTCAGTTAGTCTATCAAATGCCATCCAAACCCATGCTACAACTACTTCCATAAAATTTGGATAGATCATTAGTAGCACCTATACACTTCTTTCTCGCTTTTCTCCATGAAAGATTTTTTTTCCTGATACTCAACACTTCCTTTATACCTACACGATGTCTTACCTTTAAGGTCATAGTGCTCCTCATCTTGTCTCAGTTAGACCAAGCCCTTCGTCTCTCATGACACATCACATCTATAACTCCTCCACCATTCTATTATCAATACTAAGCCTTCTAATCAAACAGTATAGGTCACTACCATTTCCTTTCCACACTACAACAATATTGGCATGCTTAGTTCCTTATTCCACCCATTAGGCTATACCAAAGTTTTACCTTCGGTTCCTATATCGACCTATTTCATTCATGATTCGCATCTATCCACACTTCCTTCTTCTTCTTCAGCTCATGGCATACATCACGATGTTATGCTTCCCGTCTTTCATGTCATCTATACCTCAAAATTTTCCATGTAGGTTCACTTGTTTTCCTCACGACCAGTTATCCTACTCCATCCTAATAGGGACACACTAGAGTTTCTTGTGATTACATGCTGATCACACTATCATATTATACCCATATTAGTTCCCATATGTCTAAACTAAGCCATATTCTAAATTATTACTCAAGTCTCATACTTCTATTATGACTATGCACCTAACATGAGGTACTTTCAGTCATCATCTTCTAGGAATACTTGGTTCTCTCCTTCCATGGTTCTCCCTAATTCCTTCACTATCATGTCCAACCAAAATTTCTCACTCAATTCATCGACTCTATGGAAATCGTTATTACATTGGATAATGCATAAATGTCTCTTCCAAAGATCTTTCATAATACCTTCACAAAACCGAGACTCTCTAATCACTTGTCCACGAATTTATTCAGCTCCAGCTTCACTACTCATCCATCGATATCGACTACCCAGAGATTCAATCTTCGTGTAGCACGCGACTCCCTCTTGTTACTTCCACAAGTCCTTTAACTCATATGTTTTGTAGTCACTCCATCGCGATCTATTGGTCCAGCTCTTCGTAGCTCTACTCTGCTACCTGATTTTTTTTTCCTTCTTCATCTCTAACTGTAAGGAAATTTTTGCATACTTGTACTTGTCACTAATCTAGTACTAGCAACTTCTGCGGCTCCTCCGAGATCTCTTGCATTCTTCTTGCAACTGGCACGTAGTCCTTGCAGCTTCTTGCTTAACGATCTATCTCTTCACGCACTCCTTCTCATCTCCATGATGTTACCTAGGAACTTCACACTACGCAGTATCTTCTAACTTCAAATCTTTTATCACAATATTTCTAAAGGTACTTCAACCCCTCAATGGCTCACTCTTCTTTACTTGTTTTACTTCACCATTAATCAGCTTCCTACCAATCATTCTTTCACATCCATGTTTTCCTTCACGTGTCTACTACAACCTTGCCTCCAAAACTATACCAATTCCCTTGCGTGTTATTTTCCTAATCTTACCATTAGTATAAACTTTCTACTCTACCGTCAAATCCTCTAGTACTTTCATGAATCTCCTAATGGTACTTCAACCAACTTCTCATAGCATGACATCTCGTTCCCATGACCACTCAACTAACTTTACTTACTCCCTTGTTCCCGTAACTAATCTAAGTTTCAAAACTCCACAAATCTTAATCATTCCTTCAACACAACCTTTAAACCAAAACACATCTCTCCATTATAGTATCTAACCATAAGTAATACTACCCAACTCTATCCTCTCATCCTAACGTTCCCACAACCGCATAAATAAATCAACCATGACGTGTAACAAAAGAAGTCCAAACAATCGTGTCCCAAAATAAAATATAGGGTAAAACGAACCCTAGCCAAAACAATTGAAAACAAAACAATGTAATCCGAAAGATCAATGGAGTGTTCCAACAACGAAAAATTAGACTCGTCACGATTAGCATTACCAAATTTTGATATGTTAGAAAATTTAAAAATTTCATCCCAATTAGTTACTTCTCATAAGAACCAAACTCCCATACTACTAAAACCAATCATACTCATTATTAACCATAAACTCATCCTTTATCTTCATTATTTTATCAAGATATCAACTAATTAGTATACTACAATCTTAACCATTATCTTGTTTACCCATATTAAACTTATTTCACTTGTTATTTTGAAACCCATACATGTTTATAAAATACAGTGTTTTTTTATTCTATATTATTATTATTATTATTTTATAAAATCTATTTAGGCTGGTTATAACTAAACTACTACACGTTTACAAGGTGTGATGTTATTATTATCATTACTATAATAAAATATCCCTTTTTACTCTTGCCGTCTAGTTAAATACTTCTAAAATTTTAACTACACTTAAGAAATTTTTTGTAAAATTTCTTTACCCCTTTAAAATGTATAATCACATGTTACATAGAAAACTAATCAATTATTTTCAAGACAAAATTTTTTTTATAGCTTACTACCACAAACTTAAAAAAATATGTAAGTCACGATATCGTACCATACACTTACAAATTTTTTTCAAAACCGTTTTCCTATAATCAGCCACACTTTTTTGTAAGAAAATTTAGTAGTTCTCATTAATTTTAAATACATACCCAAATGTAGACACACATCAAAAGACTCAAAACGTCGTTGGAACTCCATTAAACTCCAGCACCATAAAACACGAGCAAACACAAGGTACGTTCAAGTTATAATAAGTTAATAACTACTGAACGACCATATACCATAACTTAACACATACTAGTATATATGCACCCGCATATATATACCTATTAAATCACCCAAAACATACTCGTTACCATACATGTCAGATCAATAAATCGCGTCATACACTCGTTTTTCCATACGAGAAATCACCATCTTACCACAAGAATCACTAAAAACGAGTCCATCTCGTGTGACCCCATAATCACACAACATGAGTATAACCCAAAACATATAACACACTAAAAAATAGCCATATCGTAGGCAGTTGTTACATAAACCCATATATTATAAATATACCCAAAATCCACATCTCATCGTATACAAGCATGTACTAACCCTCTTTCATGCAATCATACTTGAGAATCCATTGAAGTTGTGGTACTTGTATAACTATGTTGGCCACCATACTTATACAATTACCATTTCCCCAATGCACTCCCTCCTATGATGACACTTATAAGAATCAATACAACATATAACACATAAATCCATCTACTCACATAAGCTCATAACCACCTAACCAATAAGGTCCAAAACACCATCTATTAAAATAACATAGTAAAACTCTTGGGTTACATAAATCCATGGTATAGCTAAAACATCATAAACAAAAACCAAAACGAGAACATAATCAGTTATAAGTCATGTCGCCCATAAGAGTGGAAACAACTTAAAATCCTTCCTATCCACCTACTCCTACATGATTCTTAGGGAACATGACTTAAACATCAAAAGAAAAATACTATACATTAGGTACACCAAATAACTTACTATGGTGAAAGAAATTTATATACCAAAAGCAAAACAGAAATTAACATGTGACTAATTTTGGACGACTATAGTTCAATCCATACTAGTCAAAACTCACAGAAAATGAATTAACAATACTCAGAAAATACAATCAAACCCATACACACATATTCCTATGACGCCTATGTGCAGGGATCCTTAAGCTATAGACTAGGCTACTAGACTAGGCAACCTAATTCTCTATAATCATTGTCTCTAATACCATTCTGTCACACCCCACCATGGCGGAATATGGGTGCGACGTATGGATATCATCACAACAATAGCGTGTCTATAGAGAGAATTATATGAAATAGAAATGTCATAAAAGGTGACAAAAATGTCATGACAATATCTCAACAATGCAGGAGTCTAGGTAAGTAGGTAAAAGTCTCACCTCTTACCAAAGACAAACAAATAAAACAAACATCAACATAATGATACTCGTAGTATCACTTATTCAATCAAAAAAAATAAATCTATGAAGGAACGAGGATCTTCTTCTAAATGCATTCCTACGCGACTCCAATCCTAGCCACTTATGTTCTCACGCTTAACCACATTAATACCTGAAAGAGACTAAAACACGTCAACAATAATGTTGGTGAGAGTCATAGGTTTAGACTCGAACACAAAACAAATTTATAAGCTGTGAATAATAACCATCATCAAAACATATGGACAAGGTGCTACAAATATGCATTAACAACTAACATTCAAGATCAATCATTCCAAACCAAATCCAAAGATCCCAGCCTTACCAAACACCATGGTACCATAGGCGCCCATACACCTATGTACCAATCCCAAGGCCCCGCCTTGTCATTATCCATTGGTCCCATAGATGCTCACACATCTATGTACCTCCCCAAGGCCCCGCCTTTTCAACATCCCCTTGGTACCAAGTTAAACCACAATAATTGAGACGGTACGTGTCCCCTGATCCAAATCATAAACACAATCAAGAATCACATAGCAGTTAATCACATAAGTGTACACACAAGTCTATCACAAACCATAAAAATATTCACAACATTATTTAAAAAATCATACAGTGTCTATTCCATCCCATCTGGAAATCAAATCATAAAAAGACATGGGACTATGAAACTCACCTGATTGAGCTTCTCCAAAAATCCGCGCACTAGCAAAAAGCTAACAAACAAAAGCACACAATCAAAACATAAACCAAACACTAAGATGGCTCATCAACCCATGATGGACATCTAACCTTCTTCCATATATATACCTCATTTATATTCTCGAAGCATCTCATTACACCCCTCTATAAAGCCCTTAACTTAGTTTACTTCATAACCCGTCTCGTTAACATTTTACCTAAAACAGTCCCGGTTTTTAGGTCTCCAAACTATAAGCCAAACGCCCACCTAAACATACCCATGATCTCTGTAAAGGAAAACCTATGCCCTTACATATGTTAGCTAACTCCTCCCTTTTTCCCCAACCTTAAGGCTACTGTTAAGGCCCGGATATATATATATATATATATATATATATATATATATATATATATATATATATATATATATATATATATATATATATATATATATATATATATATATATATATATATATATATATATGTATATATATATATATATATATATATATATATATATATATATATATATATATATATATATATATATATATATACTTCTGCCTATCCGCATTTTACCGATTTTGAACATACAAAAAGTTTGTTATGATTAGGGGGTCTTATCCTAACCCATTTGCTTAGACACCCTTCAGGTATATTATTTAATATATAAACCAACACTCATGCTCATTAGAGGGCTCAAGTGTACTCCTAAGTACCCCAATCACCTTAAAACATTAAATTAAACCCGACTGATTTCAAAACTGTTTTGACCTTCGACTGATGTAACCTGTTTTTGACCCACCTCCCTACCTCCAATTTAGTTCTCGTTTCTTGCATTTTTAAAGCCACTTCAATTACCTATTCAGGGATGCTTGGATCGCAAAATAAGGATTTGTAGAACTCTAGATATGATCAAAACAAGTGACCATGTATAATAATTATCTCTAATTAATCTAATCATTATAATATCATATATATACAGATTTTAATTCAAACCCTAACCTAAATCCATCATGTATTGATTAATAATGCTTTAAAAATAATTTAATTGAAAAGAGGATAAAAGGTTATACCTTAAAATTAATGGAAGATGAAAATTATGAAGAAACCCTAAAAGACTACATTGATGCCAACTTATTTTTTATTTCCAGGGGATTATGAAGTGTTTTTATTAATAAAAACATTATATACTTATTCCTAACAAGTCCTAACCCAAGTACACAAGCCCACTTTCCTTTTTTTCCTTTTTTTTCTTTCCTTTTGTTTTAATTGTATACAACCGGCCTGATTGTGCTAAAATACGACCTTTTAGGAAAAATGCGTAAAAGCATAAAGTATTAAGTGATGATTTAGGAAAATCAAACACTAATGACCCAATGAAGTTCCAAGTTCGTTTCCCAAGGAGGTATATGTGTGTGAGTAATTCGTAATTGGTTTGAGATTAATATTGGATAGAAGGGGGATGAGAAAAGAGGATGACGAAGACGTGAAATTAATTAGTACTACGACGAAACGTAAAACCGTAAAAAGTACAAAAATAAAAATTAATTCTAAAAATTACAAAAAATTCACCAAAAATCAAAATAAATAAAATAAGGGTTTACCAATGATCAAAACTTTTTCAAATCTTTTAATTAATTAAATATTAATTTTTAAATGCTAATTAAAGCCCTAAAAATCAAATTAATTATCAAAAAGCCCAAATAAATATTTTTGAATTGGGAAACCTCTAAAATGACCTAAAAAGTTTAAAAACTATTTTTATAAATTTTTAAACTAAGAAAAACTATTTAAAATGATTTAAAAGCTATTAAAACTTAAAATAATTATAAAAATTAATCTAAAGATGATAAAATTAATCTAAGAGTTGCAAAAATCCTATTTTAATGTATTTAAGCTAAGAAAAATATAAAAAGTGCAAAAATGTGAAATTTAAAAAATAATAATAAAATAATATTAAAATAATATTAAAAATCCAAAAATTATAAAAAATTCTAAAAACTTGCAAACTTGTTTATTTTGACCTAAATAAACAGAAAATGAAAGTGAAATGAACAAAATACCCCTATTGGGCCCTCAAATGGGCCAAAAGCAAATTCAGTCAACCTTAATGGGCTTTTTAGCCCAAAAAGTCATAATAAGCCCAAATGACTTGGAAAAGCCCTATCTGACTCAAGATTCAATTCTAAGCACAAAACTCTGAAGGCCCAAAAGCTGAAAGTGAGCTTATCACAGCTTAATGATCACACAGCTTATGCTTATTGGGCCAATAAGCCCATTAAGCAATAAGCCAATGCCATAAGCTCTAATTTGACACACAACCTTCTTTTGGGATAAAAAAGAGACCTGTAAAAAGAAATTTTGAAAAAGCACACTCAATAAGCCAGAAATAAGCCAAGTACAAACCCACTAATAGACAAAATAGTCGGGTTTTAGTTCTAGGGCACCTCAGGACTTGATTCAACTTGCAAAAGGTTACTGATATGAGCTAAAACTCATATCAATTTATCAACAAATAACCCTAAAACATGAAGCAAAATACCAATTTATCTTGTAAAAACAGTATTATGTGGTATGTTTGTGTTTGTGTACACTTGTGTAGGTAAAAGGATGCATTTTCAAGCAAACAAGGAATAATCAAGCTTAATTTGATGAAAAAGACAAAGAAGGATCAAAAGTGACAAGACTTTGAAGTACAAGGACCTATCATGACAATCTGCCAAAGATGAAGGACCAAAGTGTAAATATTGTAAAAAGTCAAGATCATAGTCAAACAAGGTCAACACTCAAGTCAACTCAGTCAAAGGACCATTTTTGCTCAAGGATGAAGTTTGAAGGACTAAAAATGCCAAAGAAATGAAGCTGCTAGCCTTTAAATGCAATCTGCCAAAGTCTAGGGACTATTTCTGCCTATTTTGGAAAGTTATACAAGAGTGATCCATGTGCTATATTATGGACCAATGAGAAGCCAGGATTAAGTAGACATGGATTGCCACATCTTTGCATTAATTACCCACTACAGCCGCCCTCATTAATGAGTGTATCAAAACAGTGTGATCCGTGTGCATCCAATTCAGCCAGTCATATTATGACACGTGTCATCTTCAAACTATCAAAATATTTCCAGGATCGATTTGAAACTAGAGTGGATTTCATGGAAAGTTATAAACATTAAAACTACTTATTTTTGAGAGACGAATCCATTGGTCATGATCAATTAACATGAAATCAACTCAACAAAGAAACCCCAATTCAAGTTCATACATGCAAAATCAATTCAACAGAATTATGACACGTGGAGACCTGGGATTGGTCCCAACACGTCACCAACCCCAACTGATCTCCTTCTCAAGTCTATAAATAGCTGTTTAGTCTTCATTTCTTGTTGTGTAGTTGTAAGTGTGAAAAACACACACATTTACTTTTCCTCTCATCATTTTCCCTTTTTAGCTAAACTACTCAAGAGTTTGACACACTCTTGAGTTAGTTAGTTAGTTAGTAACCTTTTTAACAGCTTTGTAACAAATCTCCATTAATAAAATTCAAATTCTACTTTTCCCGCCAAATCTTCTCATCATCTTTACTGTTCATATCCTGCTTCCATTGATACTATTGTTGCTGAATTGAGTTTGTTATGATCAAATCTTGATCATAACTGACTTTGAAGGAAGATAGAAGATGTTTGATTGATTTCAGTTCAAGTTCATAGCATTTGTGATGAATTCAAGCCATTATGATGATTCTAGTTGATGAGTAGCTATTTGTTGATTGTAGATAGGTGAATCTAGTGCTAAGGTGGTGGTTAGCACTAGACTAGAGAGTTCAGCACTCCTCTACTGCTCAAAGGTTCCTTCACAAGGTGCTTAAGCTTCTGATTTTTGGTTCCACTCAAATTGTCAAATGCATGATTCATTCCTAGCTTAAATCTTTGATGAATGCATGATAAAACTTGTTTAGATTGATCTTTACTTGATTCTAGTAGTTTGTAGCTTAAGTGTTGCTTATCTGCTTATTGATTTGGATTTTGTCCTAGTTGTTAGCTTATTTCAGTCAATTTTAGCCTTGCTACCATTTTGTGTCCTAGTAGTGTTCATTGCTTTCATATAGCTTTTACACACTTCATTTTGATCACTGATTTTAGTTTGATATGGCTTTTCATTCAGTGTAGACTTGTGCTTAAAAAGTCTTAACAAATTTTCTTAAAGATCAGATAAAGAAGTGTTTGGCATCAGATAAAATTTGATTTTTAAGTGTGGAATTTTGGCAAATAAATGTTCAATTCCAGTCACATAGTCATTACTAAGTGTTTTGAGTCCTTTTCAAGTCAAGTCTAAGGTCAAAAAGGCAATTGGCATTGTAAAAGGTTTGGGTCAATTTTCAGTCAGTTTTGCTTATAAAAGTTGTCATTTTCATTCACTTAGCATTTGTTGGTTTCTTGATGAAATTTTACCAAATCAGTTTCAATTGTAGGTCAATATATGAAGTTTCAGAGTCCATAAGCATTTGATACAGTTTTCATTAAGCAAGAAGAAATAAGCAAAATTCTAAACACATGAGCAAAATGAAGTTTCTGTAAATTGAAAACAGCTTTTTCAAATCTCTTTATCCACTTCACAAACTTGGCAATTTTATTTTACAATATCACTTAGTAGGTGTTGGTGGTTGATTTTTGAGATTTTCAGCTTTTTGAAAAAAAAACTTGGTCAACGCTTGGTCAACATAAGCCAATTTCAGCTTAATTCAATTTCCAAGCTTATTTCTTGATGATTTTTGATGAGATTTGATTTCCCATTCATGTTTTAAGCTCATTAATCAGTTTCAATACGAAAATCTAATTGTGCATGTCTAGATTCTGGTAGAGCTTATTTTGTGCTTTATTGGAAAGTGCTTATCAGAGTTTTAGCAAGTTTTAGCAAATTTCCTCTTTCAGGTCTTGCTTATTTTCAATTTTAAGCACTTTGCAATTGGTTTGATTAGTTTTGGTTGAGAAATAAGCTCAAACGAGCTTATTTGCTTTTGAAACACGTTTTGGCTTAAAAACTTTCTATAATTGCACTTTAGTCCTTTTTGAATTAGATTACTTGTAAACCTGTCTAAACTTACAATTTTTTAGGGGTTTCACCAATCCAGTCCTTGAACTTTGAACTTTGTTAGAAATCAGTTAGTAGTTTTGGAATTTGTTACAATTTGGTTAGTTTGTTACATTGTATACATTTTTGATCCTTTTGGTTAACTGTTTTACCATTTCAGTCCTTGTACTTGTTAAATTTACACTTTGAGCATTTAATTTTTATAGAATTTACATTTTCAGTCCTCTTAGTTGTAAAATTTACATTTTGAGTTTTACTTGAATAAAACTTGGTAATTGCACGATGTTTTACATATAAGTAGAATAATATTTTTCGGTTTTGCAAGTCATTGTTTGAATTAGCAAATAGAATATCCAAAAAAAATATTAACAACCAAAAACAGTTAAAAACCCGATATTGTTAGGACTTTCATTTAGCAAGAACTAAGAAAAACGAACTGCATTATACACAATTTCAAATGGCGCCGCTGCCGGTTCTTTGACTTTACGAGAGACTATCGATTGACGGTTTTCATTGGCTTTTGGGATCCGTTCACCTTGTGAACGTTATTTTTACGTATCATAAATCACAAACAAATAAAAAATCAAAAATATAAAAATATATAAAAACTAAAAAAATTAACAAAACAATTCTTTTCCTAATGAATTGACCAAACAAATTAAAAAATCCAAAAAGCAATCTTTTTCCTAAGAGATTGCACCCAAAAATATATATTATTGGATTCTCTCGGTTTTTATGTACATATAGTATTTTCTCTTAAAAACTCATAAATACAAAAATATTTTCCATATATTATTATAAGTAAATACGTATACGTATAAGAACAACCAATCTACATATTGTCCATAAGTATTGCCAAGGCAATACACCGTGTTGAGGGGCGTTCCGGTCCTTGACACGTGTATCGATCAAACAAAATAAAGCGAGAATAGATAAATACTCTCAATAAGCAACAATTCGAAGAATACGAACATTTAAGTGAATAGAAAGGCGATGTGCTATAAAATGCCATCTAAGGGTCAATAGGTACTTAAGTGCTTCGCGCCACCTAACCCTCCGTTCACTTGTGAGTATTCTATGAAGGAAGGCTTCATTGGGGGTCTTGCACCCAAGTAGTACATACATATATTGTTATTTTCTTGTGGATATTTAATATTGAAACTCGAAGAGGATAATCCTTTTCTCTTCAAAGTCACACGAGAGCTTCTCTCTCATTCCTCGTATTGAGTTGCATGCTCACTCGCGGGCGTGCACAAATACCGATTGGTGTACAACCTCTTCCTCCGAAAAGGAAGAAAAAGAGAAAGAGTAAGCCCACCACCGTCCATCAAGCCGATCACGAGAATCGTGCTTTGACTCCTCCACCACAAGAAGCCATGGCTGTCGATAATCGTTCTTTGATGGAAGGTATGCAAACCAAAGTTCATGGATATGCTAGTGCTATTAGGATTCCCGACATTCCCGCAAATACATTTGAGCTAAAAACGTCTATGATTACTATGGTTTCACAATCACCTTTCTATGGTAACAAGAATTATGATCCTCATGATCACCTTAAGAGATTCCTTTCTCTTTGCAATACCATTAAGCAAAATGGAGTTCCACATGATGCTATTAAGTTGAGGTTAGTGTCATTTTCACTTGAGGGACAAGCTAAGCATTGGTTAGACACTCAACCACCCGATAGTATCACCACATGGGATGGTTTTACCACTAAGTTTTTGAACAAGTTCTTTCCTCCATCTTAGACCATGGCCTTGAGGACCTTAATTATAGGCTTTCAACAAAAACCTAGTCAATCCTTTAGTGATGCTTGGGAAGAGTATAGAGAGTTATTGAGGCGATGCCCTAACCATGGATTGGATGACGTTCACCAAATCAATACCTTCTATGATGGCCTTAAACCTCACCACCAAGATTCACTCAATGCTTCCGCGGGAGGGAATATTCTTCTTAAATCTGTGCAAGAGGCCTTGGACATCATTGAGACTAAAGCAATGGTTCAAACAAACAATCAATTTGAAGAAAGGGTTCATGTTATCCAAAACAATTCTCAAGCACCTTGTGATAACCAACTCCTCAAGTATCAAAAAGAGATCATTCAAAAGATGGATAGATATAGTGAGAGGAATTTGAAGATACAACAAGAAATGCTTCAAGCTCTTAAGACCATTTCATTGAAAAATTCTTCAAATAATGTGAATGCCATTACTCTTTCTTGTGTAACTTGTGGAGGTCCTCATTCTTATGAACAATGTGATAAGGTGCAAGTTTATCAAGGGGAATGCTATGCTTACCAAGAGGAACATCGTGAACACTTCAAGCCAAATATCAATCCAAATAACCTTTCTTACAAGTCCCAAAACTACCTTACTCCACCGGGATTCCCACCCCAACCACCCACCCAAATTCAACAAAATTTTCCTCAAATTTTACCAAGGAATCAAGGGCAAAGACCACCTTACCAAGGAAATAACCACAAGGCACCCAATCATTTTCAACCTCAAGGAAATTACTTCTATCCACCAAACCAAGGGTTTAATCCACCACCTCAATCTTTCCCACAACAAGGTTTTTATCAAGGAAATGTGCAACCTAATCCCATGGATTTGATGCTTCAAAATTTACTTCTTTTGAGAAACAATTGAGAGATAATCAAGAGGAAAATAACAAGAAATTTGCTCTTCTCCAAAACCAAATTATGTATAATCAAAGACCACAAGGGGCTTTACCTTCCAACACACAAACAAATCCAAGGGCAAATGTCAAGGCTATTACAACAAGGAGTGGAAAAACAACAAAGGATCCTTCACCTCCTAAACCTCCTATTGTTCAACCCACTTATGCTCCTACTTGTGACAAGCCCTCTACCTCTACTTCACCACCTCAAAATGCTCCCATTCACTCAAACACACCTTCTCAACCTATTCATACTTCTCCTTTACCGTCTACACTTCCCAATGAAGAAGCTAACAAAGACAAATCTTCCACTACAACACCTATTCCACCTACACCAAAACCTACACTTCCATATCCTTAAAGGTTGAAAAAGGACAAGTTAAAGAACAAGGATGACATCCAAGTCTCCAATTTCTTAAGGATGTTCAAGCAACTCAACATCAATATATCATTTGCGGAAGCTCTTGCTTATATGCCTAAGTTTGCTAAGATGTTCAAGGATTTACTATCAAACAAAGAAAAATTGGTTGATTTGCCCAACACATCCCTTAATGAAAATTGTTCCGCCGTGCTACTTAAAACCTTACCTACAAAACTTGGAGATCCGGGGCGCTTCTTGATACCTTGTAATTTTCCCGGTGTTGAAAATTGCATGGCTTTGGCGGATCTAGGGGCAAGCATTAACCTCATGCCTTTATCGGTTTGGAAAAAACTCTCTCTTCCCGAGCTCACTCCCACTAGGATGACTCTTGAACTAGCCAACCGAACCATAGCTTACCCCGTAGGTATAGCGGAGGATGTGTTTGTAGGTGTGGATAAGTTTACGTTTCCGGCCGACTTTGTAGTGGTTGATTATGACATGGATCCTAGAGTGCCTTTGATTGTTGGTAGACCGTTTTTGAGAACGGGTCATACTTTGATAGATGTGGCGGAAGGAGAACTAATTATGAGAGTAGAAGATGAGAGAGTGGTGTTTAAGTTAGGGAAAGTTTGTGATAGGAAAGAGGTTAAGGAGTCTAGACCTTGTGAGACTATTAACATTGTTGATGTGTTAGATGAGGTGTGTGATGAACACTTTCATGATGCTTGTAAGAGTACTAGTGATGAGATGCCCCATGTTGAAACCGTGGCCTTAATTGCTCCCTCTTTAACACCTTTTGGAGAGAGTGATTTCCTCTTGGAGGAATTTGAGTCAAACTTTGGTGATGATGATTCTCCCATTAATTGGGAAGAAGATATTCTTACAATCCAAAAGTTGCTCAATGAGGACCCTATTCCTTCTCCTATTCCACAAGAAGTTACCATTGAGGAACCTTCCATAGTAAAACCTTCCATAGAGAGTCCACCTCCTATTAAACTTAAGGACCTTCCATCCCACTTAGAGTATGCTTTCTTAGAGGGAAAAGACCAATTACCTGTGATCATTTCTAAAGAGTTGAAAGGGGATGAGAAGGAGCAACTTATTGAAGTCCTTAAGAAACACAAGAAAGCTTTAGCATGGAAAATATCCGACATAAGGGGAATTGATCCACATTTTTGTACACACAAAATCCTTATGGAGGATGACTATAAACCCGCCATTCAAAATCAAAGGAGAGTTAACCGAAAAATCCATGAGGTTATTAAGAAGGAAGTGATTAAACTCTTAGATGCGGGTATGATTTACCCCATTTCTGACTCTCCATGGGTTAGCCCGGTTCATTGTGTTCCAAAGAAGGGTGGAATCACCGTGGTGCCTAATGAGAACAATGAGCTTATTCCCACGAGACTTGTGACCGGTTGGAGAGTTTGTATTGATTATAGGAAACTCAATGAGGTGACTAGGAAAGACCATTTCCCATTACCTTTTATGGATCAAATGCTTGAACGCTTAGCGGGAAATGAGTACTATTGTTTTCTTGATGGCTTTTCGGGTTATTTCCAAATACCCATTGACCCTAAGGATCAAGAAAAGACCACATTCACTTGTCCCTACGGTTCATTTGCTTACAAGAGGATGCCTTTTGGCTTATGTAATGCACCGGGGACGTTTCAAAGGTGCATGATGGCGATTTTCCATGACATGATAGAGCAAACCATGGAGGTTTTTATGGATGGTTTTTCCGTCTTTGGAAATTCATTTACCTCATGTCTCACCAATCTTGAGAGAATGCTTAAGCGTTGTCAGGAAACACGTTTAGTGCTTAATTGGGAGAAATGTCACTTTATGGTGAAAGAGGGAATTGTTTTAGGATACAAAATATCCAACAAGGGATTAGAAGTGGATCGAGCTAAAATTGATGTGATTGTTAAGCTTCCCCCATCCACCACGGTTAAAGGTGTGAGGAGTTTCTTAGGTCATGCGGGATTTTATAGGCGCTTTATACAAGATTTTTCTAAGATAGCTAGACCGATGACTCACCTCTTGGAGAAAGAGGTTCCTTTCATTTTTACCCAAGATTGTTTGGACTCTTTTGAGACTCTTAAGGAGAAATTGACTAAGGCTCCCGTTTTGGTTTCTCCAAATTGGGAATTACCTTTTGAGCTTATGTGTGACGCTAGTCATTATGCGGTGGGGGCCGTCTTAGGACAACGAGTTAATAAGCATTTTCAACCTATACACTATGCGAGTAAAACTATGACCGGTGCACAACTTCATTACACTACCATGGAAAAAGAATTGCTTGCTATAGTATATGCTTTTGAGAAGTTTAGACCATACCTTGTGCTCTCCAAAACCATAGTGTATACGGATCATTCCGCTCTCAAGTATCTTATGACAAAACAAGATGCTAAGCCTAGGCTTTTGAGACGGGTTTTGTTGCTTCAAGAGTTTAAGATAGAAATTCGTGATAAGAAAGGGGCCGAGAATTTAGCGGCGGATTACTTGAGTAGACTTGAGCATCCTTTTCAAGGAGATTTGCCACATCAAGAAATCAATGAATCCTTTCCATTAGAGGAGCTCATGTCTATCTCTTCCCAAGAGGATGTCACTCCTTGGTTTGCGGATATCGCAAACTATCTTGTGGGCAATGTGCTTATTGAGGGTCTTACTTATCAACAAAAGAAGAAGTTTCTTAAGGAAGTTAAGTACTACTTTTGGGATGATCCTTATCTTTTTAGGAAATGTGCGGACCAAATCATTAGACGGTGTGTAGATGGGCCCGAGGCATTTAAGATCTTAGAAGCGTGTCATAAAGGACCTACGGGTGGACATTTTGGGCCCAACTATACCACCAAGAAAGTCTTTGATTCGGGTTACTATTGGCCTTCCATTTACAAAGATGCCCATGAAATGGTGAAATTTTGTGATGTGTGTCAAAGACAAGGAAAAATTACGCAACGTGATGAGATGCCACAAAATTTTATCCAAGAGTGTGAGATATTTGATGTGTGGGGCATTGATTTCATGTGACCTTTTCCATCCTCTAAGGGAAACAAGTATATACTTGTGGCGGTGGATTATGTGTCAAAATGGGTGGAGGCTAAAGCCTTACCTACCAATGATGCTAGAGTTGTTGTGAAGTTTTTGAAACAATTGTTTGCTAGATTTGGTGTACCTCGGGCCATCATAAGTGATCGTGGTACGCATTTTTGTAATGATCAATTCACGAGATTTATGAAGAAATATGGAGTTAATCATAGACTTTCTACCGCGTATCACCCTCAAACAAATGGTCAAACCGAGGTCACAAATCGTGGTTTAAAGAGAATTTTAGAGAGAACGGTGGGAGAGCATCGAGCTTCTTGGTCGGATAAGCTTGATGATGCTTTGTGAGCGTTTAGGACGGCTTTTAAAACACCAATTGGTTGTACTCCTTATAGGCTTGTCTATGGAAAAGCGTGTCACCTCCCATTTGAGTTAGAACACAAGGCATCTTGGGCTCTCAAGTGGGCTAACTTTGATTTTAACCAAGCCGGTTCCCATAGGAAAGATCAACTCAATGAGATGGATGAATTGAGAGCCAATGCCTATGAAAATTCTTTGCTTTACAAGGAAAAGACTAAGAAGTTGCATGATGCTAAGATCAAGAATAGTGAGTTCAAAGTTGGAGAGCCGGTTCTCCTCTTTAACTCAAGGTTGAAACTTTTTGCGGGAAAGCTTAAGTCAAGATGGTCCGGTCCATTCACTATTACTCAAGTGTTTCCATATGGAACTATTGAGTTGTCACAACCCGATGGTCCAAATTTTAAAGTAAATGGTCACCGTGTTAAGCATTACTTTGGGGAGGACATTTCCGTTGAAATGGTCCAAGAGATCCCCATTTTCCCCATGAATTGATTCATTGAGGGACGAGTCGAGCTAGAGACTCATTAACTCAAGCATCGTATAACTAGGTTTAGAGTGTTGTAGGTTAGAAATAAAGGTATAGACTTGGAGATAAGTGTAGGGGAGACCTTCTTTTGTCTTCATGATTGTTTGTAGGGTTGCTCACTCATTTCATGCTTTGGAGCTTATGGATGAGGCCCTTGTATCCGGTTCACTTCGTTACTATAGTGATGTTTCATTGACACCTTGTGCTTAAACATGATTTCACTAATAGTTGTCCTTTCCTTAACTTGGGTTAGGCAAAGTCTATTCATTGTCATAAGTGTAGGGGAAGTTTTTATACTTCCATGCTCTTAAACATTGAGGACAATGTTTAGCTTAAGTGTAGAGGGGTCTTCTATCGAAGTGACCTTACCTAGAACTTGTCATTGTCTTTCATGATAACATGGAAAATTGGATTTTCAACATTTTTCAAATTTTTGATCTACTTTGGCCACCAAAAATATGCATTCATAATTTATGCATCAATCATTTGCATTGTATATATTCTCCTTTTATTTTTCATCAAAAAGTGGAAAAAGGAAAAAATAAAATAAAACATGGTTTAACAAGTTTAGAATTCTTTGACATATTAGGCCCACCATGGATATTTTGACTCAACCCGAGTTTGCTTATCTTAGCATTCTCTAGCTAGTATCCTTAACCATGTAGTCCTTAATTGGTCTATTAGGCTAAGTATCCACCAATCTCATTATTTGAGATTTTAAATTTGTGGAGAATGGGAAATGATAGAGTTGAAGCAAGTATAAAAGGGCTAGATAAACTTCATGATAATTACTTGTGGCTAAACCCTTCTCTTCTTTACCTCTATTTTCTTCGCATGTATATATATGTTAATAAATAATCAAGAACGGTTTTAATCGGTTTGTAATCTCTTATGCACTTTTGTCTAATCATTCATGGTTGGTATAAGTACGTTTTAAGATTCTAAGTTAGAACGTTTTATGTGTACTAGACTTATGTCATGCTCAATATTTAGCGGGTGTTTTTCCTTTTATTCTTTTCAAATTGCTTAGTGAGGAATAAAGAAAAATAAGAGCGACTTAAAAAAAAATGAGTGGCTAGAAAAAAAAAGAAAAAAAAAAAGAAAAGAAAAAATATATACAAGACTCCCAAGAGGGGCAGTGTGGTGTTAATTATAGTGACTATTGAGTTCCAATATTACCTTGACGGGTTGCGGGGTTGAAGATCCAAAGTCTCAAAAAGATGGCGGATGTAAATTGTTACGTGAGTTTTATTTTTCTTTCCTTAGCGAGTGTGTAGCTACTTATGAAAGCATGACATAAGGATTTTACACATAAGGCGAATGACTTATTATTCTTGAAACGGACTTGTATTAATTGTGAGCGGTTTTTCAAGTAATGGATGAGAGGATTACTTAGGATTAAAACCGTGCTTCCTTATTTTTGGATTTTGCACTTCTTATACTTCACACTTCAATAAATGACAAATTTGCCCACAAGCAATTTGCTCAAACAATAACTGGTTCCACATTTAACTATCATGAATAAGTTGATGCACTTTTTACTTGTGAATGCAATGATCCCATTTTTAAGCTTGGTATGGGGAAAGTGAAACTTGAGGGTGATAAATGTCCATGGTACCCAAGCCCTAATCAAAGTCATTGAATTCTTTATGAGTTATTTCCATCAAAACCATTTCAAGAGAAACCAAAAAGATATAGATAGAATTGTATTTTGTTCATTGCATTGTTAAAAGTCAAAATCATGCATCATGTAGTTTAGAGTAGTGTAGATGCATTCCATTGGCCAAGGTGGATTAATTATGAGGAGAATGTAAATTTGAGCTTTAAAATATATAGAATTACATGAGGACATGACAATGTTCAAGTGTAGGGGATTTGATATGAGCTAAAACTCATATCAATTTATCAACAAATAACCCTAAAACATGAAGCAAAATACCAATTTATCTTGTAAAAACAGTACTATGTGGTATGTTTGTGTTTGTGTACACTTGTGTAGGTAAAAGGATGCATTTTCAAGCAAACAAGGAATAATCAAGCTTAATTTGATGAAAAAGACAAAGAAGGATCAAAAGTGACAAGACTTTGAAGTACAAGGACCTATCTTGACAATCTGCCAAAGATGAAGGACCAAAGTGTAAATATTGTAAAAAGTCAAGATCATAGTCAAACAAGGTCAACACTCAAGTCAACTCAGTCAAAGGACCATTTTTGCTCAAGGATGAAGTTTGAAGGACTAAAAATGCCAAAGAAATGAAGCTGCTAGCCTTTAAATGCAATCTGCCAAAGTCTAGGGACTATTTCTGCCTATTTTGGAAAGTTATGCAAGAGTGATCCATGTGCTATATTATAGACCAATGATAAGCCAGGATTAAGTAGACATGGATTGCCACATCTTTGCATTAATTACCCACTACAGCCGCCCTCATTAATGAGCGTATCAAAACAGTGTGATCCGTGTGCATCCAATTCAGCCAGTCATATTATGACACGTGTCATCTTCAAACTATCAAAATATTTCCAGGATCGATTTGAAGCTAGAGTGGATTTCATGGAAAGTTATAAACATCAAAACTGCTTATTTTTTAGAGACGAATCCATTGGTCATGATCAATTAACATGAAATCAACTCAACAAAGAAACCCCAATTCAAGTTCATACCTGCAAAATCAATTCAACAGAATTATGACACGTGGAGACCTGGGATTGGTCCCAACACGTCACCAACCCCAACTGATCTCCTTCTCAAGTCTATAAATAGCTGTTTAGTCTTCATTTCTTGTTGTGTAGTTGTAAGTGTGAAAAACACACACATTTACTTTTCCTCTCATCATTTTCCCTTTTTAGCTAAACTACTCAAGAGTTTGACACACTCTTGAGTTAGTTAGTTAGTTAGTAACCTTTTTAACAGCTTTGTAACAAATCTCCATTAATAAAATTCAAATTCTACTTTTCCCGCCAAATCTTCTCATCATCTTTACTGTTCATATCCTGCTTCCATTGATACTATTGTTGCTGAATTGAGTTTGTTATGATCAAATCTTGATCATAACTGACTTTGAAGGAAGATAGAAGCTGTTTGATTGATTTCAGTTCAAGTTCATAGCATTTGTTATGAATTCAAGCCATTATGATGATTCTAGTTGATGAGTAGCTGTTTGTTGATTGTAGATAGGTGAATCTAGTGCTAAGGTGGTGGTTAGCACTAGACTAGAGAGTTCAGCACTCCTCTACTGCTCAAAGGTTCCTTCACAAGGTGCTTAAGCTTCTGATTTTTGGTTCCACTCAAATTGTCAAATGCATGATTCATTCCTAGCTTAAATCTTTGATGAATGCATGATAAAACTTGTTTAGATTGATCTTTACTTGATTCTAGTAGTTTGTAGCTTAAGTGTTGCTTATCTGCTTATTGATTTGGATTTTGTCCTAGTTGTTAGCTTATTTCAGTCAATTTTAGCCTTGCTACCATTTTGTGTCCTAGTAGTGTTCATTGCTTTCATATAGCTTTTACACACTTCATTTTGATCACTGATTTTAGTTTGATATGGCTTTTCATTCAGTGTAGACTTGTGCTTAAAAAGTCTTAACAAATTTTCTTACAGATCAGATAAAGAAGTGTTTGGCATCAGATGAAATTTGATTTTTAAGTGTGGAATTTTGGCAAATAAATGTTCAATTCCAGTCACATAGTCATTACTAAGTGTTTTGAGTCCTTTTCAAGTCAAGTCTAAGGTCAAAAAGGCAATTGCCATTGTAAAAGGTTTGGGTCAATTTTCAGTCAGTTTTGCTTATAAAAGTTGTCATTTTCATTCACTTAGCATTTGTTGGTTTCTTGATGAAATTTTACCAAATCAGTTCTCAATTGTAGGTCAATATATGAAGTTTCAGAGTCCATAAGCATTTGATACAGTTTTCATTAAGCAAGAAGAAATAAGCAAAATTCTAAACACATGAGCAAAATGAAGTTTCTGTAAATTGAAAACAGCTTTTTCAAATCTCTTAATCCACTTCACAAACTTGGCAATTTTATTTTACAATATCACTTAGTAGGTGTTGGTGGTTGATTTTTGAGATTTTCAGCTTTCTGAAAAAAAACTTGGTCAACGCTTGGTCAGCATAAGCCAATTTCAGCTTAATTCAATTTCCAAGCTTATTTCTTGATGATTTTTGATGAGATTTGATTTCCCGTTCATGTTTTAAGCTCATTAATCAGTTTCAGTACGAAAATCTAATTGTGCATGTCTAGATTCTGGTAGAGCTTATTTTGTGCTTATTGGAAAGTGCTTATCAGAGTTTTAGCAAGTTTAGCAAAATTCCTCTTTCAGGTCTTGCTTATTTTCAATTTTAAGCACTTTGCAATTGGTTTGATTAGTTTTGGTTGAGAAATAAGCTCAAACGAGCTTATTTGCTTTTGAAACCCGTTTTGGCTTAAAAACTTTCTATAATTGCACTTTAGTCCTTTTTGAATTAGATTACTTGTAAACCTGTCTAAACTTACAATTTTTTAGGGTTTTCACCAATCCAGTCCTTGAACTTTGAACTTTGTTAGAAATCAGTTAGTAGTTTTGGAATTTGTTACAATTTGGTTAGTTTGTTACATTGTATACATTTTTTATCCTTTTGGTTAACTGTTTTACCATTTCAGTCCTTGTACTTGTTAAATTTACACTTTGAGCATTTAATTTTCATAGAATTTACATTTTCAGTCCTCTTAGTTGTAAAATTTACATTTTGAGTTTTACTTGAATAAAACTTGGTAATTGCACGATGTTTTACATATAAGTAGAATAATATTTTTCAGTTTTGCAAGTCATTGTTTAAATTAGCAAATAGAATATCCAAAAAAAATATTAACAACCAAAAACAGTTAAAAACCCGATATTGTTAGGACTTTCAATTAGCAAGAACTGAGAAAAATGAACTGCATTATACACAATTTCAAATGGCGCCGCTGCCGGTTCTTTGACTTTACGAGAGACTATCGATTGACGGTTTTCATTGGCTTTTGGGATCCGTTCACCTTGTGAACGTTATTTTTACGTATCATAAATCACAAACAAATAAAAAATCAAAAATATAAAAATATATAAAAACTAAAAAAATTAACAAAACAATTCTTTTCCTAAAGAATTGACCAAACAAATTAAAAAATCCAAAAAGCAATCTTTTTCCTAAGAGATTGCACCCAAAAATATATATTATTGGATTCTCTCGGTTTTTATGTACATATAGTATTTTCTCTTAAAAACTCATAAATACAAAAATATTTTCCATATATTATTATAAGTAAATACGTATACGTATAAGAACAACCAATCTACATATTGTCCATAAGTATTGCCAAGGCAATACACCGTGTTGAGGGGCGTTCCGGTCCTTGACACGTGTATCGATCAAACAAAATAAAGCAAGAATAGATAAATACTCTCAATAAGCAACAATTCGAAGAATACGAACATTTAAGTGAATAGAAAGGCGATGTGCTATAAAATGCCATCTAAGGGTCAATAGGTACTTAAGTGCTTCGCGCCACCTAACCCTCCGTTCACTTGTGAGTATTCTAAGAAGGAAGGCTTCATTGGGGGTCTTGCACCCAAGTAGTACATACATATATTGTTATTTTCTTGTGGATATTTAATATTGAAACTCGAAGAGGATAATCCTTTTCTCTTCAAAGTCACACGAGAGCTTCTCTCTCATTCCTCGTATTGAGTTGCATGCTCACTCGCGGGCGTGCACAAATACCGATTGGTGTACAACCTCTTCCTCCGAAAAGGAAGAAAAAGAGAAAGAGTAAGACCACCACCGTCCATCAAGCCGATCACGAGAATCGTGCTTTGACTCCTCCACCACAAGAAGCCATGGCTGTCGATAATCGTTCTTTGATGGAAGGTATGCAAACCAATGTTCATGGATATGCTAGTGCTATTAGGATTCCCGACATTCCCGCAAATATATTTGAGCTAAAAACGTCTATGATTACTATGGTTTCACAATCACCTTTCTATGGTAACAAGAATGATGATCCTCATGATCACCTTAAGAGATTCCTTTCTCTTTGCAATACCATTAAGCAAAATGGAGTTCCACATGATGCTATTAAGTTGATGTTAGTGTCATTTTCACTTGAGGGACAAGCTAAGCATTGGTTAGACACTCAACCACCCGATAGTATCACCACATGGGATGGTTTTACCACTAAGTTTTTGAACAAGTTCTTTCCTCCATCTAAGACCATGCCCTTGAGGACCTTAATTATAGGCTTTCAACAAAAACCTAGTCAATCCTTTAGTGATGCTTGGGAAGAGTATAGAGAGTTATTGAGGCGATGCCCTAACCATGGATTGGATGACGTTCACCAAATCAATACCTTCTATGATGGCCTTAAACCTCACCACCAAGATTCACTCAATGCTTCCGCGGGTGGGAATATTCTTCTTAAATCTGTGCAAGAGGCCTTGGACATCATTGAGACTAAAGCAATGGTTCAAACAAACAATCAATTTGAAGAAAGGGTTCATGTTATCCAAAACAATTCTCAAGCACCTTGTGATAACCAACTCCTCAAGTATCAACAAGAGATCATTCAAAAGATGGATAGAGATAGTGAGAGGAATTTGAAGGTACAACAAGAAATGCTTCAAGCTCTTAAGACCATTTCATTGAACAATTCTTCAAATAATGTGAATGCCATTACTCTTTCTTGTGTAACTTGTGGAGGTCCCCATTCTTATAAACAATGTGATAAGGTGCAAGTTTATCAAGGGGAATGCTATGCTTACCAAGAGGAACATCGTGAACACTTCAAGCCAAATATCAATCCAAATAACCTTTCTTACAAGTCCCAAAACTACCTTACTCCACCGGGATTCCCACCCCAACCACCCACCCAAATTCAACAAAATTCTCCTCAAATTTTACCAAGGAATCAAGGGCAAAGACCACCTTACCAAGGAAATAACTACAAGGCACCCAATCATTTTCAACCTCAAGGAAATAACTTCTATCCACCAAACCAAGGGTTTAATCCACCACCTCAATCGTTCCCACAACAAGGTTTTTATCAAGGAAATGTGCAACCTAATCCCATGGATTTGATGCTTCAAAGTTTACTTCTTTTGAGAAACAATTGAGAGATAATCACGAAGAAAATAACAAGAAATTTGCTCTTCTCCAAAACCAAATTATGTATAATCAAAGACCACAAGGGGCTTTACCTTCCAACACACAAACAAATCCAAGGGCAAATGTCAATGCTATTACAACAAGGAGTGGAAAAACAACAAAGGATCCTTCACCTCTTAAACCTCCTATTGTTCAACCCACTTCTGCTCCTACTTGTGACAAGCCCTCTACCTCTACTTCACCACCTCAAAATGCTCCCATTCACTCAAACACACCTTCTCAACCTATTCATACTTCTCCTTTACCTTCTACACTTCCCAATGAAGAAGCTAACAAAGACAAATCTTCCACTACAACACCTATTCCACCTACACCAAAACCTACACTTCCATATCCTTAAAGGTTGAAAAAGGACAAGTTAAAGAACAAGGATGACATCCAAGTCTCCAATTTCTTAAGGATGTTCAAGCAACTCAACATCAATATATCCTTTGCGGAAGCTCTTGCTTATATGCCTAAGTTTGCTAAGATGTTCAAGGATTTACTCTCAAACAAAGAAAAATTGGTTGATTTGCCCAACACATCCCTTAATGAAAATTGTTCCGCCGTGCTACTTAAAACCTTACCAACAAAACTTGGAGATCCGGGGCGCTTCTTAATACCTTGTAATTTTCCCGGTGTTGAAAATTGCATGGCTTTGGCGGATCTAGGGGCAAGCATTAACCTCATGCCTTTATCGGTTTGGAAAAAACTCCCTCTTCCCGAGCTCACTCCCATTAGGATGACTCTTGAACTAGCCAACCGAACCATAGCTTACCCCGTAGGTATAGCGAAGGATGTGTTTGTAGGTGTGGATAAGTTTACGTTTCCGGCCGACTTTGTAGTGGTTGATTATGACATGGATCCTAGAGTGCCTTTGATTGTTGGTAGACCGTTTTTGAGAACGGGTCGTACTTTGATAGATGTGGCGGAAGGAGAACTAATTATGAGAGTAGAAGATGAGAGAGTGGTGTTTAAGTTAGGGAAATGTTTTGATAGGAAAGAGGTTAAGGAGTCTAGACCTTGTGAGACTATTAACATTGTTGAAGTGTTAGATGAGGTGTGTGATGAACACTTTCATGATGCTTGTAAGAGTACTAGTGATGAGATGCCCCATGTTGAAACCGTGGCCTCAATTGCTCCCTCTTTAACACCTTTGGGAGAGAGTGATTTCCTCTTGGAGGAATTTGAGTCAAACTTTGGTGATGATGATTCTTCCATTAATTGGGAAGAAGATATTCTTACAATCCAAAAGTTGCTCAATGAGACCCTATTCCTTCTCCTATTCCACAAGAAGTTACCATTGAGGAACCTTCCATAGTAAAACCTTCAATAGAGAGTCCACCTCCTATTGAACTTAAGGACCTTCCATCCCACTTAGAGTATGCTTTCTTAGAGGGCAAAGACCAATTACCGGTGATCATTTTTAAAGAGTTGAAAGAGGATGAGAAGGAGCAACTTATTGAAGTCCTTAAGAAACACAAGAAAGCTTTAGCATGGAAAATATCCGACATAAGGGGAATTGATCCACATTTTTGTACACACAAAATCCTTATGGAGGATGACTATAAACCCGCCATTCAAAATCAAAGGAGAGTTAACCCAAAAATCCATGAGGTTATTAAGAAGGAAGTTATTAAACTCTTAGATGCGGGTATGATTTACCCCATTTCCGACTCTCCATGGGTTAGCCCGGTTCATTGTGTTCCAAAGAAGGGTGGAATCACCGTGGTGCCTAATGAGAACAATGAGCTTATTCCCACGAGACTTGTGACCGGTTGGAGAGTTTGTATTGATTATAGGAAACTCAATGAGGCGACTAGGAAAGACCATTTCCCATTACCTTTTATGGATCAAATGCTTGAACGCTTAGCGGGAAATGAGTACTATTGTTTTCTTGATGGCTTTTCGGGTTATTTCCAAATACCCATTGACCCTAAGGATCAAGAAAAGACCACATTCACTTGTCCCTACGGTACATTTGCTTACAAGAGGATGCCTTTTGGCTTATGTAATGCACCGGGGACGTTTCAAAGGTGCATGATGGAGATTTTCCATCACATGATAGAGCAAACCATGGAGGTTTTTATGGATGATTTTTCCGTCTTTGGAAATTCATTTACCTCATGTCTCACCAATCTTGAGAGAATGCTTAAGCGTTGTGAGGAAACACGTTTAGTGCTTAATTGGGAGAAATGTCACTTTATGGTGAAAGAGGGAATTGTTTTAGGACACAAAATATCCAACATGGGATTAGAAGTGGATCGAGCTAAAATTGATGTGATTGTTAAGCTTCCCCCACCCACCTCGGTTAAAGGTGTGAGGAGTTTCTTAGGTCATGCGGGATTTTATAGGCGCTTTATACAAGATTTTTCTAAGATAGCTAGACCGATGACTCACCTCTTGGAGAAAGAGGTTCCTTTCATTTTTACCCAAGATTGTTTGGACTCTTTTGAGACTCTTAAGGAGAAATTGACTAAGGCTCCCGTTTTGGTATCTCCAAATTAGGAATTACCTTTTGAGCTTATGTGTGACGCTAGTGATTATGCGGTGGGGGCCGTCTTAGGACAAAGAGTTAATAAGCATTTTCAACCTATACACTATGCGAGTAAAACTATGACCGGTGCACAACTTCATTACACTACCATGGAAAAAGAATTGCTTGCTATAGTATATGCTTTTGAGAAGTTTAGACCATACCTTGTGCTCTCCAAAACCATAGTGTATACGGATCATTCCGCTCTCAAGTATCTTATGACAAAACAAGATGCTAAGCCTAGGCTTTTGAGATGGGTTTTGTTGCTTCAAGAGTTTAAGATAGAAATTCGTGATAAGAAAGGGGCCGAGAATTTAGCGGCGGATTACTTGAGTAGACTTGAGCATCCTTTTCAAGGAGAGTTGCCACATCAAGAAATCAATGAATCCTTTCCATTAGAGGAGCTCATGTCTATCTCTTCCCAAGAGGATGCCACTCCTTGGTTTGCGGATATCGCAAACTATCTTGTGGGCAATGTGCTTATTGAGGGTCTTACTTATCAACAAAAGAAGAAGTTTCTTAAGGAAGTTAAGTACTACTTTTGGGATGATCCTTATCTTTTTAGGCAATGTGCGGACCAAATCATTAGACGGTGTGTAGATGGGCCCGAGGCATTTAAGATCTTAGAAGCGTGTCATAAAGGACCTACGGGTGGACATTTTGGGCCCAACTATACCGCCAAGAATGTCTTTGATTCGGGTTACTATTGGCCATCCATTTACAAAGATGCCCATGAAATGGTGAAATTTTGTGATGTGTGTCAAAGACAAGGAAAAATTACGCAACGTGATGAGATGCCACAAAATTTTATCCAAGAGTGTGAGATATTTGATGTGTGGGGCATTGATTTCATGGGACCTTTTCCATCCTCTAAGGGAAACAAGTATATACTTGTGGCAGTGGATTATGTGTCAAAATGGGTGGAGGCTAAAGCCTTACCTACCAATGATGCTAGAGTTGTTGTGAAGTTTTTGAAACAATTGTTTGCTAGATTGGGTGTACCTCGGGCCATCATAAGTGATCGTGGTACGCATTTTTGTAATGATCAATTCACGAGAGTTATGAAGAAATATGGAGTTAATCATAGACTTTCTACCGCGTATCACCCTCAAACAAATGGTCAAACCGAGGTCACAAATCGTGGTTTAAAGAGAATTTTAGAGAGAACGGTGGGAGAGCATCGAGCTTCTTGGTCGGATAAGCTTGATGATGCTTTGTGAGCGTTTAGGACGGCTTTTAAAACACCAATTGGTTGTACTCCTTATAGGCTTGTCTATGGAAAAGCGTGCCACCTCCCATTTGAGTTAGAACACAAGGCATCTTGGGCTCTCAAGTGGGCTAACTTTGATTTAAACCAAGCCGGTTCCCATAGGAAAGATCAACTAAATGAGATGGGTGAATTGAGAGCCAATGCCTATGAAAATTCTTTGCTTTACAAGGAAAAGACTAAGAAGTTGCATGATGCTAAGATCAAGAATCGTGAGTTCAAAGTTGGAGAGCCGGTTCTCCTATTTAACTCAAGGTTGAAACTTTTTACGGGCAAGCTTAAGTCAAGATGGTCCGGTCCATTCACTATTACTAAAGTGTTTCCATATGGAACTATTGAGTTGTCACAACCCGATGGTCCAAATATTAAAGTAAATAGTCACCGTGTTAAGCATTACTTTGGGGAGGACATTTCCGTTGAAATGGTCCAAGAGATCCCCATTTTCCCCATGAATTGATTCATTGAGGGACGAGTCGAGCTAGAGACTCATTAACTCAAGCATCGTATAACTAGGTTTAGAGTGTTGTAGGTTAGAAATAAATGTATAGACTTGGAGATAAGTGTAGGGGAGACCTTCTTTTGTCTTCAAGATTGTTTGTAGGGTTGCTCACTTATTTCATGCTTTGGAGCTTATGGAGGAGGCCCTTGTATCCGGTTCACTTCGTTACAATAGTGATGTTTCATTGACACCTTGTGCTTAAACATAATTTCACTAATAGTTGTCCTTTCCTTAACTTGGGTTAGGCAAAGTCTATTCATTGTCATAAGCGTAGGGGAAGTTTTTATACTTCCATGCTCTTAAACATTGAGGACAATGTTTAGCTTAAGTGTAGGGGGGTCTTCTATCGAAGTGACCTTACCTAGAACTTGTCATTGTCTTTCATGCTAACATGGAAAATTGGATTTTCAACGTTTTTCAAATTTTTGATCTACTTTGGCCACCAAAAATATGCATTCATAATTTATGCATCAATCATTTGCATTGTATATATTCTCCTTTTATTTTTCATCAAAAAGTGGAAAAAGGAAAAAATAAAATAAAACATGGTTTAACAAGTTTAGACTTCTTTGACATATTAGGCCCACCATTGATATTTTGACTCAACCCGAGTTTGCTTATCTTAGCATTCTCTAGCTAGTATCCTTAACCATGTAGTCCTTAATTGGTCTATTAGGCTAAGTATCCACCAATCTCATTATTTGAGATTTTAAATTTGTGGAGAATGGGAAATGATAGAGTTGAAGCAAGTATAAAAGGGCTAGATAAAATTCATGATAATTACTTGTGGCTAAACCCTTCTCTTCTTTACCTCTATTTTCTTCGCATGTATATATATGTTAATAAATAATCAAGAACGGTTTTAATCGGTTTGTAATCTCTTATGCACTTTTGTCTAATCATTCATGGTTGGTATAAGTACGTTTTAAGATTCTAAGTTAGAACGTTTTATGTGTACTAGACTTATGTCATGCTCAATATTTAGCGGGTGTTTTTCCTTTTATTCTTTTCAAATTTCTTAGTGAGGAATAAAGAAAAATAAGAGCGGCTTACAAAAAAATGAGTGGCTAGAAAAAAAAAGAAAAAAAAAAGAAAAAATATATACAAGACTCCCAAGAGGGGCAGTGTGGTGTTAATTATAGTGACTATTGAGTTCCAATATTACCTTGACGGGTTACGGGGATTCAATAGATTGCTCCAATCCAATATTACCTTGACGGGTTGCGGGGTTGAAGATCCAAAGTCTCAAAAAGATGGCGGATGTAAATTATTGCGTGAGTTTTATTTTTCTTTCCTTAGCGAGTGTGTAGCTACTTATGAAAGCATGACATGAGGATTTTACACATAAGGCGAATGACTTATTATTCTTGAAACGGACTTGTATTAATTGTGAGCGGTTTTTCAAGTAATGGATGAGAGGATTACTTAGGATTAAAACCGTGCTTCCTTATTTTTGGATTTTGCACTTCTTATACTTCACACTTCAATAAATGACAAATTTGCCCACAAGCAATTTGCTCAAACAATAACTGGTTCCACATTTAACTATCATGAATAAGTTGATGCACTTTTTACTTGTGAATGCAATGATCCCATTTTTAAGCTTGGTATGGGGAAAGTGAAACTTGAGGGTGATAAATGTCCATGGTACACAAGCCCTAATCGAAGTCATTGAATTCTTTATGAGTTATTTCCATCAAAACCATTTCAAGAGAAACCAAAAAGATATAGATAGAATTGTATTTTGTTCATTGCATTGTTAAAAGTCAAAATCATGCATCATGTAGTTTAGAGTAGTGTAGATGCATTCCATTGGCCAAGGTGGATTAATTATGAGGAGAATGTAAACTTGAGCTTTAAAATATATAGAATTGCATGAGGACATGACAATGTTCAAGTGTAGGGGATTTGATATGAGCTAAAACTCATATCAATTTATCAACAAATAACCCTAAAACATGAAGCAAAATACCAATTTATCTTGCAAAAACAGTATTATGTGGTATGTTTGTGTTTGTGTACACTTGTGTAGGTAAAAGGATGCATTTTCAAGCAAACAAGGAATAATCAAGCTTAATTTGATGAAAAAGAAAAAGAAGGATCAAAAGTGACAAGACTTTGAAGTACAAGGACCTATCTTAACAATCTGCCAAAGATGAAGGACGAAAGTGTAAATATTGTAAAAAGTCAAGATCATAGTCAAACAAGGTCAACACTCAAGTCAACTCAGTCAAAGGACCATTTTTGCTCAAGGATGAAGTTTGAAGGACTAAAAATGCCAAAGAAATGAAGCTGCTAGCCTTTAAATGCAATCTGCCAAAGTCTAGGGACTATTTCTGCCTATTTTGGAAAGTTATACAAGAGTTATCCATGTGCTATATTATGGACCAATGAGAAGCCAGGATTAAGTAGACATGGATTGCCACATCTTTGCATTAATTACCCACTACAGCCGCCCTCATTAATGAGCGTATCAAAACAATGTGATCCGTGTGCATCCAATTCAGCCAGTCATATTATGACATGTGTCATCTTCAAACTATCAAAATATTTCCAGGATCGATTTGAAGCTAGAGTGGATTTCATGGAAAGTTATAAACATCAAAACTGCTTATTTTTTAGAGACGAATCCATTGGTCATGATCAATTAACATGAAATCAACTCAACAAAGAAACCCCAATTCAAGTTCATACCTGCAAAATCAATTCAACAGAATTATGACACGTGGAGACCTGGGATTGGTCCCAACACGTCACCAACCCCAACTGATCTCCTTCTCAAGTCTATAAATAGCTGTTTAGTCTTCATTTCTTGTTGTGTAGTTGTAAGTGTGAAAAACACACACATTTACTTTTCCTCTCATCATTTTCCCTTTTTAGCTAAACTACTCAAGAGTTTGACACACTCTTGAGTTAGTTAGTTAGTTAGTAACCTTTTTAACAGCTTTGTAACAAATCTCCATTAATAAAATTCAAACTCTACTTTTCCCGCCAAATCTTCTCATCATCTTTACTGTTCATATCCTGCTTCCATTGATACTATTGTTGTTGAATTGAGTTTGTTATGATCAAATCTTGATCATAACTGACTTTGAAGGAAGATAGAAGCTGTTTGATTGATTTCAGTTCAAGTTCATAGCATTTGTGATGAATTCAAGCCATTATGATGATTCTAGTTGATGAGTAGCTGTTTGTTGATTGTAGATAGGTGAATCTAGTGCTAAGGTGGTGGTTAGCACTAGACTAGAGAGTTCAGCACTCCTCTACTGCTCAAAGGTTCCTTCACAAGGTGCTTAAGCTTCTGATTTTTGGTCCCACTCAAATTGTCAAATGCATGATTCATTCCTAGCTTAAATCTTTGATGAATGCATGATAAAACTTGTTTAGATTGATCTTTACTTGATTCTAGTAGTTTGTAGCTTAAGTGTTGTTTATCTGCTTATTGATTTGGATTTTGTCCTAGTTGTTAGCTTATTTCTATCAATTTTAGCCTTGCTACCATTTTGTGTCCTAGTAGTGTTCATTGCTTTCATATAGCTTTTACACACTTCATTTTGATCACTGATTTTAGTTTGATATGGCTTTTCATTCAGTGTAGACTTGTGCTTAAAAAGTCTTAACAAATTTTCTTAAAGATCAGATAAAGAAGTGTTTGGCATCAGATGAAATTTGATTTTTAAGTGTTGAATTTTGGCAAATAAATGTTCAATTCCAGTCACATAGTCATTACTAAGTGTTTTGAGTCCTTTTCAAGTCAAGTCTAAGGTCAAAAAGGCAATTGGCATTGTAAAAGGTTTGGGTCAATTTTCAGTAAGTTTTGCTTATAAAAGTTGTCATTTTCATTCACTTAGCATTTGTTGGTTTCTTGATGAAATTTTACCAAATCTGTTCTCAATTGTAGGTCAATATATGAAGTTTCAGAGTCCATAAGCATTTGATACAGTTTTCATTAAGCAAGAAGAAATAAGCAAAATTCTAAACACATGAGCAAAATGAAGTTTCTGTAAATTGAAAACAGCTTTTTCAAATCTCTTAATCCACTTCACATACTTGGCAATTTTATTTTACAATATCACTTAGTAGGTGTTGGTGGTTGATTTTTGAGATTTTCAGCTTGTTGAAAAAAAAACTTGGTCAACGCTTGGTCAACATAAGCCAATTTCAGCTTAATTCAATTTCCAAGCTTATTTCTTGATTTTTGATGAGATTTGATTTCCCGTTCATGTTTTAAGCTCATTAATCAGTTTCAGTACGAAAATCTAATTGTGCATGTCTAGATTCTGGTAGAGCTTATTTTGTGCTTATTGGAAAGTGCTTATCAGAGTTTTAGCAAGTTTTAGCAAATTTCCTCTTTCAGGTCTTGCTTATTTTCAATTTTAAGCACTTTGCAATTGGTTTGATTAGTTTTGGTTGAGAAATAAGCTCAAACGAGCTTATTTGCTTTTGAAACCCGTTTTGGCTTAAAAACATTCTATAATTGCACTTTAGTCCTTTTTGAATTAGATTACTTGTAAACCTGTCTAAACTTACAATTTTTTAGGGTTTTCACCAATCCAGTCCTTGAACTTTGAACTTTGTTAGAAATCAGTTAGTAGTTTTGGAATTTGTTACAATTTGGTTAGTTTGTTACATTGTATACATTTTTGATCCTTTTGGTTAACTGTTTTACCATTTCAGTCCTTATACTTGCTAAATTTACACTTTGAGCATTTAATTTTCATAGAATTTACATTTTCAGTCCTCTTAGTTGTAAAATTTACATTTTGAGTTTTACTTGAATAAAACTTGGTAATTGCACGATGTTTTACATATAAGTAGAATAATATTTTTCAGTTTTGCAAGTCATTGTTTGAATTAGCAAATAGAATATCCAAAAAAAATATTAACAACCAAAAAAAGTTAAAAATCCGATATTGTTAGGACTTTCAATTAGCAAGAACTGAGAAAAACGAACTGCATTATACACAATTTCAGTTACAAATGACTTCAATAAGCCAAAACAATCAACCAAAATCCAATAAGCAAAACCAATAAGCTGGAATAAGCCAATAAGTACTTATGAAAAAGTCAATTTAGTTGGTTTTCTAGTCAAACCCTAAAGTCAACGCACCAAATGCTCCAGTATGAACAAATGGGTGACATAATGAGCACCTATTACAAAATCAAAGTCGTTGATGGGTAAAATAAGCTAGAATAGCTTATTGATAAGCTGATGTCCAATTAACACTAGCAGGGGGAACTTTCAGTAGGAACTGGTTCCCACTGCCTTGACTATTTGACCTTTGATTTTAGAGAGATTCTGTATGTTTTGTTGGAAGACAAGGGCACCCAAGTGATCAGTTAATCACAAGGAGTCATAATCAAGCACAAAAACACACTTCAGTATCACCAATTAGCACAGAAAAATCAAAAGATGCTCAGATCTAGCACAGACAGGGATATTAAGCTGTTATGAACACTTAAGCAGTTTAAGCTAGAATAAGCACTCCAAATTTAACCAGATGCATACACAAGCTATATAAACTATTATTAAGCACAAACAAACTTAAATCAATCACTGAATCAAAGATTATAAGCAGAAATAAACATATGCAGGTTACTAATGAACACTAACATGCATTGATGAACACTAACTCTTTTACTGATATAGATGACCACAAATCCAATTTCAGCACTCAAATCCTACTTCCCTTGTTGTATTAACTTAGATTTAACACTTGTTAGCCCTAGTCTATGATTAGATCTAGGTGTCCTCTAAATTTCAGCCAATTTAACCAAGTAGTGAAGATTTTATAGCCTATTTTAGGATCTAGGTGTTTATATGCACAAAGCTTGCAGATAAATGTCACTTAGCACTTATACGATAGGCTCCAACACAAAGTAACACAAAGCACCAACTCAAAATAACACAAATCCAAAACAGGTTGTTATCCCAAACACACCTTAATCCACAACTTTTCAAAGCAACTTGTGATTTCAACTAACAACCTACTGATTTTATGATTAAAACACATTCCTAGATGACTACTAACAGATTCAAACACAAAAATCACAACCTTAAACACAAGAACACAAAATCACAGTCCAAAATAAATAACAGGCAATATCATGAAATTTTTAGGGGAAACTTAAACAAGAGGCCATACATGTCCTCCACTACATCCTAGGAGGACCAGAAATGCTCCTTGGACCTTGTCCAACAACTAGAACAAGACCAAGGTTCTTCAAAAAGAGGATCAAAACCTGCTGATGTTCAAAGTAGAATAAGGTTTTGATAATTATGATTCTTCAACACAAATGAACAAACAACTCAACCAATAGCTTAAATCTCTTCTCAGGCTTGGTGTCAACAAGCTTGAAGGAGCTTAAGGCTTTTGGCTAAGGGTTAGTACAAGATAATAGCTAAAACAGAAACAAGGATTTCAAGGTTTTTGAACCTTTGAAAACCTATCAAACATAGACGTGCCTTAACCACAAGATTAAGGAAGGTCTATAACATCAAATGGAACTCAGATTTCAGCTTGCTTGGGTGAATCAGGGACGTTCATTGAGTGCTTGGTGACTAAGGAAAGGCTTAAGTTCGTTGATTTTGCCATGTCATGATCCTTTGCCCGGTGTCGTCATGTGAGTGGGGCTGGGGGTGTCTTTCTGGTAGTGGAGTTTCATGTTTTTGTTGTGGGATATGATTGAGGTGATGTGAATTAAACGTGGGAACAACCAATTTCACTTTCCCTTTTGTTTTATTTCTTTTTAAACCTGGGTAAAAAGGGTGTTCTTCATGGTAAAAATTGCTACAATAAGTGTTACCCGCTTTTTCATGGATTTGAACTTTGAACTTGGTAATTTTGGTCCTTTGTTTTTGGGAAAAGATGCATAACATGTTTTTCAGCTCACATAAACACATTCTGTCACACTCTCATTTTTCGTATCGGTACAGCGGAAGGGTCTTTCAGAGTGTTACGGGATAGCACAATAACTCCAATCATAGACAACACATAAAAATGGTTGTACAAGGTTTAACAAACATTCATTCGATTTAAAGTTTCAAAAGTGTACAACAGGTCCCAAATTATACAGGTCATTAAGTTTACAAAACACAGATTGAATGAACATTTTTAATATTTAGTGTGGGCCATTAGAGTCGATCTCCATTCGGATTACCTTCAAGCACCTGAGATAGAAAACATGCAAAAATCATATCAGCGAATGCCGAGTGAATTCATAGAGTTTAATGAAAACCGTTATATAAAACAATCATTTACAATCATTTAAAATCAGAACACAAGTATAATATCGGAAGTAAGTCCACATATTGCTAGTCAGGCAATATATAAATCAAGCATACATCTGAAACCGTCCATGAGACCGTAGTCTCTATATTACCATGATAGGTAATATATTCATCGTAATAGCGTCGTCATAGTTTATTATTTATGTCTTATAGCATACGTTGTATATTGTATAGGATTATTATTAGCCGCATGACATTGTTACCTTACTGTGAAAACAGCGGGCCGCGAACCCGACAAACAATTTGCCCATCTAAGTTAGCGTGTCGTCACAAAAATCACGCTATGGAATCTTCTCATACATAAATTCGCTTACCAATCAATGTGGTACGACGGGGATCAACCGTCAAGGCGCGAACTGGGGTGATCGTCCCCAAATAGTACTATCAAATGCATAAGCGTCTACCAAATCCCGGTAGTTCACAATTCATGCTAATGGGACTTTAAGTGACATAACCTAACTACTAATAATCCTTTTAGTCTCGAATATAGGGTCATAGCATCATTCGGGTCCATATCATTAAGCATACAATCGGGACTACTTGTGTTCTATTTTTATAAAAGTCTAGCATGTTATCTCCCTCGCGGGTTTACAAATCATTTTATAAAACATTTAAAAGAGTGCGAGGCTATGAACTCACGTTGTTAATGAAAGGCGGATTATCGGCTACGGGCGTGCTTCGGTCACGGAAACCTATATAAATAATAATCGGTCTTAGACTCGGTCCAATGACTTTTATCAAAATAACAATATACATATGATGATTTTTGTACATATGATGATGATCAAGTGGGTTTATAAATCCTCGTTTACTCATTTTAGTGTTTACGTTTTGGTAACGTCTTACTAGTTCACTAGTTTTGTCGATTTTACCTATTTTAAGTTCATTAAGTCTTTTATAAGTTCTTTTACTTGTTTTTACCCATTTTATACCTATCTGATCAGTATATATATCTTTCATGTTGGGCCCAAATGGGTTAAACCCAATAATTCTTTTTACAAGTTTTTATCTTATTAAGTCTAATTATTAGTCCAATAGGTTTAGTTAGCTCGTAAATGTCCGTAATTCTTATAGTTCGGGTTTTATCGGTTTTTACTTGTATTAGTTACTTATACATCAGTATATAACTTTTATAAACTTTACATTAGACGGGTTTGGTCGTCTAAGTTTTATTTGGCGAAAAACGTTAATTTCACGGCGATAGCCGAAAAAGTCGTAAAAATCAAGTTTATAGTTTTTATTATTTATAAATATTATTTTATCACCATTTATATAATTTACCCATTTAATTAACCTTTTATACATTTATATAAATAAGTTTTATAAGTTAGTGGGTTTATATTTTACATTTTATACATTATAAAGTGAGTGCTTATATAATAATAATAAACATTATTTCCAAAATCTGATTTTTAACTTCATATTCACCATTTTTACCATATCTAGAGTTCTACAATGACTTAGAAGCTCATTTTTGGATGACAACTTCTTCATAATATGTGCTACATATAACTTAGTTATAGCTACTGCCCATTTTGAGTTTAAGTTGCCTTAACAGTCCCTACAAAACTGCTTATTCAGATTATACCACCTAACTTGTTTTGATCATATCTCACTCATTATTTTGATTCCATTGCATGGCCAACTCTCACATGTGTATAACATCATCTACTTACTGTAAATGGATCAAACCATGCAATTTTATCAGTTCATCTTTTAGTTATCTACTGTTTTTATACAGCCAACTAATTAGTCAAGATTTTAGCTTCATTTCTTATAGTTATCATCATTTTTATGCATGTTTATCAACACTTGATCCCCACACAACATTTTTATCATCATATATACATCATATACATATACAAAATGAAAGAAAATACATTTGTTCTTTACAAAATAATAAGAGAAAAATGTAGAGGATGATCTTCTTTACCAATCCAAGTGGATTTCTTGTTTTAGGAAGGCAAGAACTTGATGAACACAACAAGTATCTCCAAGACCATCAAATATCAAGAACATAGGTTGGAAAATCAGCCCTAGGACACAAGCAAATCACCTCCAAAGTTATTTATATGGCCACCAAATGATCAAGGCTTCAAGGAAACACCTTAATAGGACTAGTAAACATGTGGTTTGTGGCTAGAAAAGATCAATGATGGTGTTTGTTGCTTTATTTGGGACGGCAAGGAGGGAGAGATTGAGAGAGTTTTAGAGTGGATTGCATGGAAAGAAATGGTAGAAATGAAACCATTTGCTAGTTTTGTGTTAAAGTGGAAATGGTTAGCTTAAGGTGTAAGCACAAGCTTACACTTGTGTAAACTTGCTAACTTGATGCCACCTATGTGTGGTGGTGTCAATATTGCCGTCCCATATAAGCTAGTGGGGTTGGGCAAAGTGTTTTGTCCCATCTCACTAGTTTACGGGTATTTCTCGATTCTAGTTTTCTCGATTTGCGTGCCCTCGGGTCGTTTTACGAAAAACGTTTTTATAAATTATGAATCACCGTCACAAAACGAATCCAATAAAAATTGTCTCATCAAAAACGGAGTTCAAAAACGTAAATACGTAATCCTAAGGTTTCCGGTTTAGTCGTAAAAGACGCCAAATTATGCACGTAAGGCAAAATTTAAATCCGTAAATTGTGAGTTCGTCAACCAACACAAAAATAAGTTTCAAAATATTATACGAGAAAATATTTCACTACCTGAAAATGTTAGACTTGTCACAGCTTTTCCTCCTAAAAGGGATCAACGTCCTCGTGATCCATTTCATTTGGATGTCCGTTTCTTATTGAAATCGAAGAGGTGCGGATATTTCTTCCACATTCCATCCTCTCGTTCCCAAGTATACTCCGGTCCATGCTTTGAATTCCATCGGATCTTGACAATAGGTATCCGACTTTGTTTCAGTTGCTTTACCTCACAGTCCATAACTTCTACGGGCTCTTCGATAAAATGCAACTTCCCATCTATTCGAACCTTACCTAACGGAATTTTCTCATCACTCACTGCTAGACATTTCTTCAGATTAGATACATGGAATGTGTTGTGAACACCATGAAGTTCTGGGGGTAACTCTAGTTTGTAAGCCACCGAACCTACTCTAGATAAAATCTTAAAGGGTCCAATATAACGGGGATTCAATTTTCCTCGTTTTCCAAATCTGATAACGCCTTTCCATGGCGATACTTTCAACATTACTCGGTCACCCACTTTAAACTCCATTGGCTTCCGCCGCTCATCCGCGTAACTTTTCTGTCCACTACGGGCAGTCAACAACCTCTTCTTAATCTGAACTATCATCTCTGTAGTCTCCCGGATCAATTCCGGTCCCGTGAGCTGGGTATCCCCAACTTCACTCCAACATACAGGAGATCTACACTTCCTACCATACAAAGCTTCAAACGGTGCAGCCTTAATACTAGAATGGTAACTATTGTTATACGAAAACTCTGCTAACGACAAATGTTTATCCCAATTCTTACCAAAGTCTAACACACAAGCTCTCAACATATCTTCCAGTGTTTGTATCGTCCTTTCACTCTGACCATCAGTCTGGGGGTGATAAGCAGTGCTCATATCGAGATTCGTTCCCAAAGATCTTTGGAGAGATTTCCAAAAATTCGATGCGAATCTAGGATCTCGATCTGAAATGATCGATACAGGCACTCCATGCTTGCATACAACATTATCAAGGTATATTCGAGTCAGCTTCTCCAGTGAGAAATGCTCCTTAACCGGAATGAAGTGTGCTGATTTGGTCAGTCTATCGACAATAACCCAAATCGAATTGTTTCCAGATGATGTTCTAGGAAGCTTGGTGATAAAGTCCATTGTAATTCGCTCCCACTTCCATTCAGGAATCTTTGGCTGTTGAAGTAGTCCTGATGGCTTTTGATGTTCCGCTTTAACTCTAGCACAAGTCAAGCATTGAAGAACATACATAGCTATGTCAGCTTTCATATTCGGCCACCAATACAACTTCTTCAAATCATGGTAGATCTTATCAGATCCCGGATGAATGGAATACTTAGATTTATGGGATTCTAACATAATCAAATCTCTTAAGCCTCCAAACTTAGGTATCCACATACGACCTCTTATACATTTCACTCCATCAGCTCTAACCTCTAAAGGATCTCCTTCTCCTCGGAACCCTTCATTAACAAAATTCTCCTTCTTACAAGCTTCTATTTGCGCATTTCTAATTTGCTCAGGCAAATTATTGTGCACGGTCAAGACTAGAGAACGCACCCTGATAGGCTCTCTATCTTTCCTACTCAACGCATCAGCAACAACATTGGCTTTTCCTGGGTGATATTTTATATCACAATCATAATCACTTAACAACTCTATCCATCTTCGTTGCCTCATGTTCAATTCCTTCTGGTCGAGAATATACTGTAGGCTTTTGTGATCGGTGAATACCGTACACTTGGTGCCATACAGATAATGTCTCCATAACCTAAGAGCAAAGACCACCGCTCCTAGCTCAAGATCATGAGTAGCATAATTCTCCTCATTCTTCCTTAATTGCCTAGAAGCATAAGCTATCACTTTCTCTCTCTGCATCAAAACAGCTCCATAACCTCTAATAGATGCATCACAATACACTACAAAATCTTCACTCCCGTCGGGTAATGATAAGATTGGCGCACTACATAATTTTTGCTTCAATGTCTGAAATGCTCCATCTTCATCACTTCCCCAAACGAAAGGTTTATTCTTCTGAGTAAGCTTAGTCAAGGGTTTAGCTATCAAAGAAAATTCTTTAATGAATCGCCTATAATAGCCAGCCAATCCTAAGAACTGTCGCACTTCCGTTGGCGTTGTCGGTGCAGACCAATTCTTAATAGCTTCAACCTTTGCAGGATCAACATGAATTCCATCTCTGTTAATCACATGACCAAGAAATTGCACAGAATCCAACCAGAAATCACACTTTGAAAACTTAGCATACAACCTTTCATCCTTCAACAACTTCAAAACAATCCTCAAATGTTCTCTATGTTCATCTTCATTCTTAGAATAGATCAGAATATCGTCAATAAACACAATCACAAATTTATCCAAGTAGGGCTTTCACACTCGATTCATTAAATCCATGAAAACCGCAGGTGCATTAGTTAACCCAAATGGCATTACTTGAAATTCATAGTGTCCATAACGAGTTCTAAATGCAGTTATAGGAATATCTTCTTCACGGACGCGAAGTTGGTGATATCCTGACCGCAAATCTATCTTAGAATACACACTAGATCCTTGCAGTTGATCAAACAAATCATCAATCCTAGGTAAAGGATATCGATTTTTAATTGTCAACTTATTCAGTTCCCTATAATCAATGCACATACGAAAAGATCGATCCTTCTTCTTAACGAACAAGACTAGAGCTCCCCAAGGCGACGAGCTCGGTCGAATAAAACCTTTATCAGACAACTCCTTAAGTTGCTCAGATAACTCCTTTAATTCAGAAGGGGCTAATCGGTAAGGCGCACGTGCCACCGGTGCAGCACCAGGAATTAAATCGATTCGAAACTCTACTTGCCTTATCGGTGGAAGTCCGGGTAAATCTTTAGGAAATACCTCAGGAAATTCACAAATAATAGGTACATCTTCCAATCGTTTCTCCCTAGACTCATTCCCGGTCACTTGAGCTAAGAATAACTCACAACCGTTCCTGATGTACTTTTGGACTTTAATACATGAAACGATTTTCAAACGGGATTCACCTCGACTACCATCAATTACTAACGTCCTATTCCTAAGAGGAATCTTAACCTTCTTCTCTCCACATAAAATAGTAGCATTATTCAACGACAACCAATCCATACCAATAATAATATCGAAACTACCTAATTCTATCAACATCAAATCAATCGGAAAGGAATGGTTCAAGAGATTTAGAGAGCATCCTTCTAATAGCTTATTAGTTTTCACTAATTTACCATCAACCAATTCCACCTCGTAACTGGTACTTATCTCAACAGGTTCAATATCAATAAGGGCACTAAATTTAGTGGATACAAAGCTCCTATCGGCACCCGAATCGAATAAAGCAACAGCATAATGATTGTTGAGTAAAAACGTACCGGTAACGACATTCGGATCCTCTTTCTTCACCTCAATTGTTCCAAGTTGGTAGATACCACCCTGGGGGTTTCTTCCAGGTACAATCGCTTTCAACTTGGGGCATTCCGATTTCCTATGACCTTCTTCATTACAGTTGAAGCAAATGGTTCCCTTCTTACACCTTTCAACCTTGTGTCCAAGCTTTCCGCAATTTTGGCACTTCCAGCAGTCGCCAGGATGCCTCTTGTTGCCACACTTAGGACATCTATCATCGTTGCGCGGTGCATTGTTGGTAAGAGCATTTGCATTCCCCTTTCTCTTGTTCTGACGGCGATTGAAATTCTTCCTATTATCACCTCTATCTACACGCTCACCGTCTCCCTTTCTTTTCTCACCTACACGGGCTTCATCTTCCTTATCCTGAATTATCTGTCCAATGAGTTGGTAAGCCATTCGAACAGCATCATCAATGGTCAGTGGTTTCGATGATGTCACGTCCCCCCGGATATTCCTGGTCAACCCTTTCACATATTGCTCAATTCGGATCTCTTCGGGTTCAACCAATCGAGGACATAGCAAGGCCAACTCATGGAATCGATTCGTGTAACTATCAATGTCCACACCTTTCATTCTCAAATGAATCAACTCCTGTTCTAACCTAATAATCACACTACGAGGACAAAACTCCAAAGTCATCCACTTCTTGATTTCAGCCCAAGGAGTAGCATTAGCAGCATCAAGACCCATGAAAGCAATTCTCCCGTTCCACCAAGTCAACGCACGACCTTTAAGAGTAGCCATAGCAAAAGTCACCTTATCTTCCTCTTTACACTTACTAATCCTAAACACCGATTCAATCTTCTCGATCCACTGGCTTAATCCTACAGCACCTTCAGTTCCATTAAAAGGTAGAGGTTCACACTTCATGAACGTCACATAAGTACAACCACCAACTTCAGGTGCATTCGTTCCAAGTCCTCCTACCTTTCCTCCAGCATTAGCATTCACATTATTAGCATTCAAATTCACATTAGTACCGCCAATTCCACTACCGCCAGCTCCACTACCGCCAGCTCCACTACCGCCAGCTCCACTACCGCCAGCTTCATTTCTAGCATTTGCCATAAATTCAGTCATAGATGCGGTAACTTGCTCCGTAATAATCCTACGTACATCATCCTCAGTCACAGCCTTCTTGGGCGGCATAGTTCTATAATTCCACAATTTCAAAGCATTAAGCATTCATCCAACAAAGGATTCATATAATACGGATCGAATTCATAATCAAGATACAAATAAGGCACAATATGGAATTCAAGACAAGATACATATTTCATTCGATCTGAAACAAAAGTATTGTCTTAGTACATCCATATCAAAGTTCTAGCACTATATACACTCAAAATTCGTGCCAAGTCTACTACTAACAAGTCGGTTCAGTTAAAGCTACAAACACAAAAGATATAAAGGTCACTACTAAATACAGACTGGTCTACTGAGAACCGCCAGATGGTCCATCATCCATCGTCTTCTGGATCTTCACCGGATGATCACTAGACACATCTTCAGCTGGGCGCTTACGGATTACTCCTCTTTCAATCATATCAGCATAAAATCTACTATTCCAACCCACAGATATATTCAGCTCCTTTTCAGCTTTCTCACGCATCGCACGAGCCACACTCAACTGAATCTCCATAGAATTCACCTTTCTCTTCATAGCAACATACTCACCACTTTCCAACACCGATAACCTCCTAAAAGCCTCATTCAAACCACGCTCTACATCACACAAATCCAAACTAAGCAATTCCCGCTCTTTCTCACCAACCTTAGTCTTCGACTCCAAATAAGCAACCTGAGTCTGAACAACACCTAATCCAACCTCTGTCACACAACTCTTAACACGGGAAGCATCTAGATCACGTCTCAAGGCCCATGGTGCAAGACCATCAATATGAGTAGCCTCTCGAGTACTAGACGACTCTCCTATCTCACGTCTACGAGTATCAATACCATCAGTACCGTCAGGTGCATCGTCATCCTCATCCTCCTCTGATTCAGAATCAGATTCAGACGATTCAGACATTTCATCCCTAGGTAACTCATCCTCAGAATCAGACAAACAAACTGGTGGGGGCAAAGGCTCGCCCTCTGGAACATCATACGGATAAATAAGCTCAGCTTCCTCATCGTCATCAACCTCAACATCTATACCTACATCTTCCTCGACTTCCTCGTCGTCAATCTCATCATCTAACTCATCTAACCCAATCTCATCATTGTTCTCAATATAAGCATTCTCAATATCCACGTCCTCAATATCCACATTCTCAATCTCCACATTCTCATTACCCACATTCTCAATCTCATTCTCTACTAAGTCAACCTGAGGGGCAATCTGATCTCCTAGTCCTAACTCGGGCTCGGGATCCTCAAATGGTTCCTCCTCATCATCAATATCAAAATCTACTAAGTCTAAATAAGGATCATCTTCTATATTAGGTTCGGGAATAGCATGGTTTTCTACAGGAATATTAGGGTCAGCCATGACAATATGCATTTATATATATTTATCTCGTATTAGGATAACATACTAGTTAAACAATTACATAATGAAATCACGATATATACATATATATAAATTATATTATATATATCAAAATATATATCTTCTCGATAGGGCTTGTTGGTAACGTCGAAGATCTCTGGCACCGTTATAGTCAAAAGATTTTTCAAATATTTTCTCAAATGTTCATTGTCAAAAGATTTTGAAAAGTTTTGTTCACAGCCTTGATTTTTAAAATCTTTTGTTCTCTACAACGAGAGCTCTGGTACCAAACTGTAACACTCTCATTTTTCGTATCGGTACAACGGAAGGGTCTTTCAGAGTGTTACGAGATAGCACAATAACTCCAATCATAGACAACACATAAAAATGGTTGTACAAGGTTTAACAAACATTCATTCGATTTAAAGTTTCAAAAGTGTACAACAGGTCCCAAATTATACAGGTCATTAAGTTTACAAAACACAGATCGAATGAACATTTTTAATATTAAGTGTGGGCCATCAGAGTCGATCTCCATCCGGATTACCTTCAAGAACCTGAGATAGAAAACATGCAAAAATCATATTAGCGAATGCCGAGTGAATTCATAGAGTTTAATGAAAACCGTTATATAAAACAATCATTTACAATCATTTAAAATCAGAACACAAGTATAATATCGGAAGTAAGTCCACATATTGCTAGTCAGGCAATATATAAATCAAGCATACATCTGAAACCGTCCATGAGACCGTAGTCTCTATATTACCATGATAGGTAATATATTCATCGTAATAGCGTCGTCATCGTTTATTATTTATGTCTTATAACATACGTTGTATATTGTATAGGATTATTATTAGCCGCATGACATTGTTACCTTACTTTGAAAACAGCGGGCCGCGAACCTGACAAACAATTTGCCCATCTAAGTTAGCGTGTCGTCACAAAAATCACGCTATGGAATCTTCTCATACATAAATTCGCTTACCAATCAATGTGGTACGACGGGGATCAACCGTCAAGGCGCGAACTGGGGTGATCGTCCCCAAATAGTACTATCAAATGCATAAGCGTCTACCAAATCCCGGTAGTTCACAATTCATGCTAATGGGACTTTAAGTGACATAACCTAACTATTGATAGGTGTGAAAACACCCATCCTTTTTACCACTTAATTACAATAATAACCGGCCCAAAACGTATATTTTATGTCATTTATGTCGGAATTATGCGTGGTTTGTGTTTTTATTGTAATTTAGGACGAAAAGGTGAAAAGTGGAGAAACACGGCTTTCACGGGCTTTTATCGAAGAAAAAGACGAAAGATGAAGTCGAAAGATCAAGAGTGGAAAAAAGAACGGAAGTCCAAGACCAATTCTGAAGATTTATCGAAGAAAAAGTCAAAAGACAGAAGTTTACTAAAAAGCCGAAGAACTCAAGTCTAATTTATTAAAGATTACAAGACGAGTTTGAAGAAATCCCAAGACAAAGTCCAAGTATTAAGAAGATTAACAAAAGATTAAGAAGATCAAGGACTAATGGTGCAATTAAGAGAAAGAAGAAAGAGGGAGGAAGCTTCCTTAGCTCCTCCCTAATCTCTCTATAAATAGATTCCACCTTCATTTTGTTTATCCTGTTAGCTAATTTTGACAAAATTAGTCTTTCCACCATTTTCATTACTTGTACCTTTTAATTTCTTGTCACTTTAATTTCATGTCTTAAATTTCGTACCGTTTAATTCCAAGTAAGTTAATTTAATTGTTGAATCTTAATTTCCCTTTTATCAAGCTTTTATTTATCTTTCTCATCCTGCTTTTCTTGTTTTTGATTTGATTTTGGTTCGGATTAAGTTTTGGTTTTGCTTAATCATATTGCTTATTTGAGTAAAAAGTTCACCTTTTTACTTCTATATAAGTTTTCGTATGAAATAAGCTATAAGTTTGACAATCTTATTGGCTTATTTTGTACTTAGCTTATTTGCTTTTTAGTTTTCTTAAAAAGTTAGTCTTTTTAAAGTTTGCTTATTTCTTATTTTTAAAGTTTTCAAATTTATGCTTATTGATCTTTTAATGTTTAATTTTTATAGCCTAAAATTTTTTAGTGCTTATTGTGTTAATTTTCCTATTTTTGATCAAGTGCTTTTTAGTTGATTTTTATAAAAAGTTGTTTTTGAATATTTTTATTATTTAGTATTCTTAAAAGTTTTTAAATTTTGGTCTATTAGCTTTTTATTAAATTTGATTTGGTTAAGTTTTTAGATAAGTGCTTATTTGGTATTTGCTTATTTGCTTATTGTTGTCATCGTATTGCTTAAAGGTTTTACCAGTACGATCGAGTAAATGTGATCGCATAAACCCCGAGGGTTTCTACTTGCGATCCATTACTGCGATCCATAGTACGATCGTCACTACGATCACACTCCATAATCCTCACCACGATCACTTGTTGCGATCGTGGATACGATCGTGGGTGCGATCCGTGGGTACGATCCATGTTACGATCCAATATTACGATGGATCCAAACATGCATGTTACGATGGAATAATAGTACGATGCAAGTGCGATGCATGCAAAAACAAAAGTACGATGCATGCAAAAATAAGAGTACGATCCAACATGCATGCATGCATGCAATTGGCGCCAATATGAGCAGCCAGGCTGGCTGCTTCCAGCAGCTAGCCTGCCTGCTTGTTTATTTAATAGTATTGTTCCGTAATTGTCTAGTTTTGTCTGAAAGTTATTCCGATTTTATTTTTGAAAGTTACGTATTTTTAGTTGAATTTTTCTTCTATTTTTAAAATTAATATTTTTTTCGTAAGTTCAAGTTTTATCTTTTATTTAGTATCCGCTTTAGGTTTTCCCTCGTTTAGCTTTAATGTACCATTTTAGTTTTATTCTCTCCTTTTTCATTTAGTAAACTTTATTTTCGAGTCGATAGTTAATTTCGTCTTTTAGTTTTATTTTTATTAATTGTTTCGCTTTAAATTACGTTTTATTATTTGTTTTACTATTAGTTTTAATATCGTTTTAACTTTTAGTTTTTAATATTCACCTTGTTTCACTTTTATTATTTGTACTTGTCTTTAGTTTGTTTTTAAATACTTTTCACATTTACTTTTTAATTAGTTATAGATAATCAACTTCCCTTTTTCTTAACCAAAAACAATTGAGTCGCACATTTAACCGGAAAGCAATTCGTTAAGACACCGAGAAAACGAACAAATTTAACTAGCAAAATCTCAATTTCAAATGGCGCCGCTGCCGGCTCTTTTCGTAAAGATTAACGGTTTTCTGTGAGAGACGCGTTGCTTTTTGGGATCCGTTCACTTGTGAACGTTATTTTTCGTATCAAAAATTTTCAAAAATCCATAAACGTTTGACAAATCATAAAAAGCATTTCTTTTTCAAAGTTTTGCACCAAAAATATTCTTCTTGCTTATCTATCTTTCTTTATGGATTTTTATGTCCATTGCGTCGGGTGTGGGAGACGATTGTACGGGAACGACTCTTGTCAATGGTGTACATGTGAGCGGTGCGGAAACGATATCAAAGATACACAATTAATACCAGGATTTTGTCCTTTGTGCCACTCGCTTAATTCGTCCTTTTTGAACCCACCTACTCTTTCCCCGTGCATCTATTGTGGAAGCGATTCTCATTGGCATGTTTCGTGCCCGGTTCAATACCCGTATGATCACGGGCAAGAACCGGGGTACAATTATGACAATGATAATAGCTATCCACAAGACGCACCCGACTTTTCTCCTTACCCTTCTTGCCAAAATTGTGGGGGTCCTCACAACACTTCTTATTGTCAACCAATGAATTATTATGACCAAAATCCGTGTCCTCAATTTTCTTCACCGATGGATTATTACGAACCAGACCCGGTTTCTAATTCTTCTCAACCGATGAACTTCTATGAGCCACACCCATGCTATAATTCAGGTTTTCAACATTTTGAGCCCCCACAACACATCATCGAGCCTCAACCCTTTTGTGCACTTCCTCCTGAGCAAATGGCCGCATTTTTTGACAGCTTTCAAAAAGTTCAAGAAGCTTGCAACAAGATCATCGAAAAATATCAATGGAATCAACGGCCTGAGCAAATATCGAATATCGAGACTTATACTCCTCCTCCGTTGTATCCATACTATTATGATGATGACGAGGATGATATCTATGATCTCAACCCATCTTCTGAGATTACTACTCCTATTCTTGATATCCCTAATGCGTCTAAGGATAGTGATACTTCGAGTGAGATTAGTGATTTTGGTCTTGAAATTTTTTTTGATGAGGTTTGTGATGTACCGACTTTTGCGGAGCTTAAGGATGAGGTCGCTTTTAATAATGAATTCCAATTCGAGCCCGAGATTGCGGAAATTATCGAACGAGAGCTAGCTCTTTTACCTCCGCTTCCTCCTACAAGCGAGGTCGATTTTTCCAACATCGATGCCGAACTTGATGAGTTGGAACGTCTTATTTTTCATAATAATGACGAACCAACTCACTTGACCAATCATCCAATTCTCGAGGAGTTACCTAATCAACACTCCTCAACTGAGAATTACGTTTACCACATTCGTGCGGATTTAACTTATCAACAATCCCCATAAATGAATGATGGTTTCGTACTTGATCGTGATCTTTTCGAGCGAGTTTCTGAAATCCTCCATGATGGGAATGACAAACCTTGGTTTGACGCGCCTATCTATGATGAAGAAATCGAAGAGATTAACGTTCATGCAGATGAGTGCTTTGACCCGGGGGGTGCCATTGATTATTTTATGCTTGATGACCTTACGGCTTTGCCGCTTTCTGAGCATCAATTGTCTATGGGGGAACACAATTTGCTTACTTTACCCACCCCACCTCCCGTGGATCTTGATTTCACATACTTTTCGTATGTTGAAAGGACCTTTCTCCCATACAAGACTTATCCCCCCGCATCTCCTTTGTTGATGTCAACCGGGAACGAGGACAAGGTCTTTGATCCCGGTATCACATTCGAGGCTTCCCCATGGACCATTTAATTCGGGGACGAGTCAGGCTCGTGACTCGGTTAACAAAAACAAGTGCTTTTTGGGAGGCAACCCAATTATCTATCTATCCTTATCATAAGTGTAGGGGGAGCCCCGGTGGTGTTTCTTGTTTTCTTTCTTATCATGTGCAGGGATTAGAGCTTCAAAGACACACTCTTGTTGACTTTTGACGAACCGTGATTCCGTGTTCCCTTCTTCCCGGTTCTATCCTAAACTCTTTTCGATTCACTATTTTATATTTCTCAATATTAAAATAGGAATCTCTTTAGTTGTCTTTTCCTTAACAAGATTTAAACAAAGTGCACAATGTCCTAAGTGTAGGGGAGTTTACTCCCACATGCTTAAACATTGAGGACAATGTTTATATTAAGTGTAGGGGGGACTTCTATCGAAGTTAAGTGGTCCTTTCCTTGTATTTGTCCTCATTTTAACCAGAAAATCTATTTTTCGACATTTTTCAAAATTTTTAATCTATTTTGGCCTAGTTGTAGTCTCCTTTATTTTTGTTACTTTCTAGCATTTTAATAAAATGGTTTTAGCAAGTTTAGATATCTTAGATATATTAGGCCCGTTGTGAATATTTTGGCTCAACCCGAGTTTACTTATCCAAGTTCACTCTAGCTAGTATCCTTAACCATGTAGACCTTAATTGGTTTATTAGGCTAAGCATCCACGAGTCTCATTCCTTGAGATTTTAAATTGTGGAGAACGAGAAATGATAGAGTTGGTTACAAGTTTGGTATTCTCTCATTAACTTATGTGAGTTAATTATGATCTTTTTCTCCCATCACTTGCTAATAATTATCTGCAATAAGTAGGGTCGTACGATTTTATTGAATAACTTAGCTTCTAGCCCAAGATCGCTTAAAAGTTGCTCGGTAATGATAAGAGTTCATAGCCAAGGCATAACTACTGAAGCGGGGTGCGAAGATTGGCGAGTCCGAAAAGGCCCTAACAAGGCATGAGGATTCCATTTTATTACTGAAGATCCAAGGTGATGTGAAAAGCATTATTCCCAGAATCAATATGAAGGATCAAGACTCACGACGAAAAGCAATCAACTCCTATAAAGATGTTGGATAAGTCCATCCGAAAAGACCCTAACAAGGTATGAGGATAAATAGATCCAAGTCCGAAAAGGAGGCGGATCGTTGTATCTCAAAATCCCAATTGGCGATTGAAGAAATAATCATGAAGTCGTGGTCAACAAATTTGGAGTATCCCTCAAAAGTCTCCAAGTGAAGAAACTCTATTAACGAAGAGAAGACCATTATCTCAAGAACGTCTCTCGAAGATATGAAGTATGAAGTACATGCCAAATATCGGCCCGAGAAAGGTCTCAAATCGCGAAGCGAGTTATGCCAAGATATGAACTTTTTGATATCCCGAGAAGCAGTTTTAAGAGATTTTGTCCTTTAGCTAACTATTAATCAAATCTTCCTACTTTGCTTTCAGCCTAAATAAACTATCGCAATAAGTCAACAATGCATCCTCGTGACCATTCAAGACATCAATAAAATATAAGAGATACCCGTAGGAATAAGGGAGTTTAAGTGATTAATTGAACCACATGAGTAAATGTTTGTTATGCTAACTTGTACTAACAATGATCTTGTTTTTAAGCTTGGCATGGGGAACGTGAAACTTGAGGGTGATAAACATTCACAACACCAAAGCCCTAATGTAAGTCTTAGATTTCTTTACAAGTTTCTTCCTTGTTGCATTTTATCATTTTCTATCTTTCAAATTTTCCTTAGTTGTTTAATAAAGGCCAAGACGGATTGATTATGATGAAAAGTGTAAAACGTGCTTTGTAACTAGTGCATTGCATGAGGACATTGCAATGGTTAAGTGTAGGGGATTTGATAGGTGTGAAAACACCCATCCTTTTTACCACTTAATTACAAAAATAACCGGCCCAAAACGTATATTTTATGTCATTTATGTCGGAATTATGCGTGGTTTGTGTTTTTATTGTACTTTAGGACGAAAAGGTGAAAAGTGGAGAAAACACGGCTTTCACGGGCTTTTATCGAAGAAAAAGACGAAAGATGAAGTCGAAAGATCAAGAGTGGAAAAAAGAACGGAAGTCCAAGACCAATTCTGAAGATTTATCGAAGAAAAAGTCAAAAGACGGAAGTTTACTAAAAAGCCGAAGAACTCAAGTCTAATTTATTAAAGATTACAAGACGAGTTTGAAGAAATCCCAAGACAAAGTCCAAGTATTAAGAAGATTAACAAAAGATTAAGAAGATCAAGGACTAATGGTGCAATTAAGAGAAAGAAGAAAGAGGGAGGAAGCTTCCTTAGCTCCTCCCTAATCTCTCTATAAATAGATTCCACCTTCATTTTGTTTATGTTGTTAGCTAATTTTGACAAAATTAGTCTTTCCACCATTTTCATTACTTGTACCTTTTAATTTCTTGTCACTTTAATTTCATGTCTTAAATTTCGTACCGTTTAATTCCAAGTAAGTTAATTTAATTGTTGAATCTTAATTTCCCTTTTATCAAGCTTTTATTTATCTTTCTCATCCTACTTTTCTTGTTTTTGATTTGATTTTGGTTCGGATTAAGTTTTGGTTTTGCTTAATCATATTGCTTATTTGAGTAAAAAGTTCACCTTTTTACTTCTATATAAGTTTTCTTATGAAATAAGCTATAAGTTTGACAATCTTATTGGCTTATTTTGTACTTAGCTTATTTGCTTTTTAGTTTTCTTAAAAAGTTAGTCTTTTTAAAGTTTGCTTATTTCTTATTTTTAAAGTTTTCAAATTTATGCTTATTGATCTTTTAATGTTTGATTTTTATATCCTAAAATGTTTTAGTGCTTATTGTGTTAATTTTCCTATTTTTGATCAAGTGCTTTTTAGTTGATTTTTATAAAAAGTTGTTTTTGAATATTTTTATTATTTAGTATTCTTAAAAGTTTTTAAATTTTGGTCTATTAGCTTTTTCTTAAATTTGATTTGGTTAAGTTTTTAGATAAGTGCTTATTTGGTATTTGCTTATTTGCTTATTGTTGTCATCGTATTGCTTAAGGGTTTTACCAGTACGATCGAGTAAGTGTGATCGCATAAACCCCGAGGGTTTCTACTTGCGATCTATTACTGCGATCCATAGTACGATCGTCACTACGATCACACTCCATAATCCTCACCACGATCACTTGTTGCGATCGTGGGTGCGATCCGTGGGTACGATCCATGTTACGATCCAACATTACGATGGATCCAAACATGCATGTTACGATGGAATAATAGTACGATGCAAGTGCGATGCATGCAAAAACAAAAGTGCGATGCATGCAAAAACAAGAGTACGATCCAACATGCATGCATGCATGCAATTGGCGCCAAAATGAGCAGCCAGGCTGGCTGCTTCCAGCAGCTAGCCTGCCTGCTTGTTTATTTAATAGTATTGTTCCGTAATTGTCTAGTTTTGTCTGAAAGTTATTCCGATTTTATTTTTGAAAGTTACGTATTTTTAGTTGAATTTTTCTTCTATTTTTAAAATTAATATTTTTTTCGTAAGTTCAAGTTTTATCTTTTATTTAGTATCCGCTTTAGGTTTTCCCTCGTTTATCTTTAATGTACCATTTTAGTTTTATTCTCTCCTTTTTCATTTAGTAAACTTTATTTTCGAGTCGATAGTTAATTTCGTCATTTAGTTTTATTTTTATTAATTGTTTCGCTTTAAATTACGTTTTATTATTTGTTTTACTATTAGTTTTAATATCGTTTTTACTTTTAGTTTTTAATATTCACCTTGTTTCACTTTTATTATTTGTACTTGTCTTTAGTTTGTTTTTAAATACTTTTCGCATTTACTTTTTAATTAGTTATAGATAATCAACTTCCCTTTTTCTTAACCAAAAACAATTGAGTCGCACATTTAACCGGAAATCAATTCGTTAAGACACCGAGAAAACGAACAAATTTAACTAGCAAAATCTCAATTTCAACTACTAATAATCCTTTTAGTCTCGAATATAGGGTCATAGCATCATTCGGGTCCATATCATTAAGCATACAATCGGGACTACTTGTGTTCTATTTTTATAAAAATCTAGCATGTTATCTCCCTCGCGGGTTTACAGATCATTTTATAAAACATTTAAAAGAGTGCGAGGCTATGAACTCACGTTGTTAATGAAAGGCGGATTATCGGCTACGGGCGTGCTTCGGTCACGGAAACCTATATAAATAATAATCGGTCTTAGACTCGGTCCAATGACTTTTATCAAAATAACAATATACATATGATGATTTTTGTACATATGATGATGATCAAGTGGGTTTATAAATCCTCGTTTACTCATTTTAGTGTTTACGTTTTGGTAACGTCTTACTAGTTCACTAGTTTTATCGATTTTACCTATTTTAAGTTCATTAAGTCTTTTATAAGTTCTTTTACTTGTTTTTACCAATTTTATACCTATATGATCAGTATATATATCTTTCATGTTGGGCCCAAATGGGTTAAGCCCAATAATTCTTTTTACAAGTTTTTATCTTATTAAGTCTAATTATTAGTACAATAGGTTTAGTTAGCTCGTAAATGTCCGTAATTCTTATAGTTCGGGTTTTATCGGTTTTTACTTGTATTAGTTACTTATACATCAGTATATAACTTTTATAAACTTTACATTAGACGGGTTTGGTCGTCTAAGTTTTATTTGGCGAAAAACGTTAATTTCACGGCGATAGCCGAAAAAGTCGTAAAAATCTAGTTTATAGTTTTTATTATTTATAAATATTATTTTATCACCATTTATATAATTTACCCATTTAATTAACCTTTTATACATTTATATAAATAAGTTTTATAAGTTAGTGGGTTTATATTTTATATTTTATACATTATAAAGTGAGTGCTTATATAATAATAATAAACATTTTTTTCAAAATCTGATTTTTAACTTCATATTCACCATTTTTACCATATCTAGAGTTCTACAATGACTTAGAAGCTCATTTTTGGATGACAACTTCTTCATAATATGTGCTACATATAACTTAGTTATAGCTACTGCCCATTTTGAGTTTAAGTTGCCTTAACAGTCCCTACAAAACTGCTTATTCAGATTATACCACCTAACTTGTTTTGATCATATCTCACTCATTATTTTGATTCCATTGCATGGCCAACTCTCACATGTGTATAACATCATCTACTTACTGTAAATGGATCAAACCATGCAATTTTATCAGTTCATCTTTTAGTTATCTACTGTTTTTATACAGCCAACTAATTAGTCAAGATTTTAGCTTCATTTCTTATAGTTATCATCATTTTTATGCATGTTTATCAACACTTGATCCCCACACAACATTTTTATGATCATATATACATCATATACATATACAAAATGAAAGAAAATACATTTGTTCTTTACAAAATAATAAGAGAAAAATGTAGAGGATGATCTTCTTTACCAATCCAAGTGGATTTCTTGTTTTAGGAAGGCAAGAACTTGATGAACACAACAAGTATCTCTAAGACCATCAAATATCAAGAACATAGGTTGGAAAATCAGCCCTAGGACACAAGCAAATCATCTCCAAAGTTGTTTATATGGCCACCAAATGATCAAGGCTTCAAGGAAACACCTTAATATGACTATTAAACATGTGGTTTGTGGCTAGAAAAGATCAATGATGGTGTTTGTTGATTTATTTGGGACGGCAAGGAGGGAGAGATTGAGAGAGTTTTAGAGTGGATTGCATGGAAGGAAATGGTAGAAATGAAACCATTTGCTAGTTTTGTGTTAAAGTGGAAATGGTTAGCTTAAGGTGTAAGCACAAGCTTACACTTGTGTAAACTTGCTAACTTGATGCCACCTATGTGTGGTGGTGTCAATATTGCCGTCCCATATAAGCTAGTGGGGTGGGGCAAAGTGTTTTGTCCCATCTCACTAGTTTAAGGGTATTTCTCGATTCTAGTTTTCTCGATTTGCGTGCCCTCGGGTCGTTTTACGAAAAACATTTTTATAAATTATGAATCACCGTCACAAAACGAATCCAATAAAAATTGTCTCATCAAAAACGGAGTTCAAAAACGTAAATACGTAATCCTAAGGTTTCCGGTTTAGTCGTAAAAGACGCCAAATTATGCACGTAAGCCCAAATTTAAATCCGTAAATTGTGAGTTCGTCAACCAACACAAAAATAAGTTTCAAAATATTATACGAGAAAATATTTCACTACCTGAAAATGTTAGACTTGTCACACATTCCTTTGTATTTGAAGTTATGAAGTTCACACTTTTGCCCCAAAACTTTGGCAAAAGTGTTTCAACGGTTGTTTTTGCCATTTTTTCATAATTGTGGGACTGAATTTGGACTTTCTTGATCTTCAAAGGTCTTCATAGTATCTTTGATTTTATGAGGTGTGACAATCCGTCAATTTATGGTTGATATTTTTATTCTCAAATTTAATTGAAAATATTATTTTAATGTTATATTATGAACTCACTTATTTTTTGGAAGTAATTTGGATTTACATCTTGAAGTAGCATCGACTACGTCTAAACCGGAGGATTCAACGTTACGTGCTTACGTTTACATATACCGTTTTGGTGACAGTCCGACATTTCAGAAGATAAATTTATCCGTAAATATTATTTTGATATTTTAAATTTGTGTTGGTTCATAAACTCACAAATTTACGAGAAGAGATTAGGACTTACTATTTTATTTTAACGTCCTTTACGACTAAACCGGAAACCTTAGGATTACGTATTTACGTTTTTGAACTCCGTTTTTGATGAGACAATTTTTATTAGATTCGTTTTGTGCCGTTGATTCATAATTTTTAAAAACGTTTTTCGTAAAACGACCCGAGGGCACGCAAATCGAGGAAACTAGAATGGAGGAATACCCGTAAATTAGTGGGATGAGACAAGTTTACACTTGCCCCACCCCACTATATGGAAGGCAAGTGCAAGCTACCAACACCAAAGAGGTATCAAGTTGTAAGTAATTTAGTTACTTACACTTGTCCCAAGCTTACAAAGTAAGCATACTTTCTACCAAAACCACTAGCCATTACCATTTCCATTCATTTCCTCCATGCAAAACAACTCATTTTCCTTCTTCCTCTCTCTATGATTTCGTGGGACTCTCACACAAAACACCCCATTTGATCTAAATTTAACCACAAACTATAGTTATAACTTACATATGTTAATCTCCTTCAAAAGAGATGAAGATTGGTGCAAGTTTTAACATCCAAGGAGAAGTTTTGTTGGTGTCTTGGGGCTGATATTCCACAAGGAGTTCTTGAAGAATGTTGGTCTTGAAGATGGTCTTGGTTTATCACAAGTTTCTCCATCAAAATTCATGTTTTGATCACAACCTACATCATCATGGTGGTATAAAGATAGTTCTTCCCATCCTCTTGTTATTTTGATTATGTAACCATGTATTTTATTTCCTATTGTATATGTATATGATGATTATATGATGATAAAAGTATTGTGTGGGGATTTGGTGTTGATAAATATGATTAAAAAGATGAAAAACTATAAGAAACAAGGCTAAAATCTTGCTTAAAAGTGATGGCTGTATAAAACAGTAAAGAACCATGTCATGAACTGATAAAATGGCATAGATTAATGGATATACAGTAAGTAATATGTCTTGTATACATGTGAGAGTTGGCCATGCAATGGAATTCTAACACCCCACCAAATGCTATGCGCAGCGGAACTACAACATTTGGGTGCTAGGCAGTTATCATCGCACACAAGATATATCGAACGACTCCAAAGAGACGTCAAATTTAAACTTAGATTAAAAATTGTTAAAAGTGTACTTGTCTACGGTTTTCCAACCCCAAATGATACAACAGAGTTTTGCATTACGGTCCCCATGAATCTCAACCCCAAAAGTTACAGTTTTTACAACAACATGACATTAAAGTTAAAAATGTTCAGGTAATACTAGGCGGAAAAACAAGTAGACTCCAAGCTCCACACACAACATCCATCTAATGTATGCTCCATGCTACACTTCAGCAGTTACCTGAAACACATGCTAAATTTGGTCAACGAAAACGTTGAGTGGAATTCATAGGTTTTACAATTCATTTTTGAACATATGTGAAATAAAACCATTCACGATCATTCATAGACTTGTCGATCAAACAATCTATATTCAATGTACTGACAATTGTGTTTAAGCTCATGACACTAAACCGTTAACTCAATCACCCGCGTAATAATTGCCGGCGTGATTCAGATGAAACCAGTGCCCCTACTAAGGCAATAGTTGCAATTATACCTTATCTCTTATCACAAATTATCCGTCCGCGGGGGGTATCAACGTACTAGCCCTCGTCTCGGATAGGGTAGTCAACCACATAGTACTATCACTTTGTATAAGCGGCTATTTCTAATCCACGCTAGGACTAAACAATAGTTAATAGTTCATGAAATTAGGGCCTTTTGCAACTAGGTACTCAACACAATTTCAAAGGCAACATTCGGGTCCAACAATCATTCATGACATATGTTCATTTTGAAAACTAGCATGCATTTCCCTCGCGGGTAAAACAGTTTGAAATAATAATAAGTGAGGCTATAAATTCACACCTTATATAACAAGTAGTCGATAGTTCGAGTGACGGTCACTGACGACGATGAGGATGCCCGGGTAAATCAACACCTATCAAACCAATAACGCGTAATGAGTAATCTCATTTATAAACCTTAAGGTACTGTATAAAATACATACATATTAGTCACTTGTGATAATTACAACTCACGCCAAAACAAAAAAATCAAGTGTTACTCGTTTTATACCATTTGTCCTTATTATTAACGTTATTCATTTTTACGCATTTTTCGCCGATACTTACCAAAAGTACGGACTGTTTTACTAGACTTAACCCTTTTTATAAAATTTAAGAAAATTCTCAAAAATACCTTAAGTCCTGTAGAAAACACATATTTAATCCCATTAAAAGTTTTCGCTTTTATGACCCGTTACTCAACACTTTTCCAAAACTACGTTTTTCGGACTGAAATTGTACTTTGACCAAGTCGGACTCATTTGACCCGTTTAAAATACTCCATTGACCCATTTGACACCTAAGTCTTATAATAGACTCAAATATGCAGGTTTGAGACCAAAAATAAACCTTTGACCATTTACCAAACTAAACCTATAGTCCCCGGGATTTGACCTAAAACCAAGCATAATTTCGGATTATGACGGTTTTCATCTCCCGGTACACGAATTTCAAAACGTCGTAACTGTTGACTCGTTAGGAGTCGTAAGCTCTATCTTATACCAAATCGAAGCTAAGAAGATGCTCTACAACTCTATCCTAATCACAAGACCTGTTTTCAAAATAATTTTTACGAAAACATCTCAAACTTTCTGCCTAAAATCAACTATACCAAAATCATACCAACGCTCGTTTTCAAACTCATTTATCGATATTAGACCTCATCCTAAGTACACCTAATCATACCCAAACATCATAATCAGTCCTAAACCCCTATTAATCAATATCCTCATAAAACCCAATCAAAAAAATAAACATGCAAATGGATTTACCCATCCAAAAACATGTAAAAATAGGATTAAATACATAATCTAACATCAAAACAACAACCACCATGATCCCCCAAACACCCCCCTTGTGCCGTGGGGTTTGGGTGATCAAAACCCATCAACCAAATTGATTTTGGTTGATTTGTTTGGTGATTTAACATCATTCTTCCATGAATTAAACATGCAAATGCCCAATTAACATCAAATTAAACTTTTGAAAAATCTTTAATTTTTGGAAAAATTTATGTTAATGCATGTTGGAATTAACCATGGATTAACACTTACAAAAGGGTTTTAGGAAGTGGTCTTTAATTGGAATTGATCAAAAACCAAGAAAAATTGAAGTGGTGGTGGTGGTGGTTTGGTGTTTGGCCGTCGGCCTAGAGAGAGCAAAAGGGAGGGTGGGTTTTTTTTTTTTTTGAAGTGAAATGTGAAGTATGTGTTCTTGATTTTTCCTTTTGTAAAATGGGAGGGACCAAAGGTGCAATTTAGGCTTTCTTTTGTCCACAAGTGAAAACGACCCTATAAGTTTACGGGATTGACTCACTAGTCATTTTAGAAAAATTTACGGGAGTCGGGAATCATCCCAAACACTCCAAAATACTTTTTAGGACACTTTAAATGTACTCGGAAAGCAATAAAACTCACCCGACTCGACTTAACACGAACAGTAAGTAAAATTCTCGAAAAATTACAATATCGATAAAACGAAAATAATTATAGAAATTTGGGCATCCGTCGGGGTCGTATTCGTCATCGTCCTTCTTAAATCGTCAATCGTCAAAATCATAACCTCGAACATCGGTTTCAACCAAAATAATAAAATATATAACAAATAAAATTTATTAAAAATTTCAAAAATAAGCGTAATTTAGGGTAATGTTAGTGACCTCGGTTCTAGGGTATCACATCCACCCCTCTTTAAATAGAGCGACGTCCCGGCGCTCGCCTCTTCTTATACTCATATTTCGTGCCGCTGGAACAGATGAGGATACCTTTCCTTGAAAAAGTCCTCACGTTCCCAAGTGTATTCCGGTCCACGCCTAGAATTCCATCGAACCTTCACAATGGGAATTCTACTACGCTTCAGCCTCTTGACCTCTCGGTCCATAATTTCCACGGGTTCTTCCACAAAATGCATTTTGTCGTCCAGTTGAATCTCGTCCAAAGGAATCACCAATTCCTTATCCGCCAAACTCTTCTTCAAGTTCGATACGTGAAACGTGTCGTGAATAACACTAAGCTCGCTCGGCAACTCTAACTTATACGCCACTGGTCCAATTCGTTTAACGATCTTAAACGGTCCAATGTACCTCGGACTCAACTTTCCTTTCTTCCCAAAACGAATTACACCCTTCCACGGCGAAACCTTAAGCATCACCATATCTCCGACTTCAAATTCCAACGGGTTTCTTCTGTTATCGGCATAACTCTTCTGTCGGCTTCTCGCAGCAAGTAGTCGGTTCTTGATTTGCACAATCTTCTCTGTCGTCTCTAAAACCATTTTGGGTCCAGTCAATTGACTTTCTCCTACTTCACTCCAACACACAGGTGATCTACACTTCCTTCCATACAACGCTTCGAATGGTGCAGCCTTGATGCTCGCATGATAACTATTATTATACGAAAACTCCACTAAAGGCAAGTGGCGTTCCCAACTTCCTCCAAAATCAATCACGCATGCTCGGAGCATGTCCTCCATCGTCTGAATAGTTCGTTCACTTTGGCTGTCAGTCTCCGGATGATAAGCCGTACTTAAATTCAATTCAGTGCCCATCGCACGTTGAAGCGGTTTCCAAAATTCCAAAGTAAACCTACTATTGCGATCCGAAATGATCGATAACGGTACTCCATGTCTGCAAACGATCTCCTTCACGTACACACTGGCCAGCTTTTCCATACTGTCCGTCTTCTTCATAGGTAAAAAATGAGCAGATTTCGTCAATCTATCCACTATTACCCAAATCATATCACATCCACTAGGAGTTCTGGGTAAACCCGTCACGAAATCCATAGCGATTTTCTCCCATTTCCATTCTGGGATCTCTGGTTGTACCAACAACCCAGACGGCTTCTTATGTTCGGCTTTAACCTTCGCACAAGTCAAACACTTACCAACGTAACGAGCAATATCCGCCTTCATATTCGGCCACCAATAGACTTTCTTCAGGTCATGATACATTTTATCCGATCCAGGATGTATCGAGTACTTCGACTTATGAGACTCGTTCATAACCAAATCTCGTACTCCAGGTTTTCCTTCCTTGGATGGACACAACGGTAACCAAATCCGATTCTTGAAATATCTCAGTCCGTCTGATCTAACCACAAAAAGAGGTTTCAACATTCTTCCCAAGTTCTCAGCATCAACATTCACTTTCATTAATCCCCTCTCTTGAGCCTTCAATATAGTTTCGGTTAAATCAACACTCTCAGTCATCACTAAAGCTCTGACTCTCAAAGGTTTCTCTCGATCCTTCCTACTAAGTGCATCCGCTACAACATTCGCCTTACCAGGATGGTAGCGAATTTCACAGTCATAGTCACTCAGTAATTCTACCCATCGTCTCTGTCGCATGTTCAACTCCTTTTGATCTAAAATGTGTTGCAAACTCTTGTGGTCAGTGAATACAACACACTTCGTCCCATACAAATAATGTCTCCACAATTTCAACGCAAAAACTACAACTCCTAATTCCAAATCGTGCGTCGTGTAGTTCTCCTCATTCTTCCTCAGTTGTCTCGACGCGTAAGCAATCACCTTCTCGCGCTGCATCAACACAGCTCCATAACCCTTACGAGATGCGTCACAATACACTACAAAGTCTTCGGTTCCTTCAGGTAATGACAATATCGGTGCGGAACATAACTTGTCCTTGAGCGTTTTGAAAGAAAATTCTTCCTCAGTTCCCCATTCATACACTCTATTCTTCTCGGTAAGCTTTGTCAATGGCTTCGCAATCAACGAAAATCCTTCAATGAATCTCCGATAATACCCAGCTAAACCAAGGAATTGTCGAACTTCAGTCGGCGTTGTCGGTGCCGACCATTCCCTGATCGCTTCGACCTTGGCAGGATCCACGCGAACTCCTTTGCTATCAATTACGTGACCAAGGAATTGCAAAGACTCTAACCAAAACTCACACTTCGAGAACTTCGCATACAGCTTCTCTCTCTTCAGCAGATCCAATATCTTTCTCAGGTGCTTCTCGTGCTCCTCCTTACTCTTAGAGTAAATAAGAATATCATCAATAAAAACAATGACAAACTTATCTAGATACGGCTTGCATACTCGATTCATAAGGTCCATGAATACAGTAGGCGCGTTTGTCAACCCAAACGGCATCACTCGAAATTCGAAGTGTCCATACCGCGTACGAAAGGCAGTTACAGGAATATCCTCCTCTCTCACACGCAGTTGATGATACCCTGATCTCAAGTCGATCTTTGAGTATACACAGGAACAGATCAATTACAAGGTTCAATTAAGTCGATATCAAAAGCGTAATTTCCTAACTTCAAGGTACACCCTTTCAGTAAAGAATTCGTACTAACGATTTTCCCATCGGCTAACTCCACGTTATAACTAGTCGTTAACAATACCGGTTTTCTATCGATATGAAGACTAAATTTAACATCTACGAAACTCTTGTCGGAACCAAAATAAAACAAAATACTAGCATAACAAGCGTCTAGCAAAAACGTACCGGTAACCACGTTAGGACCTTGTGGTTTATCAACCGTCCCTACTTGATACACAGCAGCATCATTGTTACCTCCTTGCTTGTTTCCTGCCTTCGGGCAATTTCCTTGCTTATGGCCTCTTTCTCCACATCCAAAACAACCCATCACTCTCATAGCATTCGCCCCAGTGGCTACCCCCTTTGTTCGATAATCAGACATCCTGTGGCCAGCTTTTCCACATTTGCCGCACGCAGGCGGGCAACTCCCTACATGGTACAAGTTGCATCGACCACAATGGGGATTCACCTTCGCTCCTCTAGGGGTTGTCACAGCTCTCATCCCGTCATTCCTTCGCTGGTTGAACTGCTGATTGCGGTTCTGACCATTGTTGTTACGGTTTCCACCTCGGCTTTGACCCTGGGATTGATTGCTCTAAGCCGCCTCCCACTTCCTCTTATTTCCTTCAGCAATGAAGTTCTTCTTGTCTTGGAGTTTGACATCCATCAACGCGTGAGCCATCTGGACCGCTTCATCAAACGACCCAGGTTTAGACGAAGTCGTCTCACCCTTGATATTACTAGACAGACCTTTGATGTACTGTTTCATCTTCTTGCTATCATCGGCAAAGGTATCGGGACACAAGAGGCTTAATTCATTAAACCTCCTGGTGTAAGCAGTGATATCATTGTTTCTCAAAGTCAGGTGCCTCAACTCAGCTTCCAATTGACCCAGCTCCTCTTCAGGACAGAACTTCTTGGTCAAAAGAGCTTTAGTTTCAGTCCATGTTCTTGCATTCGCTACTGCTAACCCAACAGTGGCTACTTGGGTGTTCCACCAACTCAATGCGTCGTCAAGAAAAGTAGCGGCCGCAAACTTGACCTTGTTCGCTTCTGAATAACCACTAATCTCGAAAGTACTCTCTACCTTTTCTAACCATCTCCTGAGTTCTAGAGCTCCACCAGTTCCACGAAATTGCGTGGGACCACATTTTATGAAGCTAGAGTAAGTACACTCTCTTGGGGCTTGCTGTCTCCCCACATTTCTGCCTTGGTCTGGGTTCCTCCCTGCTCGATCTGCTTCTAGCGCATTCGCAATGGCTTCCTGAATCATCGTGTTCACACGGTCGGCTGTTAGTTTTGGAGGCATGGTGCGTTATCAAATACACCTCTCTGCAAAGACAGGGAAAATAGAAAAACAATGTAAGTATACACATCAAGATTAAGATGGATTTCTCTTTCAAGACATAATATAAATACAACGACACATCGCTAAAGAGTTACTAATTCATCAATTCACATCACAAAAGATCAAATTAAAGACATATCACAGATCATGAAAGGTAAACATGGATTGTATTGATAATCAACCAAAATCGTGACAAGTATTGCCACTACAACCATTCACCATAAAACTTAAGTCCTCAAGTTTTTCGTCACAATGCCATCATACAAAAGTCTAAAATAGTTCTATTACAACGAACAAAGATAAAATACAAGACAAGCAACTAGGCATGTGGTGATCCACACGGCCTCTTGGATGGCGGTTCATCATCATCTTCCTCGGGTTCCTCGTTGCTATCTTCCTCGTCCACTTCATCCATCTTCCTCTTTCCTTTGTCGTTCGGCCCACATTCAGTCGCCTTCTTCGTCCCTGACGTAGACCCACACTCAACCGCTACATGATTTCCCACAGTGATACAAACACCTCTGGCAGGTGGCTGGATCATGAAGTCATTAGCTTCCATTTCCAAGTCGTCCACAAATCTCCAATCCGGGGGCAAGGATGCTCTCACTCGATGCTCCCAACTCTACATCCTAGTCAATCTCGCTTTATCTTCCCTAACTCGATCAAGACTGGCGCTCAAGTTCGCGATCATCGATCTCAGACTATTGATATCACTCTTGTTTGCATTTCCATCATACTCAATCCTTGAAGTTCTTGCCAATAATCTTTGGTGTGCTCTTTCATTCTCGTCGAACCTCTTAATTACCCTGGTCTCCACCACAAACCGCTCATACATCAACCTATCCATCCTCCTCAAACGACCTTCGGGATCCCAGTAGTGTCTTGGTCTCGGAAAATAGACCCTCGCGATATTCTCATGAATAGATTGTGATTTAGATGAATTGCTGGATTCTGCACCGCTCCCATTACTTACTCGAACAAACCCTGGCACTGTCTTCAGGTAGTCCTTACAATTGTCCATCGGGCGACGAAAGGGTTGTTGCTCATATCGGTCGGTCGGAGGCACTTCATACCCCTTTGGCGAATTTGGAGATTGAAATAATTCAGGTTCGGTCTGACCGACAGCATTCTCGGGAATTCCATCATCCACCGGTTCCTCGGGCTCTTCCTCATAAATCCTCACTACCATCGCTACTGATACTGAAGTTGTCCACGTCACTTTTGTCACTGTCATTTCCCGGCTCTATTGCTTCTTCTGGAGCGATCCATCCATTGTCATTATTCGGCGGGTTCGGAGGAAACGGTCCCCCTTCGTGACCTACGACATAATCGTCTCCATTACCATTTGGCGGTACCTCGGCCATTCCTGCAATAACAGAGAATTTTGGAGGGTACGTAAGATTACTATGCAATATTTATAAATACATGCATGCAAATGCAATGCAAAGGTGGTACACATGCCCAAAATGCGATAATATGATGCTCATGCATAAGTAATACAAGAATTACGGTATCGGGTATTCCACGTATAATTTCAACGTTTACATATAGTAATTTCATATCTACGTAATAAATACCCACATATATACTTCAACTCAAAAGTATACGTCAATGCCATGAATACAAAAATAAACCTTACCGGAGCATTGCAGGATAGTTGTGTGCGCTTGGACAATTTCTTACGACACCAAAAGTTATAGTTTAGGAATTTTCAAAACGACCTAGTTCTCTATAACTCATGGCTCTGACTACCAATCTCTAACACCCCACCAAATGCTATGCGTAGCGGAACTACAACATTTGGGTGCTAGGCAGTTATCATCGCACACAAGATATATCGAACGACTCCAAAGAGACGTCAAATTTAAACTTAGATTAAAAATTGTTAAAAATGTACTTGTCTACGGTTTTCCAACCCCAAATGATACAACAGAGTTTTGCGTTACGGTCCCCATGAATCTCAACCCCAAAAGTTACAGTTTTCACAACAACATGACATTAAAGTTAAAAATGTTCAGGTAATACTGGGCGGAAAAACAAGTAGACTCCAAGCTCCACACACAACATCCATACAATGCATGCTCCATGCTACACTTCAGTGGTTACCTGAAACACATGCTAAATTTGGTCAACGAAAACGTTGAGTGGAATTCATAGGTTTTACAATTCATTTTTGAACATATGTGAAATAAAACCATTCACGATCATTCATAGACTAGTCGATCAAACAATCTATATTCAAGGTACTGACAATTGTGTTTAAGCTCATGACACTAAACCGTTAACTCAATCACCCGCGTAATAATTACCGGCGTGATTCAGATGAAACCAGTGCCCCTACTAAGGCATCAGTTGCAATTATACCTTATCTCTTATCACAAATTATCCGTCCGCAGGGGGTATCAACGTACTAGCCCTCGTCTCGGATAGGGTAGTCAACCCCATAGTACAATCACTTTGTATAAGCGGCTATTTCTAATCCACGCTAGGACTAAACAATAGTTAATAGTTCATGAAATTAGGGGCTTTTGCAACTAGGTACTCAACACAATTTCAAAGGCAACATTCGGGTCCAACAATCATTCATGACATATGTTCATTTTGAAAACTAGCATGCATTTCCCTCGCGGGTAAAACAGTTTGAAATAATAATAAGCGAGGCTATAAATTCACACCTTATATAACAAGTAGTCGATAGTTCGAGTGACGGTCACTGACGACGATGAGGATGCCCGGGTAAATCAACACCTATCAAACCAATAACGCGTAATGAGTAATCTCATTTATAAACCTTAAGGTACTGTATAAAATACATACATATTAGTCACTTGTGATAATTACAACTCACGCCAAAACAAAAAAATCAAGTGTTACTCGTTTTATACCATTTGTCCTTATTATTAACGTTATTCATTTTTACGCATTTTTCGCCGATACTTACATAAGTACGGACTGTTTTACTAGACTTAACCCTTTTTATAAAATTTAAGAAAATTCTCAAAAATACCTTAAGTCCTGTAGAAAACACATATTTAATCCCATTAAAAGTTTTCGCTTTTACAACCCGTTACTCAACACTTTTCCAAAACTACGTTTTTCGGACTAAAATTGTACTTTGACCAAGTCGGACTCATTTGACCCGTTTAAAATACTCCATTGACCCATTTGACACCTAAGTCTTATAATAGACTCAAATATGCAGGTTTGAGACAAAAAATAAACCTTTGACCATTTACCAAACTAAACCTATAGTCCCCGGGATTTGACCTAAAACCAAGCATAATTTCGGATTATGACGGTTTTCATCTCCCGGTACACGAATTTCAAAACGTCGTAACTTTTGACTCGTTAGGAGTCGTAAGCTCTATCTTATACCAAATCGAAGCTAAGAAGATGCTCTACAACTCTATCCTAATCACAAGACCTGTTTTCAAAATAGTTTTTACGAAAACATCTCAAACGTTCTGCCTAAAATCAACTATACCAAAATCATACCAACGCTCATTTTCAAACTCATTTATCGACATTAGACCCCATCCTAAGTACTCCTAATCATACACAAACATCATAATCAGTCCTAAACCCCTATTAATCAATATCCTCATTAAACCCAATCAAAAAAATAAACATGCAAATGGATTTACCCATCCAAAAACATGTAAAAATAGGATTAAATACATAATCTAACATCAAAACAACAACCACCATGATCCCCCAAACACCCCCTTGTGCCGTGGGGTTTGGGTGATCAAAACCCATCAACCAAATTGATTTTGGTTGATTTGTTTGGTGATTTAACATCATTCTTCCATGAATTAAACATGCAAATGCCCAATTAACATCAAATTAATCTTTTGAAAAATCTTTAATTTTTGGAAAAATTTATGTTAATGCATGTTGGAATTAACCATGGATTAACACTTACAAAAGGGTTTTAGGAAGTGGTCTTTAATTGGAATTGATCAAAACCAAGAAAAATTGAAGTTGTGGTGGTGGTTTGGTGTTTGGCCGTCGGCCTAGAGAGAGCAAAAGGGAGGGTGGGTTTTTTTTTTGAAGTGAAATGTGAAGTATGTGTTCTTCATTTTTCCTTTTGTAAAATGGGAGGGACCAAGGGTGCAATTTAGGCTTTCTTTTGTCCTCAAGTGAAAACGACCCTATAAGTTTACGGGATTGACTCACTAGTCATTTTAGAAAATTTTACGGGAGTCGGGAATCATCCCAAACACTCCAAAATACTTTTTAGGACACTTTAAATGTACTCGGAAAGCAATAAAACTCACCCGACTCGACTTAACACGAACCGTAAGTAAAATTCTCGAAAAATTACAATATCGATAAAACGACAATAATTATAGAAATTTGGGCATCCGTCGGGGTCGTATTCGTCATCGTCCTTCTTAAATCGTCAATCGTCAAAATTATAACCTCGAACATCGGTTTCAACCAAAATAATAAAATATATAGCAAATAAAATTTATTAAAAATTTCAAAAATAAGCGTAATTTAGGGTAATGTTAGTGACCTCGGTTCTAGGGTATCACAGGAATCATTAGGATGAGTGAGATATGATCAAAACAAGTTTAAAGTACAAATCTGAGTTCACTGTTTTGGACGATTTTTAGAAATACTTAGAGGATGATTCAACAGTAGCTATAGAAGAGTTAAATGGATCACACATCATTTAGTTTATGTCATAAAAATTTGAGCTTCTATCTCCATATAGAACTCTAGATATGGCAGTTTTGGTGAAGATGAAAATAAAAATCAGATTTTGGAAATTAAAGTATAATAGTATTATATAAGCACTCAAATAAAAATAGTATAAAATATAAATTAAAACCCACTAACTTATATAATACATTTATATAAATATGTATAAGGATAAATAAGTGGACATTTTATAAAAATGGTAACTTGTTAGGTTTTATAAGTTATAAAACTATAAACATGATTTTTACGACTTTTTCGACTATTACCGTAAAATTTACGTTTTTGTTAAATAAAACTTAGACGGTTGGACCCGTCTAATGTGAACTTTATAAAACTCATATACTGATATATAAACATATATAACAAGTAAAAACCGATAAAACCCTAACTATATAACATACGGACATTAACGAGCTAAGTAAACATATTGGACTAATAATTGGACTAAATAGGTTAAACCCTTATAAAAAGAACTTATTGGACTCAACCCATTTGGGCCCAACTTGAAAGTTTAAATACTGATAATATAAGTAAGAAATGGATTAATACAAGTTAATAAACTTATAATAGGCTTATTGGACCTAAAACACGTAAATAGGTAAAACTAGTAAACTAGTATAAACGTTACCGACACATAACAGTAAAATGAGCAAACGAGAATATGCAAACCCACTTGATCATCATATATATATAAAATCATCATATGTATACATAATTGTTATTTTTATAAAGTCATTGGACATGAGTCTAAGACGAGTATTATTTGTCTAGGTTTCCGTGATTGAAGCACGTACCGTACATCCGAATTGCCGATAACCCGCCTTCCCACATCAACGTGAGTTCATAGCCTCTCACTCTTTTAAATGTTTTTATGAAATGTTTTATAAACTCGTGAGGGAGATAACATGTTAGTTTTTATAAAATAGGACACCATTTGTCCCGATTGTTTGTTTATTGATTTGGACCCGAATGATTGTATGACCCGATTGTATGACCCGATAAATGATTAAAGGACCGGATAGATGAAATAAAATGGATTATTAAAGTTAGGTTATGTCACTAAAAGTCCCATTAGTATGAATTGTGAACTACCGGGATTTGGTAGACGCTTGTGCATATAATAGTACTATTTGGGGACGATCACCCCAGTTCGCGCCTTGACGGTTGATCCCTGTCGTGCCACATTGATTGGTAAGAGAATTTATGTATGAGAAGATTTCCATAGCGTGACCTTTGTGACGACACGCTACTTTAGATGGGCAAATTGAGTATCGGGTTAGCTACATTGTTTGTTTTAGTAAGGTAACAATGTCATGTGGCTTATAATAATCTAACTAACGAAATACTACTAGACGCACCGAATTACGATGTGTTGCCTGACTAGCAATACGGGGTCATACTATTAATATTATGTTCGTGTTTTGGTTTTCATAACCATATTCATATAACGGTTTTTATTTTCATACATCGTCATAAGACGTATTGTATGATGTTTTTACGACATTGGCTCGTATAATGATTTTTAAGGCAAATGCCTATATTATGATTTTCGATAAAAATTTGTATAAAAATGACTTTGGCTATTTTATGGCCTATTAAAATGATTTGTACAAAATGATTTTCAGTAATAATTTTATACTGATACTATATTGATGGATTTTATTAAACTCTATGAATTCACTCGGCGTTATCGCTGACGTTTTCTTTTTACATGTCTTATCTCAGGTACTTGAAGGTAATTCTCGGGAAGACAACAAGAATTCATGGCCCACACCTAAATACTTATTTCCATTCAAATGCTTTGTAAAACCTGTATTAATTACAATGACTTGGGACCTATGTAACTTTGATATTTATGAATGGAAATGCTTTATTACTAAACGACGCGATTTTTAAGCGTTGTCTATGATGTGAGTAATGTGCTATCCCGTAACACCAACGAGTCTTCCGCTATATTGAGTTGTATAAATTTGGGGTGTTACAGTTTGGTATTAGAGCTCTCGTTATTGAGAACGAAAGATTTTTAAAATTTAGGTTTTGAATAAATCATTTCAAAATCTTTTAACTATAAACATTTTTCTAAAAATGTCTAAAAATCTTTTGACTATAACGGTGCTGAAGAATTCCCGAGTTACCGACAAGGCCAGACTGAGAAGTGTTATTTTAATATATATATAACTTGGATTATATATATATATATATATATATATATATATATATATATATATATATATATATATATATATATATATATATATATATATATATATATATATATATATATATATATATATATATATATATATATATATATATATATATATATATATATATATATATATATATATATATATATATATATATATATATATATATATATATATATATATATATATATATATATATATATATATATATATATATATATATATATATATATATATATGATGTAATTTTATTACATGATTGTTTGATAATTATTTTGATATTTATACGAGGTATTTATACGACGTAGATTGTCACAAGGAACCCTAAATCCCCTAATAAATTAATCGAAGCTATTCTCGTAGGAATTCTAGCTATCCTAGATCTAAACCAAGTTGTGGATATTTATGATCCCAACAAATGGTTGATATTCGTAAGAAATGTAGATATTAGTTGATTGCGATATTGAAATAAATTGGCGAGATTAAATCTGATAACAATGTCATGACGATCTTTTCTTATAGAGTGGAGTTTGACAAAACATTACCACCTAAAAAGATGTCATCTGATTCTTTGTCATCCAATTCTTAAATCGAAATCGAAAGGGTGAATGTTGCACTTGAGGCTGTAATTGGAACCATTACCCAAAAGCCTCATGCCACTAATACCTTTCCGAGAAGTCTAATTGAATGATCGAGTCATTTCATACTAGTGACTCATTTGATAATTGTTGTTGTAAGAGCTATAGGATTGAAAATTAAGTGTTGTTCTTATCGAGCTTTTATTGCACTTTGAAGGTATAAGAATAAGGTTGAAAGTATTGGAGAATAAGGTAGGATATCGAATTGAGTATAAAATTTGTTAAAACTTGAATAAAGAAAAAAATTTAACCCGTATGGAATATGAGATTGATAAGAGGAAATTATTAAGTCATGTGATTGAATTATAAGGTTTTAAATGATTGTAGGTTCGTGTTAAGGGTTGTTCCTAGACCATTGTCCACTAACGAGGATGCCCAGTGTCCAAGAAATAAATTGAAGAAATCTTCTTCTAAATTGGGACCGATGGATCTTCCGGGACAGGTGGGACACCTGATGACTCTTGTAGGTTAGTATTCATTGTGGTATCTTTTAAAAATCCCTAACTTAACTGAGATATCAGTTGGTAGGATGAGTTCTGAGAATTGTATGACATAGTGACACGTAATGTGTTACGGTACAATTTTGACTTGTTTGTGATTAATGAAAAGACTACCGTTGATTGCTAAATCCTATATGTATCGATGATATCTATCTTTTCTTGCTTCTTCCTAATGCTCGCATTAGTGATGCAACCATTGAACAAGTACTCATCTTGAATTGAGTTACGTTGTGGATTATTCTTTTTGAGTGCCATCGAGGTCATGAACCTCATGATTATTTGGCTAAGCTCATTTCCTAGCATATTGTAGTTAGTTCTTGGTGAAAAACTTTTCATCACTCTTTTGTAGATCACTAATTGTTTTATAAAGATAAAACAATATTCCTTGAGAAAAATTGAATTCCCATCACTAAAAGGATTATTCAAAATGAGATTTATAAGTAATCGTTATCGAATGAAGTTGTTTATTAAGTACTTTGGAAAACTTAACTGTTTTCATAACAAAGAGAATCTTTGTAAATTTATTCTTGATTCTTATTTAAGAATTAATCATGAAAATGTTTTTATTATAAACATGATGATAAAGTTTTGACGAACTGAGTATTGCATCGTTAATCTTGAAATTGTATATAGTTGTGCGCCTACATACAATTTGGAAGGGACCATGCAAGGCTGATTAGTAGTCACCATAAAACTAATGAATAAACATTACATTTTCTTTGAAGATTGTGAAAGATTAAATTTTATGAGATCTGCAAGAAGTGAAAAATAAGGACATAATGTTAGGGACACCTACATATGTGCCTGTAGCATCTATTCTTCTGAGTCGAATTTACTCATCTATGGAAATTGTCTTATTTGACAATTGACAATTCTTTCTTGTCCAATTCTCCCGTAGTGAGATTCTTAGGAAAAGTATCTGATTACCGAGTGTTGATACCCGACTGGATGTATCGACGTTCTTATCGTTTCTTTTGATTTGATTTCATTTGAATGACCTGGGTAACGATCCGAGGAGCTTTCGAATGCGTACTCAAATTAATGAAAACATGGGATATATTCTTATTCGTTAATGTTTTCGTCTGTATCTGATTTGAAATTATCTCGCGTAGATTATGCGTTGACCTTACTCTTTTAATGGTAGTTGTATCTCCATATATCCTTGAATTTTTGAAGGATTATGAGTTATTATTAGTCTTTTGAGAAGTTCACATCTTATCGACGGCAATAAAACTGGAAAGTTGATAAGTGCCAGTAGAATGGATTGATTGATTATGACATGACGACATTGTCTTAATTGATGGGAACTCGAATAGAATTCCCCTAAATGATAAGATGTTGATTATCAAAAGTGATCTAAATAATTCTTGATGGATGACCATATCCTGCATTTAGACTTGAAATTATACCATGAATGGTTGTGAATTAGTTATAAATATTATAACCTAGAAAGAACTTAAAATAAATGTATTAAAAGATGTTTATGTTATCTGAAACTTTAGGAGGTATTTGCTGGTGAATTACCTAGACTTTCGCCATTAAGGCAAGTTGAAATTGGTATTGATTATATTTTCGATGCTGCACCTGTGGCTTGTGCACTGTACGTCAGCACCATCTGAATTAAAGGAATTACCGTACAACTGAGAGAGTTGTCGGAGAAAGATTTTATTCTACCGAGCTCGTCATCATGAAGAGCTATGGTGTTATCATTCCTTATATTTATAGATTACTGTGAACTGAGTAAATTGACAATCGAAAACGATATCCATAACTCGAAATGGAAGATTTGTTCGATAATTTATAAGGTTCTAGCGTATGTTTTAAAGATTTGATCCATGGCATGGTTATTTTCAACTTCGCGTCCGCGAAGGGGATTATCTATTCCAATCACTACATCCAGTACTTGTAATGAACATTATGAGTTTCACGTGATATCGTTTGGATTGACCAATGCACATGTAGCATTCATAAATTTGGTGAATCACGTGTGTAGGCTGTAATTTGATATATTCATGCTTGTGATCATTAAGGACCATTTGTTTGTTTATAAGAATAAGAATGAGTTAATAATTATTTATAGACTGCCCTGAATTGGCCGAGTAATGAAAAATTTGTACCTTAAATAATTAACATGTGATTTAAGACTTAATTCTTTATATTAATTGACCGTGTGATTAATAGATAATGGAATATATTGACTCTTCAAAGATTAGAGCCCTTTTAAGACGTTGGGTTTTACCAAAAAGAAAGTGCAAATATGTTTTGACAAATAATTTAACAAAGGATTTTTAAGGGATTATTCCCTTATACACAAATCATTTACCTAAACTCCTGTTTAGGGGTAAATGTTTGTGCGTAACTCAAAACAACCTAAAAGGGATTGAGGAAAACATTTAAACCATGACTTGGAATTTGAAGCGCAAATTTCTGCTTTTCAACTAAGAAAATTTTTGACCAAAGTATAAACAAAGATTTTTCGAACATTTACGGATCTCATTAATTATTTTAATTATTTTCGATAAATCAACGAAAATCTTGTTAATTAAATTCAAATTTATTTTGAACTTTTTTATAATTGGTCGAACTAAGAAAATTAAAAATTTTACGTTACGTTTCATAAAAAAAAAATTTGAATATTTATTATTTAATTAGTTGTAATAATTATCAACGCTTTAAACGTCGGATTAAGCAAAACCGATGAAAATAATAGTTGAACCGGAACTGAAACTTAGAAAATATAAAGAACCAATTAGGATATGTTCCTTAATAATGAAGGTGCAAAATAAATTGCCGAACGATATAAAAATAAACGATGTTTGTAAAAAGGATAATATAGATAATAAAAGGGGTTCGCGGCTAATGTGAACCATTAGAATTGAGAAGCCGATGGCGCTAAATGATTAAAAGATCACTTATGGTTGCCTAAATAGGGAGATTGTGAGATGTAGTTATAATGAAAATCTTGTAAGTATAAGTATTATATGTATGTCATTTTTGACTAAAAGTATCTTTGTCTGAAGAAGTTGTACTAATGACAAATTATGAAGGCAGACATCGCCTCATACATTAGTAAACGTCTAGCTATTGCAAAGGTCATCATCTGAATTTGATTCGATTTGGGTCATCGTCGACAGACTGACCAAATCTGCTAATATCATTCCCGTTAATGATAAATGCAAAAGAGTTATGTAAACATAGTGTGACTGTATCCAACATCTTTATCAAGATCCTCGCTTCGCATCGAATTTCTAGAGATTTGCTCAGAAATCATTGAGAACGAACCTTGATGAGAGTACTATGTACCACCCCAATCGAAGGGACGAGGTAAAGTAACGATACAAAGTAATATAAGTGTTGTTTTATGTTTGAATGATTGACCTTTGGTAATGAACCGTATAATCGTTTTCCTTTGGAAGGATTATCATTGATAATCATCGTATTAGGATCGAGATCGAATCTTGTTAGGGTCTATATTAGGGCATCTGTAAGCAGGAGTTGAGATGAAGACACCCGACATACACCCATTGTGAGTTGGACATGTCTTTTAGGTTTAAGGTTTCCTATGATGGCGAACCTAACCTTACAAAATACTCGACCCGCGAGACCTTAAATGATTGTTGAAATTAGGATCTGATTATTGACTGCCGATAGTGGGCAAGAGGTTAAGTGAATATGAAATGTAGAGCTTGAAGTGCCAGATGGGTAGCGAAGTTATGCCAAAAATTTTAACCATGGAAAATGAAATGATGATCTGGAAGATCATGGGATATAAGTCCCCGTTATATGGGACTATTGAGATGATGCAAAAAAAAGATTGGTTTAAAAAGGCATATAAGTTGGATCTACCCTAGGACTTCAAGGACTGCGTGAATTATGTTTCGTAAATCGAACTTGATAAATATCTATCAAGTGAAAATTTGATTGTTCCTTAGTAAAGTTTAGATCGGCGAAAAGTTGCATTCATCAGAAACCCGTGAACATCATGGATAGAGAAAGTAAGTCAACATTAAGCCTGATCTTATTCCTGTAGTTATGTTTGATGAAACTCGCGTATTGTAATGGATTACACTTGTGAGAAAAGACCGAATGTGTAGGAAATACCCACATGGCTTTAACTCTATAAGAAGCGAGTAGTAAGATAACATGATCTTTGAGGACAAAGATCCTGTTTAGGGGTAAATGCTGTGACAATCCGTCAATTTATGGTTGATATTTTTATTCTCAATATTTAATTGAAAATATTATTTTAATGTTATATTATGAACTCACTTATTTTTGGGAAGTAATTTGGATTTACATCTTGAAGTAGCATCGACTACGTCTAAACCGGAGGATTCAACGTTACGTGCTTACGTTTACATATACCGTTTTGGTGACAGTCCGACATTTCAGAAGATAAATTTATCCGTAAATATTATTTTGAGATTTTAAATTTGTGTTGGTTCATAAACTCACAAATTTACGAGAAGAGATTAGGACTTACGATTTTATTTTAACGTCCTTTACGACTAAACCGGAAACCTTAGGATTACGTATTTACGTTTTTGAACTCCGTTTTTGATGAGACAATTTTTATTAGATTCGTTTTGTGCCGTTGATTCATAATTTATAAAAACGTTTTTCGTAAAACGACCCGAGGGCACGCAAATCGAGGAAACTAGAATCGAGGAATACCCGTAAATTAGTGGGATGAGACAAGTTTACACTTGCCCCACCCCACTATATGGAAGGCAAGTGCAAGCTACCAACACCAAAGAGGTGTCAAGTTGTAAGTAACTTAGTTACTTACACTTGTCCCAAGCTTACAAAGTAAGCATACTTTCCACCAAAACCACTAGCCATTACCATTTCCATTCATTTCCTCCATGCAAAACAACTCAATTTCTCTCTTCCTCTCTCTATGATTTCGTGGGACTCTCACACAAAACACCCCATTTGATCTAAATTTAACCACAAACTATTGTTATAACTTACATATGTTAATCTCCTTCAAAAGAGATGAAGATTGGTGCAAGTTTTAACATCCAAGGAGAAGTTTTGTTGGTGTCTTGGGGCTGATATTCCACAAGGAGTTCTTGAAGAATGATGGTCTTGAAGATGGTCTTGGTTTATCACAAGTTTCTCCATCAAAATCCATGTTTTGATCACAACCTACATCATCATGGTGGTATAAAGATAGTTCTTCCCATCCTCTTGTTATTTTGATTATGTAACCATGTATTTTATTTCCTATTGTATATGTATATGATGATTATATGATGATAAAAGTATTGTGTGGGGATTTGGTGTTGATAAATATGATTAAAAATATGACACCCTAGAACCGAGGTCATTAACATTACCCTAAATTACGCTAATTTTTGAAATTTTTAATAAATATTAATTGCTATATATTTTAGTATTTTGGTTAAAACCGATGTTCGAGGTTATAATTTTTACGATTGACGATTCAAGAAGGACGATGACGAATACGATCCCGATGGATGCCCAAATTTCTATAATTATTGACGTTTTATCGATAATGTAATTTTTCGAGAATTTTACTTACGGTTCGTGTTAAGTCGAGTCGGGTGAGTTTTATTGCTTTCCGGGTACATTTAAAGTGTCCCAAAAGTATTTTGGAGTGTTTGGGATAATTTCCGACTCCCGTAAATTTTTCTAAAATGACTAGTGAGTTAATCCCGCAAAGTTTTAGTGTCGTTTTTACTTGAGGCCAAAAGAAAGCCTAAATTGCACAAGGGGTCCTTCCAATTTTACAAAAGGGGAAAATGAAAACACATACAACACAAAAACACTTGCAAAAATTTTTGGTTCTCTCCCTCTCTTCCTCCTTAGGCCGACGGTCACCCCAAACCACCAAAAACCACCATTAATTTTTTTTCTACTTGGTTTTGATTAAAACTAAGGTTAGACCACCTCTAATCTAATCATTCCCTACCTTTCTATGTAATCAAATCCAACATGCATTCAATTTTTTTTTTCAAGAATCAAAGGAATTTTTCAAACTCGTTTTTGATGTTAATTGGATAAATGCATGTTAAATTCGTGTGTAATGAGGGTATAATCACTAAAAAAACCCACCAAAATTGATTTGGTTGTGGTGTTTTGGTCACCCAAACCCCACGGATAAGGGGGGTGTTTGGAGAGCCATGGTGATTGATGTTTTGAGCATTGGTTTTGTGTTTAATCTTGTGTTCATAGATGTTTTAGATGAATGCATATACTTGCATGTTTGTTTTTAGGATTTTACCTTATGAGGTTGATGATCAATAGGGGTTAGGAACTGTAAATATGGTTTGTTTGTGATTAGGGAAGCTTAGGATGATGCCTAGTGATGATAAATAGGTTTGGAATCGAGCGTAAGTATGATTTTGGTATGGTTAAATTTAGGCAGAAAGTTTAAGGCATTTTTGTAAACATCATTTTGAAAACAGGTCTTGTGGATAGGATAGACTTGTAGAGAATTTTCTTAGCTACGATTTGGTATAAGGTAGAGCTTACGACTCCTAACGAGTCAAAAGTTACGACGTTTTGAAATTCGTGTACCGGGAGATGAAAATTGTCATAATCCGAAGTTATGATTGGTTTTAGGTCAAATCCCGGGGACTATAAGTCTAGTTTGGTAAATGGTCAAGGACTGAATTTTGGTGTCAAACCTGCACATTTGAGTCTACTATAGGACTTAGGTGTCACATGGGTCAATGGAGTATTTTAAACGGGTCAAACGGGTCCAACTTGGTCAAAGTACAATTTCAGTCCGAAAAACGTAGTTTTTGGAAAAGCGTTGAGTAACGGGACGTAGAAGTAAAAACTTTCATTGGGATTAAATATGTGTTATCTACAGGTCTTATAGTATTTTTTAGAATTTTGTCAAATTTTATAAAAATGGTTAAGTATAGTAAAATAGTCCGTACTTTTGGTAAGTATCAGCGAAAATGAATAAAAATGGATAACGTTAATAATAAGGACGAACGGTATAAAATGAGTAACGCTTGTTGTTTTGTTTTGGCGTGAGTTGTAATGGTCATAAGTGACTAGTGTTTATGTATTTTATACAGTACCATAAGGTTTTAAAATGAGATTACTCATTACGCGTTATTTGGTTGATAGGTGTTGATTTACCCGGGCATCCGTATCGTCGTCAGTGACCGTCTCTCGAACTATCGACTACTTGATATATAAGGTGTGAATTTATAGCCTCGCTTATTATTATTTCAAACTGTTTTACCCGCGAGGGAAATGCATGCTAGTTTTTAAAATGGACATATGTCATGAATGATTGTTGGTCCCGAATATTGCCTTTGAAATTGTGTTGAGTACCTAGTTGCAAAAGACCCTAATTTCATGAACTATTAACTATTGTTTAGTCCTAGCGTGGATTAGAAATAGCCGCTTATACAAAGTGATAGTACTATGGGGTTGACTACCCTATCCGAGACGAGGGCTAGTACGTTGATACCCCCTGCGGACGGATAATTTGTGATAAGAGATAAGGTATAATTGCAACTGATGCCTTATTAGGGGCCTTGGTTTCATCTGAATCACGCCGGTAATTATTACGCGGGTGATTGAGTTAACGGTTTAGTGTCATGAGCTTAAACACAATTGCCAGTATCTTGAATATAGATTGTTTGATCGACAAGTCTATGAATGATCGTGAATGGTTTTTATTTCACATATGTTCAAAATGAATTGTAAAACCTATGAATTCCACTCAACGTTTTCGTTGACCAAATTTTGGCATGTGTTTCAGGTAACCGCTGAAGTGTAGCATGGAGCGTGCATGGGATGGATGTTGTGTGTATGGCTTGGCGTCTGCTTGTTTTTCCTCCCTTTTCTACTAAAACATTTTTAACTTTAATGTTATGTTGTTGTGAAACTGTAATTTTTGGGTTGAGATTCATGGGGACCGAAAACGCTAAACTCTGTTGTACCAAGTGGGGTTGGAAAAACCGTAGACATGTATCTTTTAACAATTTTTAATTCAAGTTTTAAGTTGACGTCTCTTTAGAGTCGTTCGATATATCTTGTGTGCGATGATAACTGCGTAACACCCAAATGTTGTAGTTCCGCTGCGTATAGCATTTGGTGGGGTGTTACAGATTGGTAATCAGAGCCATGAGTTATAGAGAACTAGGTCGTTTTTGAAAATCCTAAACTATAACTTTTGGTGTCGTAAGAAATTGTCCAAGCACACACAACTATCCTGCATGGCTCCGGTAAGATTTATTTTTGTATTCATGGCATTTGACGTATACTTTTGAGTTGAAGTATATATGTGGGTAATTATTACGTAAGTATGGAAATTATTATATGTAGACGTTGAAATTATACGTGGAATATCCGACACCGTAATTTTTGTATTAATCATGCATGAGCATCATATTATTACATTTTGGGCATATGTACCACCTTTGCATTGCATTTGCATGCATGTATTTATAAATATTGTATAATTACTTACGTACCCTCCGAAATTCGCTGTTATTGCAGGAATGGCCGAGGTACCGCCTAATGGTAATGGAAACGATACGTCGTAGGTCACGAAGGGGGACCGTTTCCTCTGAACCCGCCGGATAATGACAATGGATGGATCGCTCCAGAAGAAGGAATAGGGCCGGAAAATGACAATGATGAAAGTGAGGTGGACAACTTTAGCATCAGTAGTGATGAGAGTGAGGATTCTGAGGAAGAGCCCGAGGAACTGATGGATGATGGCATTCCCGAGAATGCTGTAGGTCAGACCGAACCTGATTTGTTTCAATCTCCGAATTCGCCAAAGGGTTATGAAGTACCTCCAACCAATCGATATGAGCAGCAACCCTTTAGTCGCCCGATGGACAATTGTAAGGACTATTTGAGGACAGTGCCAGGATTTGTTCGAGTAAGTAATGGGAGCGGTGCAGAGTCCAGCAAATCATTAAAATCACAGTCTATTCATGAGAATATCGCAAGGGTCTACTTTCCGAGACCAAGACACTACTGGGATCCCGCGGGTCGTTTGAGGAGGATGGATATGTTGATGTATGAGCGGTTTGTGGTTGAGACCAGGGTAATTAAGAGGTTTGATAAGAATGATAGGGCACACCAAAGACTGTTGGAAAGGACTGCAAGAATTGAGTATGATGGAAATGTAAACAAAAGTGATATCAACAGTCTAAGATCGATGATCGTGAATTTGAGCGCTAGTCTTGACCGTGTTAGGGAAGATCAAGTGAGATTGTCTAGGATTCAGAGTTGGGAGCATCGAGTGAGAGCATCATTGCCCCCAGATTGGAGATTTGTGGACGATTTGGAAATGGAAGCTAATGACTTCATGATCCAGCCACCTACCAGAGGTGCTTGTGTCACTGTGGGAAATCAGGTAGCGATTGAGTGTGGGTCTACGTCAGGGACGAAAAAGGAGACTGAATGTGGACCGGATGATAAAGGAAAGAGAAAAATGGATGATGTGGACAAGGATGATAGCGATGAGGAACCCGGGGAAGATGATGACGAACCGCCATCCAAGAGGCCATGTGGATCACCACATGCCTAGTTGCTTGTCTTGTATTTTATCTTTGATCGTTGTAATAGAACTGTTTTAGACTTTTGTATGATGGCATTATGACGAAAAACTTGAGGACTTAAGTTTTATGGTGAATGATTGTAGTGGCAATACTTGTCACAATTTTGGTTGATTATCAATACAATCCATGTTTACCCTTCATGATCTGTGATATGTCTTAAATTTGATCTTTTGTGATGTGAATTGATGAATATTAGTAACTCTGTAGTGATGTGTCGTTGTATTTATATTATGTCTTGAAAGAGAAATCCATCTTAATCTTGATGTGTATACTTACATTGTTTTTCTATTTTCCCTGTCTTGCAGAAAGAGATATTTGATCACGCACCATGCCTCCAAAGCTAACCGCCGATCGTGTGAACACGATGATTCAGGAAGCCATTGCGAATGCGCTAGAAGTAGACCGAGCAGGAAGGAATCCAGACCAGGGTAGAAATGCGGGGAGACAGCAAGCCCCAAGAGAATGTACTTACTCTAGTTTCATAAAATGTGGTCCCACGCAATTTCGTGGAACTGGTGGAGCTCTAGAACTCAGGAGATGGTTGGAAAAGGTTGAAAGTACTTTCGAGATTAGTGGTTGTTCAGAAGCGAACAAGGTCAAGTTTGCGGCTGCTACGTTTCTTGACGATGCATTAAGTTGGTGGAACACCCAAGTAGCCACTGTTGGATTGGCAGTAGCGAATGCAAGAACATAGACTGCAACTAAAGCTCTTTTGACCAAGAAGTTCTGTCCGGAAGAGGAGTTAGGTCAATTGGAAGATGAGTTGAGGCACCTGACTTTGAAAAACAATGATATCGCTGCTTACACCAGGAGGTTTAATGAACTAAGCCTTTTGTGTCCAGACACCTTTACCGATGGTAACAAGAAGATGAAACAGTACATCAAAGGTTTATCCAGTAATATCAAGGGTGAGACGACTTCGTCTAAACCTGGGTCGTTTGATGAAGCGGTCCAGATGGCTCACGCATTGATGGATGTCAAGCTCCAGGACAAGAAGAACTTCATTGCTGAAGGAAATAAGAGGAAATGGGAAGCGGCACAGAGCAATCAATCTCAGGGTCAAAGCCGAGGTGGAAATCGAAACAACCATGGTCAAAACCGCAATCAGCAGTTTAACCAGCAAAGGAATGAAGGGATGAGAGCTGTGACAAACCCCAGAGAAGTAAAAGTGAATCCCCACTGTGGTAGGTGCAACTTGTACCATGTAGGGAATTGCCCGCCTGCATGCGGCAAATGTGGAAAAGCAGGTCACAGGATGTCTGATTGCCGAACGAAAGGGGTAGCCACTGGGGCGAATGCTATCAGAATGAGGGGATGTTTTGGATGTGGAGAGAGAGGCCATATGCAAGGGAATTGCCCGAAGGCAGGAAACAAGCAAGGAGGTAACAATGCTGATGCCGTGTATCAAGTAGGGACGGCTGATAAACCACAGGGTCCTAACGTGGTTACCGGTACGTTTTTGCTAGACGCTTGTTATGCTAGTATTTTGTTTGATTCTGGCTCCGACAAGAGTTTTGTAGATGTTAAATTTAGTCGTCATATCGATAGAAAACCGGTGTTGTTAGCGACTAGTTATAACGTTGAGTTAGCCGATGGGAAAATTGTTAGTACGAATTCTATACTGAAAGGGTGTACCTTGAAGTTAGGAAATTACGCTTTTGATATCGACTTAATTGAACCTTGTAATTGATCTGTTCCAGTGTATACTCAAAGATCGATTTAAGATCAGGGTATCATCAACTACGTGTAAGAGAGGAGGATATTCCTGTAACTGCCTTTCGTACGCGGTATGGACACTTTGAATTTCGAGTGATGCCGTTTGGGTTGACAAACGCGCCTGCTGTATTCATGGACCTTATGAATCGCGTATGCAAGCCGTATCTAGATAAGTTTGTTATTGTTTTCATCGATGATATTCTTATTTACTCTAAGAGTAAGGAGGAACACGAGAAGCACCTGAGAAAGATTTTGGATCTGTTAAAGAAGGAGAAGCTGTATGCGAAGTTCTCAAAGTGTGAGTTTTAGTTAGAATCCGTGCAATTCCTAGGTCACGTGATTGATAGCAAGGGAGTTCGCGTGGATCCTGCCAAGGTCGAAGCGATCAGGGAATGGTCGGCACCGACAACGCCGACTGAAGTTCGACAATTCCTTGGTTTAGCTGGGTATTATCGGAGATTCATTGAAGGATTTTCGTTGATAGCAAAGCCATTGACAAAGCTTACCGAAAAGAATAGGGTGTATGAATGGGGAAATGAGGAAGAATTCGCTTTCAAAACGCTCAAGGACAAGTTATGTTCCGCACCGATATTGTCATTGCCTGAAGGAACCGAAGACTTTGTAGTATATTGTGACGCATCTCGTAAGGGTTATGGAGCGGTATTGATGCAGCGTGAAAAGGTGATAGCTTACGCGTCGAGACAACTGAGGAAGAATGAGGAGAACTACACGACGCACGATTTGGAATTAGGAGCTGTAGTCTTTGCGTTGAAGTTGTGGAGACACTATTTGTATGGGACGAAGTGTGTTGTATTCACTGACCACAAGAGTTTGCAACACATTTTAGATCAAAAGGAGTTGAACATGCGACAGAGACGATGGGTAGAACTACTGAGTGATTATGACTGTGAAATTCGCTACCATCCTGGCAAGGCGAATGTTGTAGCGGATGCACTGAGTAGGAAGGAACGAGAGAAACCTTTGAGAGTCAGAGCTTGGGTGATGACTGAGAGCGTTGACTTAACCGAAACTATACTGAAGGCTCAAGAGAGGGGACTAATGAAAGGGAATGTTGAAGCTGAGAACTTGGGAAGAATGTTGAAACCTCTTTTTGTGATTAGGTCAGACGGATTGAGATATTTTGAGAACCGGATTTGGTTACCATTGTGTTCATCTGAGGAAGGAAAGCCTGGAGTACGAGAATTGGTTATGAACGAGTCTCATAAGTCGAAGTATTCGATACATCCTGGATCGGACAAAATGTATCACGACCTGAAGAAAGTTTACTGGTGGCCGAATATGAAGGCGGATATTGCTCGTTACGTTAGTAAGTGTTTGACTTGCGCGAAGGTTCAAGCAGAACATAAGAGACCGTCTGGGTTGTTGGTACAACCAGATATCCCAGAATGGAAATGGGAGAAAATCGCTATGGATTTCGTGACGGGTTTACCTAGAACTCCTAGTGGATGTGATATGATATGGGTAATAGTGGATAGGTTAACGAAATCTGCCCATTTCTTACCTATGAAGAAGACGGACAGTATGGAAAAGCTGGCCAGTGTGTACGTGAAGGAGATCGTTTGCAGACATGGAGTGCCGTTATCGATCATTTCGGATCGCGATAGTAGATTTACTTCGGAATTTTGGAAGTCGCTTCAACGTGCGATGGGCACTGAATTGAATTTAAGTACGGCGTATCACCCGGAAACTGACGGCCAGAGTGAAAGAACTATACAGACGATGGAGGACATGCTCCGAGCATGCGTGAATGATTTGGAGGAAGTTGGGAAAGCCACTTGCCTCTAGTGGAGTTTTCGTATAATAATAGTTACCATGCGAGTATCAAGGCAGCACCGTTCGAAGCATTGTATGGAAGGAAGTGTAGATCGCCCGTGTGTTGGAGTGAAGTAGGAGAAAGTCAATTGACTGGACCCGAAATGGTTTTAGAAACGACAGAGAAGATTGTGCAAATCAAGAACCGACTACTTGCCGCGAGAAGCCGACAGAAGAGTTATGCCGATAACAGAAGGAAACCGTTGGAATTTGAAGTCGGAGATATGGTTATGCTTAAGGTATCGCCGTGGAAGGGTGTAATTCGTTTTGGGAAGAAAGGAAAGTTAAGTCCGAGGTATATTGGACCATTTAAGATCGTTAAACGAATTGGACCAGTAGCGTACAAGTTAGAGTTGCCGAGCGAGCTTAGTGCTATTCACGACACGTTTCACGTATCGAACTTGAAGAAGAGTTTGGCGGATAAGGAATTGGTGATTCCTTTGGACGAGATTCAACTGGATGACAAAATGCATTTTGTGGAAGAACCTGTGGAAATTATGGACCGAGAGGTCAAGAGGCTGAAGCGTAGTAGAATTCCTATTGTGAAGGTTCGATGGAATTCTAAGCGTGGACCGGAATACACTTGGGAACGTGAGGACTTTTTCAAGGAAAGGTATCCTCATCTGTTCCAGCGGTACGAAATGTGAGTATAAGAAGAGGCGAGCGCCGGGACGTCGCTCTCTTTAAGGAGGGGTGGATGTGACACCCTAGAACCGAGGTCATTAACATTACCCTAAATTACGCTAATTTTTGAAATTTTTAATAAATATTAATTGCTATATATTTTAGTATTTTGGTTAAAACCGATGTTCGAGGTTATAATTTTTACGATTGACGATTCAAGAAGGACGATGACGAATACGATCCCGATGGATGCCCAAATTTCTATAATTATTGACGTTTTATCGATAATGTAATTTTTCGAGAATTTTACTTACGGTTCGTGTTAAGTCGAGTCGGGTGAGTTTTATTGCTTTCCGGGTACATTTAAAGTGTCCCAAAAGTATTTTGGAGTGTTTGGGATAATTTCCGACTCCCGTAAATTTTTCTAAAATGACTAGTGAGTTAATCCCGCAAAGTTTTAGTGTCGTTTTTACTTGAGGCCAAAAGAAAGCCTAAATTGCACAAGGGGTCCTTCCAATTTTACAAAAGGGGAAAATGAAAACACATACAACACAAAAACACTTGCAAAAATTTTTGGTTCTCTCCCTCTCTTCCTCCTTAGGCCGACGGTCACCCCAAACCACCAAAAACCACCATTAATTTTTTTTCTACTTGGTTTTGATTAAAACTAAGGTTAGACCACCTCTAATCTAATAATTCCCTACCTTTCTATGTAATCAAATCCAACATGCATTCAAATTTGTTTTTCAAGAATCAAAGGAATTTTTCAAACTCGTTTTTGATGTTAATTGGATAAATGAATGTTAAATTCGTGTGTAATGAGGGTATAATCACTAAACAAACCCACCAAAATTGATTTGGTTGTGGTGTTTTGGTCACCCAAACCCCACGGCTAAGGGGGGTGTTTGGGGAGCCATGGTGATTGATGTTTTGAGCATTGGTTTTGTGTTTAATCTTGTGTTCATAGATGTTTTAGATGAATACATATACTTGCATGTTTGTTTTTATGATTTTAGCTTATGAGGTTGATGATCAATAGGGGTTAGGAACTGAAAATATGGTTTGGTTGTGATTAGGGAAGCTTAGGATGATGCCTAGTGATGATAAATAGGTTTGGAATCGAGCGTAAGTGTGATTTTGGTATGGTTAAATTTAGGCAGAAGTTCAAGGCATTTTTGTAAAAATCATTTTGAAAACAGGTCTTGTGGATAGGATAGACTTGTAGAGAATTTTCTTAGCTTCGATTTGGTATAAGGTAGAGCTTACGACTCCTAACGAGTCAAAAGTTACGACGTTTTGAAATTCGTGTACCGGGAGATGAAAATCGTCATAATCCGAAGTTATGATTGGTTTTAGGTCAAATCCCGGGGACTATAAGTCTAGTTTGGTAAATGGTCAAGGACTTAATTTTGGTGTCAAACCTGCACATTTGAGTCTTCTATAGGACTTAGGTGTCACATGGGTCAATGGAGTATTTTAAACGGGTCAAACGGGTCCAACTTGGTCAAAGTACAATTTAGTCCGAAAAACGTAGTTTTTGGAAAAGCGTTGAGTAACGGGACGTAGAAGTAAAAACTTTTATTGGGATTAAATATGTGTTATCTACAGGTCTTATAGTATTTTTGAGAATTTTGTCAAATTTTATAAAAATGGTTAAGTATAGTAAAATAGTCCGTACTTTTGGTAAGTATCAGCGAAAATGAATAAAAATGGATAACGTTAATAATAAGGACGAACGGTATAAAATGAGTAACGCTTGTTGTTTTGTTTTGGCGTGAGTTGTAATTGTCATAAGTGACTAGTGTTTATGTATTTTATACAGTACCATAAGGTTTTAAAATGAGATTACTCATTACGCGTTATTTGGTTGATAGGTGTTGATTTACCCGGGCATCCGTATCGTCGTCAGTGACCGTCTCTCGAACTATCGACTACTTGATATATAAGGTGTGAATTTATAGCCTCACTTATTATTATTTCAAACTGTTTTACCCGCGAGGGAAATGCATGCTAGTTTTTAAAATGAACATATGTCATGAATGATTGTTGGTCCCGAATGTTGCCTTTGAAATTGTGTTGAGTACCTAGTTGCAAAAGACCCTAATTTCATGAACTATTAACTATTGTTTAGTCCTAGCGTGGATTAGAAATAGCCGCTTATACAAAGTGATAGTACTATGGGGTTGACTACCCTATCCGAGACGAGGGCTAGTACGTTGATACCCCCTGCGGACGGATAATTTGTGATAAGAGATAAGGTATAATTGCAACTGATGCCTTATTAGGGGCCTTGGTTTCATCTGAATCATGCCGGTAATTATTACGCGGGTGATTGAGTTAACGGTTTAGTGTCATGAGCTTAAACACAATTGCTAGTATCTTGAATATAGATTGTTTGATCGACAAGTCTATGAATGATCGTGAATGGTTTTTATTTCACATATGTTCAAAATGAATTGTAAAACCTATGAATTCCACTCAACGTTTTCGTTGACCAAATTTTGGCATGTGTTTCAGGTAACCGCTGAAGTGTAGCATGGAGCGTGCATGGGATGGATGTTGTGTGTATGGCTTGGCGTCTGCTTGTTTTTCCTCCCTTTTCTACTAAAACATTTTTAACTTTAATGTTATGTTGTTGTGAAACTGTAATTTTTGGGTTGAGATTCATGGGGACCGAAAACGCTAAACTCTGTTGTACCAAGTGGGGTTGGAAAAACCGTAGACATGTATCTTTTAACAATTTTTAATTCAAGTTTTAAGTTGACGTCTCTTTAGAGTCGTTCGATATATCTTGTGTGCGATGATAACTGCGTAGCACCCAAATATTGTAGTTCCGCTGCGTATAGCATTTGGTGGGGTGTTACAAAAAAGATGAAAAACTATAAGAAACAAGGCTAAAATCTTGCTTAAAAATGATGGCTGTATAAAACAGTAAAGAACCATGTCATTAACTGATAAAATGGCATAGATTAATGGATATACAGTAAGTAATATGTCTTGTACACATGTGAGAGTTGGCCATGCAATGGAATCATTAGGATGAGTGAGATATGATCAAAACAAGTTTAAAGTACAAATCTGAGTTCACTGTTTTGGACGATTTTTAGAAAATACTTAGAGGATGATTCAACAGTAGCTATAGACGAGTTAAATGGAGCACATATCATTTAGTTTATGGCATAAAAATTTGAGCTTCTATCTCCATATAGAACTCTAGATATGGCAGTTTTGGTGAAGATGAAAATAAAAATCAGATTTTGGAAATTAAAGTATAATAGTATTATATAAGCACTCAAATAAAAATAGTATAAAATATAAATTAAAACCCACTAACTTATATAATACATTTATATAAATATGTATAAGTATAAATAAGTGGACATTTTATAAAAATGGTAACTTGTTAAGTTTTATAAGTTATAAAACTATAAACACGATTTTTACGACTTTTTCGGCAATTACCGTAAAATTTACGTTTTTGTTAAATAAAACTTAGATGGTTGGACCCGTCTAATGTGAAATTTATAAAACTCATATACTGATATATAAATATAAACATATATAACAAGTAAAAACCGATAAAACCCGAACTATATAACATACGGACATTAACGAGCTAAGTAAACATATTGGACTAATAATTGGACTAAATAAGTTAAACCCTTATAAAAAGAACTTATTGGACTTAACCCATTTGGGACCAACTTGAAAGTTTAAATACTAATAATATAAGTATGAAATGGATTAATACAAGTTAATAAACTTATAATAGGCTTATTGGACCTAAAACACGTAAACTAGTATAAACGTTACCGACACATAACAGTAAAATGAGCAAACGAGAATATGCAAACCCACTTGATCATCATATATATATAAAATCATCATATGTATACATAATTGTTATTTTTATAAAGTCATTGGACATGAGTCTAAGACGAGTATTATTTGCCTAGGTTTCCGGGATTGAAGCACGTACCGTACGTCCGAATTGCTGATAACCCGCCTTCCCACATCAACGTGAGTTCATAGCCTCGCACTCTTTTAAATGTTTTTATGAAATGTTTTATAAACCCGCGAGGGAGATAACATGTTAGTTTTTATAAAATAGGACACCATTTGTCCCGATTGTTTGTTTATTGATTTGGACCCGAATGATTGTATGACCCGATTGTATGACCCGATAAATGATTAAAGGACCCGATAGATGAAATAAAATGGATTATTAAAGTTAGGTTATGTCACTAAAAGTCCCATTAGCATGAATTGTGAACTACCGGGATTTGGTAGACGCTTGTGCATATAATAGTACTATTTGGGGACGATCACCCCAGTTCGCGCCTTGACGGTTGATCCCCGTCGTGCCACATTGATTGGTAAGCGAATTTATGTATGAGAAGATTTCCATAGCGTGACCTTTGTGACGACATGCTACTTTAGATGGGCAAATTGAGTATCGGGTTAGCTACCCGTTGTTTGTTTTAGTAAGGTAACAATGTCATGCGGCTTATAATAATCCAACTAACGAAATACTACTAGACGCATCGAATTACGATGTATTGCCTAACTAGCAATACGGGGTCATACTATTAATATTATGTTCGTGTTTTGGTTTTCATAACCATATTCATATAACGGTTTTTATTTTCATACAACGTCATAATACGTATTGTATGATGTTTTTACGACATCGGCTCGTATAATGATTTTTAAGGCAAATGCCTATATTATGATTTTCGATAAGGATTTGTATAAAAATGACTTTGGCTATTTTATGGCCTATTAAAATGATTTGTACAAAATAGATTTCAGTAATAATTTTATACTGATACTATATTGATGGATTTTATTAAACTCTATGAATTCACTCGGCGTTATCGCTGACCTTTTCTTTTAACATGTCTTATCTCAGGTACTTGAAGGTAATTCTCAGGAAGACAACAAGAATTCATGGCCCGCACCTAAATACTTATTTCCATTCAAATGCTTTGTAAAACCTGTATTAATTACAATGACTTGGGACCTATGTAACTTTGATATTTATGAATGGAAATGCTTTATTAATAAACGACGCGATTTTTAAGCGTTGTCTATGATGTGAGTAATGTGCTATCCCGTAACACCAACGAGTCTTCCGCTGTATTGAGTTGTATAAATTTGGGGGTGTTACATGAGGGACCATAATTGACAAATTAGATTTGATGAGGGACTAATCTTGTCATTTCTTCAAAGTTGAAGGACCATTTTGTAATTTCGACAAACTTAAGGGGCCAAACTTGTAATTATGAATATACAAGGGTTTTAAGTGTCAATTCTTCATATTTTGAGGATCAATCTTGTACATATTCAAGTCTTCAAGGGTTAATCTTGGATAAATCATGAACTACGGCCCGGTTCTTTGTACGGCTTTGTTTCTCGTGTCCGTTTTTCCTTGTTTCTTGTGATCTTTTGTATTTTTCACGATATCCATACCTAAAACACACAAGTAAACAAATACAAGCATATATATGGTATTTTATGACATTTTAGTGCATTTAGAGCCCGAAAAGAACGATGAGATCATGTATATATGCCATCTCATCACTCCCCCATACTAAGCCATTGTCGTGCCCTCACGCAATGCTAGAATAAAGTATCTAAGCATCACCAAAATTTAATTTTATTAACCTTTACTGAAAAGTAAAAGATTTGAAACAATACTATGAAGGTGTGTAAAGACATAATGTATGATTTTCATTACGAATGTGACTTTTAGCGTCAAAGAATAGAAACAAGTAAATATCCCATAGAGTAAACTTCGTCATCCTTGATTGTCATACATTCCATGCTAAGTGAAAAAACGAGATCATTGTTGGTACAAGTCACAATGCTAACACTACTCATACGTCCAAATTGTGTAATACTTTTTCCCCCCGCAATCCTAGTTATTATAAAAGGAAATGGGTTACTAGCATTTTTAACTATTTGTCATGGATCACAAGTGATTCATATTGACTTATTTGAGTATTTATTAGTCCGAAAGCAAAGTAGCACGATTTCATTGATAGTTAGCCGAAGGACAAAATCTTTTAAAACGGCTTCTCGTGTATCTCCTTAAGTTCATATCTTGGCATAACTCGTTTCACGATTTGAGACCTTTCTCGGACCGATATTTGGCATGTACTTCATACTTCAAATCTTTGGAAGACGTTCTTGAAATTATGGTCTTCTCTTCATATTTTGGAATTTCTTCACTTGATATTTTTGAGAAATTCTTCATATTTGGACCACGACTTCATCATTTTTCTTCAATCTTTATTTTGTACTTTGATATACAACGATCCGCCTCCTTTTCGGACTTGGATATATTTATCCTCATACCTTGTAAGGGTCTTTTTGGATAGACTTTCTCCATGATCTTTAGGGGAGTAATTGCTTTTCGTCGTGTGTCTCGATCCTTCATATTGATTTTGGAATAATGATAATTCACATCATCTTGGATCTTTAGCAAAAATAGAGCTCCTCATGCCTTGTAAGGGCCTTTTTGGATCTTCACCAATCTTCGCGTCCCGCTTCAATAAGTTATGCCATGGCTATGAACTCTATTCAACCCCGAGCAACTTTTAAACGATCTTGGGCTAGAAGCTAAGTAACCTTTCAAATCGTACGACCTTACTTATTGCAATTATTTTTATTCCTAATGCATTGATCTTATGGGAAGAAAAAGCCACAATTAAAAACATATGAGTTTTTGAAAGAACATTTTCATGTTCTACGTTTAGCATGATCACTTGTCTAACTCTATCACTTCTCATTCTTCACTATATAAAGACCTCTAATTAAAGAGACTCGTGAATACTTAGCCATGCAAGTCAAAATTAAGCCAAATTTGGATTAGCTTTCATCAAGACTATATCAAATCAAAGTTTTGGGTTTTTAAGCCACCTGTAGGATCTTGCACTTTCTTGTACTTTTTCAAGTTTAGAGAATGCATTTTATAGTTCCCTTGATAAGTGAATTTCTAGGATCAATTATAGGAACTTGCGAAAAGTTCTTGTTCTTAACCCGAATGAGCTAAGACTTTCGCGTTTTAAAGTTCCCTATATAAAGTCTAGCAAAACTTGAATTGAGCGGGTTAAGGGATGTAAAGGGCTTCAAATGGCCATCAAATCAAAAATTAGCTCATATTCTACCCATCGGAAAATATACATTCGTGTCTTAAAAACACTTATGAAAACTAAGAAATTTTTTAAAATTGGCCATTTTTAGCCTTATTAGCAACAAAACAAAACATTGAAAGTTGGAAAACGTGAGGGCGTAGCAAGGCGAGTACCTATTCACCCCCCATACTAGAAGTAAACATTGTCCTCAATGTTTCGAGTCTAAGGGTGGAGCACCTCATACTAGAGACGAAGAATCGAATGCTTAGGATCTAGCATGGAAAGGGTGATCAACAATATATCTAAAGCCGTTTATTAAGTATGCTAAAATATAATTGTTAGAACAATAAAGGATATGTCAATGGATTCGTGAAAAACTTCTTCAAGCAAACGATGAGGGCTCACGTAAATGAACACGAGAGTCTTCAATCGTAGATGATGATGATCTAGATAACACAATCACAAACAACCACGAGACAACGAGTTGGAAGGGCACAAATCCCCTCTCATTAGTTATTAGAAAGCATAAAAGGATAAGCATGGCATCTCCCCCACGAGGCACCTCGTTTTTTGATTACCGAGTCATGAGATCGACTCGATCCCCTCAATGCTACTTATCATTGGGGAATGTGACTTGGTCGAGGTCAACCATTGAAGGAATTTCCCCATCAAAGTAGTGCTTACGCCTATGTCCATTCACCTTGAAGTTAGGACCATCATCTTGAGATAGCTCGATGGTCACATAAGGAAACACTTGTGTAACGGTGAAAGGACCCGACCAACGAGATTTCAATTTCCCGGAAAATATCTTAAGTCTAGAGTTAAAAAGTAACACTTGATCACCAATGTTAAAAACCTGGTTTTTAATCTTTGCATCATGAAACTTTTTAGTCTTTTCTTTGAAAATCAATGAATTTTCATAAGCAATGTCTCTTAATTCATCCAATTCATTCAATTGTATTTTCCGGTGATCTCCCGCGGTCTTTAAGTCAAAGTTTGCATGCTTAAGGGCCCAATATTCCTTGTGCTCCAATTCAATGGGCAAATGACAATTCTTCCCATAGACTAACTTATAAGGAGTACAACCGGTAGGTGTCTTATAAGCGGTCCTAAAGGTCCATAAAGCGTCATCGAGTTTGTCGGACCACGAAGCACGGTTTTCTCCAATCGACCTCTCTAAAATCCTTTTCAAAGCTCGGTTCGAAACCTTGACTTCCCACTCGTTTGCGTGTGATAAGCCGTAGAAAGACGATGAGTAACTCCATATTTCTTTAAGACCTTCTCGAATTGGTCATTACAAAAATGGGTTCAACGATCGCTTATAATAGCACGAGGGGTTCCGAACCGAGAGAATAGTTGTTTCAAAAACTTCACTACCACACGAGCATCATTAGTAGGTAAAGCCTTAGCTTCCACCCACTTAGAAAGGTAGTCCACTGCGACGAGGATATACTTGTTACCATGAGACGATGGGAACGACCCCATAAAGTCTATGCCCCAAATGTCGAAAATCTAACACACTTGAATTATGTTTTGCGGCATTTCATCACGTTGAGACGATTTTCCTTGACGTTGGCACGAATCATACGACTTCACAAGTGTGTGTGCATCACGATAGATAGAAGGCCAAAAGAAGCCGGCATCGAACACTTTATTAGCCGTGAGATTAGCACCATGGTGACCACCCGTGGGTCCCTCGTGACAAGCTCTAAGGATATTAGAAGCTTCGGCACCAAAAACACAATGTCGAATGAGTTGATCCGCACAAACCCGAAAGAGATAAGGGTCGTCCCAAAAATATAACTTGACATCACGAAAGAATTTTCGCTTTTGTTGTGTCGTCATACCCTTGATTATGAAATTGCCCGCATGGTAATTTGCAATGTCGGCAAACCATGGAGTGGTGTCTTTAGAATTCACTACACCGAGAGTCTCGAGAGGAAATGTTTCGTTAATTTCCTTGTTCTCGAAAACATCTTTGTGAGGATCTTCTAGACGAGAGAGATGATCGGCCGCTAGATTCTCGGCTCCTTTTTGTCAAGCACGGTGACATCAAATTCTTGGAGGAGGAGCATCCAACGAAGCAATCTCGGCTTAGCATCTTGCTTAGTTAAGAGATACTTGATAGCCGAATGGTCGGTATACACGATGCTTTTAGTTAAGACGAGATAAGGTCGGAATTTCTCAAAAACATAGACCACGGCAAGGAATTCCTTTTCCGTTGTGGTGTACTTTAATTGAGCCTCGGTCATCGTCTTACTAGCATAATGGATAGGACATAAATGCTTTTCATAACGTTGCCCTAAGACGGCCCCTTTAGCATAATCACCTTCATCGCACATGATTTCAAAGGGTAATTCCCAATTAGGAGCAACAAGAATGGGAGCTTCGGTAAGTTTCCTTTTAAGAGTTTTGAAACCTCTAACACAATCCTCATTGAAATTAAAAGGAGCATCCTTCTCAAGAAGGTGTGTCATAGGTCGAGAGATTTTTGAAAAGTCTTTGATGAAACGGCGATAAAAGCCGGCGTGGCCTACGAAACTCCTAACTCCCTTAACGGTTTTGGGATGAGGTAACTTGGCGATGACGTCTACCTTAGCTTTATCGACCTCAATCCCCGCTTTCGAGACCTTATGTCCTAAGACGATTCCTTGTTTACACATAAAATGACATTTTTCCCAATTAAGCACAAGATTGGGTTCTTCACAACGTTTTAACATTTTCTCGAGATTAGATAAACACGACGTAAACGAATTGCCAAACACCGAAAATTCATCCATAAACACTTCCATCGACTTCTCGATCATATCGTGAAAAATGGCCATCATACACCGTTGAAACGTACCCGGTGCATTACAAAGTCCGAAAGGCATCCTACGATAAGCAAACGTTCCATAAGGACACGTAAACATAGTCTTCTCTTGATCACGAGGGTCGATAGAGATTTGAAAGTAACCGGAAAAACCATCTAAAAAGCAATATAATTCATTTCCCGCTAGTCACTCCAACATTTGATCCATGAAGGGCAAAGGAAAGTGGTCTTTACGAGTGTCGTCATTTAACTTTCGGTAGTCCATACACACCCTCCAACCGGTCACAACACGAGTGGAAATTAACTCGTTGTTTTCATTAGGCACAACAGTCATTCCTCCCTTTTTAGGGACACAATGGATTGGGCTCACCCATGGGCTATCAGAGATAGGATAAATCATTCCCACGTCAAGGAGTTTCAAAACTTCCTTTTTTATGACATCGTGAATTTTGGGGTTTACCCTTCTTTGACTTTGAATTGCGGGTTTGTAGTCCTCCTCCATTAAAATCTTGTGAGTACAAAATTTTGGGTCAATACCCTTAATGTCGGAAATTTTCCACGCAATTGCCCCTTTATGAGCTTTAAGAACTTTCAAGAGCTCGGTTTTTTCATCATTAGCAAGACCTCTTGCAATAATAACCGGCAACTTGTCATCATCTTCCAAGAATGCATATTCAAGGTGAGATGGAAGATCTTTCAATTCAAGGATAGGTGGTTCCTCGATTGAAGATTTTGGTTCAACACTCATAACTTCCATCGGTGGAAGAAATGGTGGAATAGAAGTATCATCACTAATAAACACCTCATCTTCATTGTCGATTTCATTTGAAGTAAAATCGCCTCCTTGGAATGGAGTGAGATTTGGTGTAGAATTAGCAAGAATCGGATCCAAAATAGTGGGATTGCCACTTGACGAGCTATTGGAAAAACCTAACACTTCTTGTGAAAACTCATCACAAACCACATCAACTAAGTCAATGTGATTGATGGTAGCGATTGCATAAACATGAGAAGGTTTTGAGTTTTGAGTAGCGTTTATAAAAAGTTCCTCTTCGTTGAATCTCAAAGTGATAGTTCTTGCATGAACGTCGATAAGCGATCTCGAGGTGTCTAAAAATGGACGACCTAAATATAGAGGAACTTGAAGATCCGCGGGGATGTCAACTACTATAAAATCAACGGGATAGTAGAACTTCCCCACTTTCACGAAAACATCTTCGGCTACTCCACATGCTAAAATCGTAGAATGATCGGCCATCTCGATAGACATGTTCGAAGGAGTAAGAGCCGGAAGCGAAAGCGATTTCCAAATGAAAAATGGAATCAAATTAATGCTCACACCAAGATCGGCCAAGGCGAGACATTCTTTCATATCTTGTATGTCACAAGGAATGAGAAACTTTCTGGGGTCACCAACTTTTTCCGTTATGCGGTTAAGATAAACCGAAGAACAATTAGCAAGCTTTGAAAGCTTTTCCTTATCGCTCATCATACTTTTAAAACTGGAAGCGAAACAAGGCATGTATAACAACGCGTCGGCTAAACTCACATCAAAATGCACTTGTTGAAACCTTTTTATAAAAAGCTCGATTTGTAGTTTGTTACGTTCTTGCAATTTCTCTTTGTTTCGTCTCGAAGGGTAAGGTAAGGGTGGTGTGGGTTGGACATTAGGCAAGGGCCTTGGAATCTCGGGTTCCATGATTGGTATTGGTTCAACCATAGGTGTGGTATGAGCGGTACTTCGTGGGCTTGTAATATGCTCCTTTTCGACCATCACCTTGGGTTCTTTCTCGATTTCCTTCTCCGTAGAAGTACTTGGACGAGAGATTGGTTCCTTCGTGTAGTAATAACCTTCATTTCTCCCTTCAGGTTTGCAATGGTATCACTAGGAAGACCACCCGAGGAAGAGGGTTTACACATGATTGCTTCAAACATTTTTGCCATTCGGTTTTCAAATTTTGATTGCCTTAAATCTGCTTTTAACAATTCTTGCTTAATCTCATGTTGTCCTTGTTCCATCTTTTGTTGATTTTGTTGAAGACGTTGGACATTTCCCTCCATTTTATTAGCATGAGTTTTAAGTTCATTAGCAAGTTCGTTTTTAAGCTCATTTTTCAACTCGGATCTTAAGCTAATCATCTCACGTTGCATGTTATCAAACTTAGCATTATTTGCTTTAGCATAATCCAAAAATTCTCCTTGAAGATTTGTAGTGTAAGCATTTTGAAAACCTTGTGTAGTGTTTTGAAAATCACGGTTTTGGTTTTGATTAGTAACTTGTCCATTCCCACTTTGATAATTCCCTTTGTTGTAGTTACGTGAATTGCCTTGATAATTACCACCTTGATTGTTGTTTCGATATTTATTAGCATTTTGATTTGGTGGAGCTTGATTTGGGCGGGAACCTTGGCCGTTTTGGTTATAAGTTCCCGTTGCTACATAAGCACTCGAAGTGTTACCACCGGCGGTAATGAACTCGGAAAGATCATGAGCTCCACCACAAGACAAACAACTCTTTTCAACCGCTTTAATCGAAGCGGAATTCAAAGCCTCTTGTGCTTTCCAATGAGTCATAATATTAGCAAATCTATCGAAAAATCGATTTTCCTCATTAGCTTCATCATGTAAGGCATTAATGCTACGAGACGATGACGACGATGACGAACCCATATTGGCAACACTCGGTGTGTTACGAGGGCTATAAACCTTAGATCTATTCTCGATAATCTTTAAAGCTTCATCGGTCGTTTTGCACAAAAAATTACCACCCGCGGCGGCATTCAAGTAATCTCGTTCATGATCATTAAGCCTATTATAAAAAGTATCAACTTGATGTAATTCCGAAAAATCATGGTGTGGACATTCATGTAACATTTCTTTAAATCGTTCCCATGCCATTGAAAAACTTTCATTATTTCGTTGTACAAATCTTGAAATCTCATTTTTCAAATGTGTTGTTTTAGATGGTGGAAAAAATTTGTTCACAAACTTAGAAACGAGATCACCCCATATCAAAATTGAATTTGGCGGTTCTTTCTCAAGCAAAATTTTAGCGGGTCCATCTAACGATTATGGAACAACATCATCTAAATGGAGTCATGTGGAACATCCTTAAACTTGCTAGTAGCGGTGAGACGATTAAAATTCCTTATGTGGTAATGCGGGTTGTCTTTCTCATGACCTCTAAACTTATTAGCTTGCAACATAGACATTAAACCCGTCTTAATCTCGAAATTCTCTGCAAGGATAGCAGGAATCACAATGGCCTCTCCAAAACCCTCGGTGGGTGCTTGAAGCAACTCCATCATAGTACGATTAGCCATGACGACCTCTTGTTCTACAATAGGTTCAACAATTGGAGTCTGTTATTCAATCAACGTCTCTTGATTTGCTTGCTTTTGAAGACGTTTACGATCTCGTTTTGCTTGATCACGAGTGATCATAAACTTCACGAAGAATGGGAGGTGAGCAAAGAAGATTCTTTTTGGGTGTTCTGTGAATTTTCAATTTTTTTTGTGTTTTTGATTGTTTTTAATTTTTTTTTTGAATTTTGGTGTAACTTCGTAGACAACAATCTACCAAATCTCTCCTCGAATCAAACTCTTGATTAAAGAAGCCTCAAAAGAATGAAAACGATTACGTGGAGTGAACGCCTTCGATTGACTTTAGAACTTTGGTGAAAATCAAATTGTTCAAGAGGGTTTAATCACAAAGAAAACCAAGTAAATATATTATACGTAATAATACTTTGGGCGGCAAAACCCTCGATTAGCCTTCAATCTTAAAATACTCACAAGCAAGCGGGGAAACGAGGCGGCACGAAGCACTTAAGAGCCTTTTTCCTTAGGGTATATTTTATAATACCCGCCTTATACCCACCTTATAGTTTGTATTTTTCAAAATCGAGCTTCACGAAAGTATTTATCTATTTTTGCCTTTTTCTTTTGTTTGAGATTCGAATACAATAATTAGGAGATCAAATCCCAATTAAGGTTGTGTTTTCACACTTTTTGAGATATTTTGAATTGATTGTGATACTTAATACAATATAGTAATAATAATTTCACAAGAAAAACCAAAAAACCGATAATACGTATTAGTAGATTTCTACTAATACAAATACCATTTATGGTTAATATTAAAAAACAAGACAAATTAATCACGACACACCTCCCCGGCAGCGGCGCCAAAATGATTGTGGTAAAATACGACCTTTTAGGAAAAAGGCGTAAAAGTGGAAAGTATTAAGTGATGATTTAGGAAAATCAAACACTAATGACCCAATGACGTTCCAAGTTCGTTTCCAAGGAGGTATATGTGTGTGAGTAATTCGTAATTGGTTTGAGATTAATATTGGATAGAAGGGGGATGAGAAAAGAGAACGACGAAGACGTGAAATTAATTACTACTACGACGAAACGTAAAACCGTAAAAAGTACAAAAATAAAAATTAATTCTAAAAATTACCAAAAATTCACCAAAAATCAAAATAAATAAACAAAGGTTTACCAATGATCAAAACTTTTTCAAATCTTTTAATTAATTAAATATTAATTTTTAAATGCTAATTAAAGCCCTAAAAATCAAATTAATTATCAAAAATCCCAAATAAAGATTTTTCAATGGGTAAACCTCTAAAATGACCTAAAAAGATTAAAAACTATTTTTATAAATTTTTAAACTAAGAAAAACTATTTAAAATGATTTAAAAACTATTAAAACTTAAAATAATTATAAAAATTAATCTAAAGATGATAAAATTAATCTAAGTGTTGCAAAAATCCTATTTTAATGTATTTAAGCTAAGAAAAATATAAAAAGTGCAAAAATGTGAAATTTGAAAAATAATAATAAAATAATATCAAAAATCTAAAAATTATAAAAAATTCTAAAAACTTGAAAACTAGTTTATTTTAACCTAAATAAACGGAAAATGAAAGTGAAATGGCCAAAATACCCCTATTGGGCCCTCAAATGGGCCAAAAGCATATTCAGTCAACCTTAATGGGCTTTTTAGCCCAAAAAGTCAAAATAAGCCCAAATGACTTGGAAAAGCCCTATCTGACTCAAAATTCAATTCTAAGCACAAAACTCTGAAGGCCCAAAAGCTGAAAGTGAGCTTGTCACAGCTTAATGATCACACATCTTATTCTTATTGGGCCAATAAGCCAATTAAGCAATAAGCCAATGCCATAAGCTCTAATTTGACACACAACCTTCTTTTGGAATACTAAAGAGATCTGTAAAAAGAAATTTTGAAAAAGCACACTCAATAAGTCAGAAATAAGCCAAGTACAAATCCACTAAAAGACAAAATAGTCAGGTTTTAGTTCTAGGGCACCTCAGGACTTGATTCAACTTGCAAAAGGTTACAAATGACTTCAATAAGCCAAAACAATCAACCAAAATCCAATAAGCAAAACCAATTAGCTGGAATAAGCCAATAAGCACTTATGAAAAAGTCAATTTAGTTGGTTTTCTAGTAAAACCCTAAAGTCAACCCACCAAATGCTCCAGTATGAACAAATGGGTCAAATAATGAGCACCTATTACAAAATCAAAGTTGTTGCTGGTTAAAATAAGCTAGAATAGCTTATTGATAAGCTGATGTTAAATTAACACTAGCAGGGGGAACTTTCAGTAGGAACTGGTTCCCACTGCCTTGACTATTTGACCTTTGATTTTAGAGAGATTCTGTATGTTTTGTTGGAAGACAAGGGCACCCAAGTGATTAGTTAATCACAAGGAGTCACAATCAAGCACAAAAACACACTTTAGTATCACCAATTAGCACAGAAAAATCAAAAGATGCTCAGATCTAGCACAAACATGGATATTAAGCTGTTATGAACACTTAAGCAGTTTAAGCTAAAATAAGCACTCCAAATTCAACCAGATGCATACACAAGCTATATAAACTATTATTAAGCACAAACAAACTTAAATCAATCACTGAATCAAATATTATAAGCAGAAATAAGCATATGCAGGTTACTGATGAACACTAACATGCATTGATGAACACTAACTCTTTTACTGATATAGATGACCACAAATACAATTTCAACACTCAAATCCTACTTCCCTGGTTGTATTAACTTAGATTTAACACTTGTTAACCCTAGTCTATGATTAGATCTAGGTGTCCTCTAAATTTCAGCCAATTTAACAAGTAATGAAGATTTTATAGCCTATTTTAGGATCTAGGTGTTTATATGCACAAAGCTTGCAGATAAATGTCACTTAGCACTTATAAGACAGGTTCCAACACAAAGTAACACAAAGCACCAACTCAAAATAACACAAATCCAAAACAGGTTGTTATCCCAAACACACCTTAATCCACAACTTTTCAAAGCAACTTGTGATTTCAACTAACAACCTACTGATTTTATGATTAAAACATACTTCCTAGATGACTACTAACAGATTCAAACACAAAAATCACAACCTTAAACACAAGAACAAAAAATCACAGTCCAAAATAAAAAACAGGCAATATCATGAAATTTTTAGGGGAAACTTAAACAAGAGGCCATACCTTTCCTCCACAACATCCTAGGAGGACCAGCAATGCTCCTTGGACCTTGTTTAACAACTAGAACAAGACCAAGGTTCTTCAAAAAGAGAATCAAAACCTGCTGATGTTCAAAGTAGAACAAGGTTTTGATGATTATGATTCTTCAACACAAATGAACAAACAACTCAACCAATAGCTTAAATCTCTTCTCAGGCTTGGTGTCAACAAGCTTGAAGGAGCTTAAGGATTTTGGCTAAGGGTTAGTACAAGATAATAGCTAAAATAGAAACAAGGATTTCAAGGTTTTTGAACCTTTGAAAACCTATCTAATACAAAGATTTTGCATGGGTTCAATTAAGTTCTCGGTATCTTCTCGAATTGATCACGGCTCAAAGTGGAATTATCGTCTTGGTAACAAAGAGGGGATCGGGTTTTCTATTCTATTAAAAAGGATTAAAAGAGCTAAGTGATAAAATTAAGCTAAAAACAATTGACAATTTAAAATCAAATTAAAGGAAATAAAGTGGAATTAAAAATTAAACAACAATTGAAAAGCAATTTATCTTAAGCAGTAAAACGTAATAACTAACCAAAAACATTCATTCGGAATAAATTCTTTTACGCGGAATAACCTTGATTCGGAATCACTGTTCATTCGGAATGTGCTTCACTCGGAATACTCATGCGGAATATAGCTCATGCGGAATGTTTAAGAGAAAAGACTCATTCGGGATAAATGCTTGACCCAGAATAAAATCAGTTCATTCGGAATACTATGCTTATTCGGAATAAAAGGAGAAAAATCACTCATGCGGAATAATTCGTTTATTCGGAATAATATTGAAAAGCTTGGTTCGGAATAATTTTCAAACCTTCATTCGGAATATTGACTCATGCGGAATATCTTACTCGTTCGGAATACTTTGCTTCGTTCGGAATAAATTTGCTCATCCGGAATACATGCTCGTTCGGAATATGTTGCTCATGCTGAATAATTAACAAAAACACTTCGTTCGAATAAAAGTTGGTTCGGAATACTTTGCTTATGAGGAATAATTAAACAAAAGGCTTCATTCGGAATGTGGCTTCATCCGGAATAATTAACAAGAATTGCTTCGTTCGGAATAATTAATGTTGGTTCGGAATCTTGGGATTTTTGAAGGCGAAGAACAGGGGATACAACTACGAAGTTGACCAAAATCAACCAAGTTTTTACCAAAGATTAAACCAAACTAACCACCAATCATCTACTAATGATAAACTTTAAACCAAATAAATAAAAACACAAAACCCACTTACTTTTAAAGATTAAAATCAACCAAATAAAACTTTAAAACTTTAGAGTCAATAAGAAAAAGAGGGATAAGATAAAAAGGAAACTTGTATTAAGGATTAAGGTTTAACAAATAAAATGAAAGATTAAAACTTACAAGGATTCGGATTGAAAAGGAAAAATCACCAAACACCTTAAGGGTGTTGGTACCCTACGAAACAAAAGAAAGAAAAAAACTGGAAAAATGAAAAACTAATTCTAATGTGTGAAGGGATCCTCTATTTATTGGCCTTGAGCTTGGTTGGTGAGTGGGCTTTCTTTCTTTCTTTTTGTCTTCTCGTCTTTTCAGTAAAGTTGACGTTTTCGATTCTGATTCGGGATTTGTCGATGAATAAATTCAACTCGTCTTTTAATTTCTTCGTTTAATAGACTTGAGTTCTTCGTCATATGTAAATCTTCCATCTTTTGTCCTTTTCTTCTATAAATCTTCAAATAGGCCCATTGACTTCAAATCTTTTGCATCTCTTGGACTATAGACTTCGTCTTTTTGTCTTTTTCTTCGATAAAACCCGTGCAATCCCATGTTTTCTTCAATATTTATCCGGTTGGCTCTGAAAATACAACAAACACACAAACCACGCATAATTCCAAACAAATGATATTAAATACGCGTTTTGGTCTCGTTTTAGCAAGAAATAAGTGGTAAAAGGATGGGTGTTTTCACACCTATCAAATCCCCTACACTTAACCATTGCCATGCCCTCATGCAATGCTTAGTGACAAAGCAAATTTACACTTTTCTCATAATCAATCAACCTTGGCCTTATTAATATACTACTAAAACAAAAATTTAAACTACTATGAAGAAATAAAGGCTTTAAAGGAAACAAAAGGGATAAAAAACCGTTTTCACTTGAAAATAGCTACATGGAAATAACTTGCAAAGAGATCTAAGACTTACATTAGGGCTTTGGTGCTGCGAAGATTTATCACCCTCAAGTTTCACGTTCCCCAAACTAAGCTTAAAAACGAGATCATTGTTATTTAAAAGTTAGCAAAACAAACACTTACACACATGGCTTAATTATATGCTTAAACTCCCTTATTCCTAGGTGTATCTCTTATATTTTATTTTTGTCTTAGAATGATCACGAAGATGCATTTTTAGACTTATTTCGATAGTTTATTTAGGCTGAAAGCAAAGTAGGACGATTTGATTAATATTTAGCTAAAGGACAAAATCTCTTAAAACTGCTTCTCGAGACCTCAAAAAGTTCATATCTTGGCATAACTCTCTTCACGATTTGAGACCCTTCTCGGGCCGATATTTGGCATGTACTTCATACTTCATATCTTGAGAGACGTTCTTGAGATAATGGTCTTCTCTTCGTTAATAGAGTTTCTTCACTTGGAGACTTTTGAGGGATACTCCAACTTTGTTGACCACGACTTCATCATTATTTCTTCAATCGTTAATTGGGATTTTGAGATACAACGATCCGCCTCCTTTTCGGACTTGGATCTATTTATCCTCATACCTTGTTAGGGTCTTTTCGGATAGACTTCTCCATGATTTTTAGGGGAGTTGATTGATTTTCGTCGTGAGTCTTGATCCTTCATATTGATTTTGGGAATAATGCTTTTCACATCACCTTGGATCTTTAGCAACAAAATGGAATCCTCGTGCCTTGTTAGGGCCTTTTCGGACTCGCCAATCTTCGCGCCCCGCTTCATTAGTTATGCCTTGGCTATGAACTCTTATCATTACCGAGCAACTTTTAAACGATCTTGGGCTAGAAGCTAAGTTATTCAATAATATTGTACGACCTTACTTATTGCATTTATTCATTTAAGGCGATGGGAGGAAAGCTTATAATCACACCAAGTATGCTTGTGCAAGAATACCCACTTATAATTGACTCTATCATTTCTCGTTCTCCACAATTTAAAATCTCAAGTAATGAGACTCGTGGATGCTTAGCCTAATAAAACAATTAAGGTCTACATGGTTAAGGATACTTGCTAGAATAAACTTGGATAAGTCTATTCGAGTTGAGTCAAAATAATCGCAACGGGCCTAATATGTCGAAGACTTCTAAACAAGCTACACCATTTTATTAATATTTTTGACTTTATTGTGGGATATATACATATGAAAGCAACGATAAAATTTTTAAAAATTACGACTATATGGCCGAAGTTAATTAAAAATTTGAAAAATGCTGAAAAAGATGATTTTCCGGTTAAATGAAGGCATTTTAATGGAAAAGTCCACTTAAAACTTCGATAAAAGTCTACCCTACACTTAATATAAACATTGTCCTCAATGTTTAAGCATGTGGGAAAAGTCTACCCTACACTTATGACATTGTGCACGTTGGTTTAATCAAGCTAAGGAAGAGACGACTAAAGTGATCAATTTCAAATGTGAGTATGAAGAAAATTGAATCACGATAGTTGAGAGATAGAACCGGATTGCGGATAACACGGGAGCACGGTTCTTAAAAGGTTCCAAAAGTGCATTCATCCCTGTAATCACATCACCATACAAACACAAACAACCTATATAGGTCCCCCTACACTTAGGAGGTAAAGCGGAAAGGGATAGATACTCGGGTTGCCGCCCGAGGAGCGCTTGTTTTTTATAACCGAGTCACGAGCCTGACTTGGTCCCGAACTAATTCAAAGGAAAAGTGGAGAGGGATGGAATCATCTCATGAGAGATGTCCTCTCCAAAGTACAACTTCACTCGTTGGCCATTCACCTTAAAATTAGGTCCATTAGGTTGAGCGAGCTCGAGAGTACCATATGGAAAAATTTGGGCAATGGTGAATGGGTCGGACCAACGAGATTTGAGTTTGCCGAAAAGATTTTTAACCGAGAGTTGAAGAGTAAAACTTTGTCTCCAACTTGGAACTCTCGGTTTTTAATCTTAGAGTCATGACTGAGCTTAGTTCTTTCCTTATAGATCAAGGAATTTTCATAAGCTTCATTCCTGAGTTCATTAAGCTCATTGTGTCGGATTTTGTGTAGGTCACCGGCTTTGTTGATGTCGAAGTTAGCCCACTTCAAGGCCCAGTAAGCCTTGTGCTCCAACTCAATGGGGAGGTGGCATGCTTTCCCGTACACGAGACGATATGGTGTACAACCAATCGGAGTCTTGTATGCGGTACGAAAAGCCCACAGAGCATCATCAAGTTTATCGGCCCATGAGGCACGATGCTCTCCCATGGTTTGTTCAAGAATTCGCTTTAACCCTCGGTTAGAGACTTCAGCCTGCCTATTAGTTTGTGGGTGGTATGCGGTGGAAAGACGATGATTGACACCATACTTAGCCATGACTCTTGCGAATTGATCATTGCAAAAATGAGTCCCGCGATCACTAATAATGGCACGAGGCACACCGAATCTAGCGAATAGCTGCTACAAAAAGTTACAAACCACCCTTGCATCGTTAGTGGGTAAAGCTTTCGCTTCAACCCTTTTAGGAACGTAGTCAACGGCTACAAGGATGTATTTGTTTCCTTTAGATGAAGGGAATGGCCCCATAAAGTCGATGCCCCATACATCAAAGATTTCACATTCTTGTATGAAATTTTGAGGCATCTCATATTTATGTGTGATCTTGCCTTGTCGTTGGCAAGCATCACAATTTTTCACCATTTTGTGAGCGTCACGATAAATGGAGGGCCAATAGAATCCCGAGTCAAACACTTTCTTTGCGGTGAAGTTGGGACCAAAGTGACCACCGGTGGGTCCTTTGTGGCAAGCTTCGAGAATGTCTAAAGCTGTCGGTCCATCAACACATCGGCGAATAATCAAATCAGCACATTGTTTAAAGAGATATGGGTCATCCCAAAAGTAAGTCTTAATATCTTTAAAGAACTTTTTCTTTTGTTGGGATGTTAACCCGTCAATGAGAATTCCACTCGCCAAGTAGTTTGTAATGTCCGCAAACCACGGGGTCTCATCAAGATTCGAGTTGATAGACATTAAAGTCTCAAGGGGAAAAGAGTCATTGATCTCTTTGTTCGGATGATCCCCTTGATATGGATCCTCAAGTCTACTGAGATGATCCGCGGCTAGGTTTTCGGCTCCCTTCTTATCACGAATTTCGATTTTAAATTCTTGAAGTAGCAAAACCCAGCGAAGAAGTCTTGGTTTAGAATCTTGTTTAGTTAACAAGTACTTCAATGCGGAATGGTCCGTGTACACGATGGTAGTGGAAAGGACAAGATAGGGGCGAAATTTTTCAAAAGCATAGAAAACAGCTAAAAGCTCTTTTTTGGTTGTCAAGTAATGCAATTGAGCCCCTGTCATTGTCTTGCTAGCATAATGGATTGGTTGGAAGTGTTTATTCACTCTTTGGCCCAAAACCGCTCCAATTAGGGGTAACCAAGACCGGTGCCTTAGTTAGCTTATCCTTAAGAAGGTTGAAGGCTTCAATACACTCTTTGGAAAAGATAAAAGGAGTATCTTTTTCCAAGAGGTGGGTCATCGGGCGAGCGATTTTAGAAAAGTCTTTTATGAATCGACGGTAGAAGCCCGCATGACCGAGGAAACTTCTCACACCCTTCACGGTTGAAGGTGGAGGTAATTTGGCTATGACATCAACTTTAGCACGGTCCACTTCGAGACCGGCTTTTGAAATTTTATGTCCTAGCATGATGCCCTCTTTTACCATGAAATGGCATTTTTCCCAATTTAGAACAAGGAGAGTATCTTCACACCGCTTAAGCATACGTTCTAAATTGGCAAGGCAAGTAGAGAAAGAATCGCCATAAACCGAGAAATCATCCATGAAGACTTCCATAGTTTCTTCAACCATGTCATGGAAGATAGCCATCATACACCTTTGGAACGTCCCAGGAGCATTGCATAAACCGAAAGGCATTCTTTTGTAAGCAAATGTTCCATAGGGGCAAGTGAATGTGGTTTTCTCTTGGTCTTTAGGATCAATGGGAATTTGAAAATACCCGGAGAAACCGTCTAAGAAGCAATAGTAATCATTACCCGCTAGAGCTCGAGCATTTGATCCATGAAAGGAAGAGGAAAGTGATCTTTTCTCGTGGCATCATTGAGTTTGCGATAGTCTATACAAACTCTCCACCCAGTAACGAGACGAGTAGGAATCAACTCGTTGTGTTCATTGGGAACAACGGTTATTCCGCCTTTCTTTGGCACACAATGGACGGGACTTACCCATGGCGAATCCGAAATAGGGTAAATCATTCCGGCATCTAGAAGTTTGATAACCTCTTGTTTGGTGACGTCATGAATTCGAGGATTAACCCTTCTTTGGCTTTGGATTGCGGGTTTAAAGTCATCTTCCATGAGAATTTTGTGAGTACAAAAGTTTGGATCAATTCCGCGGATATCGGAAATTTTCCAAGCAATTGCCTTCTTATGATCTTTAAGCACGGCGATAAGGCGAGATTTTTCTTATTCTTTCAAGTCCTTAGCGATGATGACGGGCGACTTCTTCTTGTCTTCAAGAAATACGTACTCGAGATGAGACGGTAATTCCTTAAGCTCTAAAGCCGTAGGATTTTTGATGGAAGGCGTAGTCAAATTCGGTTCATCGATAGAGATGTCCTTAGGAGATGGTGGAGAAATATGGTCCTCATTGAGAAGTTTCTCAATGGTACGAATTTCTTCGTCCCAATCGGTGGGAGAATCGTCATATTGTAAGTTCACATCTCCGAAAGTTGCTTCAAATTCAGTCAGAAGGAAATCACTTTCTCCAAATGGAGTTAGTGATGGAGCAATAGAGGCAATGGTCTCAACATTGGGAAGAGAGGTAAGACTACTTTTACAAGTGTCATTAAAGTGTTCTTCACAAGCCTCATCAAGAACGTCGATACAATTAACACTCTCGTATGAATAAGGCTGTTTAGAAATCTTACCCATGTTGAAGACAATTGGATCGTCACCAACTCTCATGATAAGCTCACCCGCGTCTACATCGATGAGAGTGCGACCGGTCCTCAAGAATGGACGTCCCACGATTAATGGAACACGAGGATCCATCTCGTAGTCAACGACAACAAAATCCGCCTGGAAGGTGAATCTGTCAACGCCAACGAAAACGTCTTCGGCTATCCCCTCTGGATAAGCAACCGTATGGTTAGCTAATTCCAAAGTCATTTTGGTGGGGACAAGCTCAGGGAAAGATAATTGCTTCCAAACGCTTAGAGGCATTAAGTTGATACTAGCACCTAGATCGGCTAGGGCCATGCAATTCTCTACTCCCGGGAAGTTGCAAGGGATTAAGAAGCGACCCGGATCACCAAGTTTGGTTGGCAATTTCCTTAAGAGAACCGCGGAGCAATTCTCATTAAGTTGGGTATTAGCAATGTCAAGAAGCTTTTCCTTGTCACTAAGAAGATCTTTAAACATCTTTGCATATTTAGGCATGTGAGCGAGAGCCTCAGCAAAGGAGATGTTGAAATTCAATTGTTTAAACATTTTGAGAAAGTTTGAAACTTGAATATCGTCCTTGCTTTTGAGCTTCTCTTTCCTCAACCTTGAGGGATAAGGTATATCGAATGAAGAGGAAGGCTTTGGAATTGTAGGATCACTCACATCCTTGGGTGGTGGAGGGGTGAAAGTAAGCGGTGGAGGAATTGGAGAAGTAGACTCGTTTTCCTTTGTCACAATCACTGGTGTAGGTGTAGGAAGCTCGGGTTCCTTGATACCTTTTCCACAGCGAGTGGTGATTGCTTTCATCTCCCCTCTTGGATTAGAAACGGTGTTACTCGGAAGAGTACCCGAAGAAGAGGGTTGATTACCTTGGAAGAAACCAGCCATCATGTCCCTTAGGTCATTCATTTGACTACTCAAAGTGTTTCGCATATCGGCTCTAAGATCATTACCTTGTTTCACCATATCGCCCTTCAAATTAATAATTTGGATCTGCAGATTCTTTACCAACACATCATTCGTCCGCATGTACGTTTCGACCTCGTGGTTGAAAACGGTGGGTTGGGTAGGAGGAGGTACTTGATAAACAGGTGGTTGGTAAGGAGAGGGTTGGTAAACTTGAGTAGGATTTTGAGGTGGATATGGTTGTCTTTGAGGTGGTTGGTATGGTGCTCGAGGTTGGTTTGGACTGGTTCGGTTAAGGTTTTGTTGTTGGTTTTGATTGGTTGGAGGAAAACCGGGCGGGGAAAGAAAATTGGTGGAACGATAACTTAGCAAGTTACGGTCTCCTTGAGGGCGGGCTGGATAGCCTCCCGGAGGATAGGTACCGTATGTTGCGTTAACATTCTCACAAAGATAGTCTTGGGTGGAGGTATAAGTAGTGTAAGAGTGAGGACCCCCGCATATTTCACATGGTTGGCTAACAGCATTGACTTGAGCTTTTGAGCGTTGATGCTTTTGGTATTGTTAGCAGTTTGGACAACAAGTGATTCAATAAGCGATGTAAGCTTATCAATTCTCTTGTCGTTGTCACTAGTGCTAGCACTAGCGGCATTGGTCCGAACACTCTTGGTTTGCGCTCTAGACTTATTCTCAATAATATCCCAAGCGGCGTTAGAAGTCTTAACCAAAATATTACCCCCCGAGGCACTATTTAGTGAATCTTGGTCATTCATGCTTAAACCATTGTAAAAAGTATTAATTTGGTGCACTTTGGTAAAACCATGTTGTGGACACTTTCTTAAAAGTTCTTTAAAACGGTCCCAAGATTCACTAAAATTCTCATCGTACTTTTGTTCAAAACTAATAATTTCATTCCGCAAAGCGGTAGTACGTGAGGGTGGGAAAAAGTAGTTTATGAATTTGGTCTCTAAGTCCGTCCACGTAAGAATACCTTGTGGCGGTTCCTTTGCAAGCCAATGCCGGGCTTGTCCCTCTAAGGAGAAAGGAAAAAGTTGTAAGCGGATTACCTCTTGTGGAACCCCATTGAATTTGACCGTATTCGTGAGTTGAAGGAACCTTTTGATGTGGTCATGAGGATCATCAATGGTACGCCCCAAGAATGGTTGAGCAGAGACCATTTTAATGAAGCCGGATTTGAGCTCAAAGTTGTTGGCTGCAATCGCGGGTATGACAATAGCATCGTTGTTTCCCTCTACATGTGCTTGCAAAAGTTCCATCATTGGACGATTGTCCGGTAGAGGTTCATTGTTGTTATTATTCATGTTGTTTTGAGGTGGATTATTATTATTGTTGTGTACACCGGCCATGTCTAAGTTATCGAGAGTCTCGGGCTCGGGATAAGACGTTGATCGTGTACGCATGCACCTGCAAAAGAAATAACAAAGCAGAAATCTTTTTGGTTTTTTATGTTTTTTAATTTTTTGGATGTTTAAAAATTTTATATTTTTTTGGTTTTTTTGAAATTTTTTTATGATGAAAAAGTAACGTTCACGGTGAACGGATCCCAAAATCCAATTTTCTCACAAAAAACCGTTAATCCTTTACGAAAAGAGCCGGCAGCGGCGCCATTTAATACAAAGATTTTGCTTGGGTTCAATTAAGTTCTCGGTATCTTCTCGAATTGATCACAGCTCAAAGTGGAATTATCGTTCTTGGTAACAAAGAGGGGATTGGGTTTTCTATTCTATTAAAAAGGATTAAAAGAGCTAAGTGATAAAATTAAGCTAAAAACAATTGACAATTTAAAATCAAATTAAAGGAAATAAAGTGGAATTAAAAAGTAAACAACAATTGAAAAGCAATTTATCTTAAGCAGTAAAACGTAATAACTAACCAAAAACATTCATTCGGAATAAATTCTTTTATGCGGAATAACCTTGATTCGGAATAACTAGATTAAAACTGTCCATTCGGAATGTGCTTCACTCGGAATACTCATGCGGAATATAGCTCATGCGGAATGTTTAAGAGAAAAGACTCATTCGGAATAAATGCTTGACCCGGAATAAAATCAGTTCATTCGGAATACTATGCTTATTCGGAATAAAAGGAGAAAAATCACTCATGCGGAATAATTCGTTTATTCGAAATAATATTGAAAAGCTTGGTTTGGAATAATTTGCAAACCTTCATTCGGAATATTGACTCATGAGGAATATCTTACTCGTTCGGAATACTTTGCTTCGTTCGGAATAAATTTGCTCATCCGGAATACATGCTCGTTCGGAATATGTTGCTCATGCGGAATAATTAACAAAAACACTTCTTTCGGAATAAAAGTTGGTACGGAATACTTTGCTTATGTGGAATAGTTGAACAAAAGGCTTCATTCGGAATGTGGCTTCATCCGGAATAACTAAAAGGAATTGCTTCGTTCGGAATAATTAATGTTGGTTCGGAATCTGGGGATTTTTGAAGGCGAAGAACAGGGGATACAACCAAGATACGAATTTGACCAAAATCAACCAAGTTTTCACCAAAGATTAAACCAAACTAACCACCAATCATCTACAAATGATAAAATTTAAACCAAATCAATAAAAACACAAAACCCACTTACTTTTAAAGATTAAAATCAACCAAATAAAACTTTAAAACTTTAGAATCAATAAGAAAAAGAGGGATAAGATAAAAAGGAAACTTTTATAAAGGATTAAGGTTTAACAAATAAAATGAAAGATTAAAACTTACAAGGATTCGGATTGAAAAGGAAAAATCACCAAACACGTTAAGGGTGTTGGTACCCTACGAAACAAAAGAAAGAAAAAAACTGGAAAAATGAAAAACTAGTTCTAATGTGTGAAGGGATCCTCTATTTATAGGCATTGGGCTTGGTTGGTGAGTGGGCTTTCTTCCTTTCTTTTTGTCTTCTCGTCTTTTCAGTAAAGTTGACGTTTTCGATTCTGATTCGGGATTTGTCGATGAATAAATTCAACTCGTCTTTTAATTTCTTCGTTTAATAGACTTGAGTTCTTCGTCATATGTAAATATTCCATCTTTGGTCCTTTTCTTCGATAAATCTTCAAATAGGCCCATTGACTTCAAATCTTTTGCGTCTCTTGGACTATAGACTTCGTCTTTTTGTCTTTTTCTTCGATAAAACCCGTGCAATCCCATGTTTTCTTCAATATTTATCCAGTTGGCTCTAAAAACACAACAAACACAAAAACTACGCATAATTCCAAACAAATGATATTAAATACGCGTTTTGGTCTCGTTTTAGCAAGAAATAAGTGGTAAAAGGATGGTTGTTTTCACACCTATCACTATCAAACATAGACGTGCGTTAACCACAAGATTAAGGAAGGTCTATAACATCAAATGGAACTCAGATTTCAGCTATTCTAACACCAACTTTTATAAAACACAAAAGAGATTTCACAAATTTTAAGAAATTTAAATTTTATTTAAATAAAAAGGAATTACAAAGATAAT